>OY757190.1:39051340-39483108 GCA_963583895.1 Melanophora roralis
TATGCATAATTGAGCTTTGTATGGGCGGGAAGAAATAAATGGGCGTGGCACCTCCCATACAACGAAAATAGTTTTTTGTATATATCTCAACAACTGTAATAGCTTAAGGCTCCAAACTTCGTACGAATGTTTATAGTACTAACATGCATAATTAAGCTTTGTATGGGCGGGAAAAAATAAATAGGCGTGGCACCTCCCATACAACAAAAATAGTTTTTTGTATATATCTTAATAACTGTAATAGCTGAAGTCTCCAAACTTCGTACAGATGTTTATAGTGCTAATATGCATAATTGAGCTTTGTATGGGCGGGAAGAAATAAATGGGCGTGGCCCCTCCCATACAACGAAAATAGTTTTTTGTATATATCTCAATAACTGTCATAGCTGAAGTCTCCAAACTTCGTACGGATGTTTATAGTGCTAATATGCATAATTGAGCTTTGTACGGGCGGGAAGAAATAAATGGGCGTGGCACCTCCCATACAACGAAAATAGTTTTTTGTATATATCTCAATAACTGTCATAGCTGAAGTCTCCAAACTTCGTACGGATGTTTATAGTGCTAATATGCATAATTGAGCTTTGTATGGGCGGGAAGAAATAAATGGGCATAGCACCTCCCATACAACAAAAATAGTTTTTTGAATATATCTCAACAACTGTAATAGCTGAAGTCCCCAAACTTCGTACGGATGTTTATAGTGCTAATATGTATAATTGAGCTTTGTATAGGTGGAAAGAAATAAATGGGCGTGGCACCTTCCATACAACGAAAATAGTTTTTTGAATATATCTCAACAACTGTAATAGCTGAAGTCTCCAAACTTCGTACGGATGTTTATAGTGCTAATATGCATAATTGTGCTCTGTATGGGCGGGAAAAAAGAAATGGGCGTCGCATCTCCCATACAACGAAAATAGGTTTTTTTATATATCTCAATAACTGTAACAGTTGAACTCTCAAAACTTTGTAAAGATGTTAATAATGGTAATATGCATAATTCAGCTGTGTATGGGTTAAAGTCTCCAAATTTTGTGTAGGTGTTAACAATGTTAATGTTTGCAATTAAGCTGAGTTTGGGCGTGAAGATAATAATAGCCGTGGCACCTCCTTTACAAGAAAAAAATCTTTTACATATATATGTCAATAAATGTAACAGCTGAAATCTCCAAATTTAGTACGGATATTTATGGTGCTAATATGCATAACTAAGATGAGTATAGGCAGGAAGTGAACTATGGGTGTGAAACCTCTAATAGCATGGAAATATTTATATATGTATCTCAATAACTGTAACAGCTAAGGTCTTCAAACTTTTTGGTGTGGCACCTCCCATACAATTGGAATTTTTTTTACATGTACTTCAATAATTCTTATACCTAGAGTCTCCAAATTGTCTATGTATGTTTATGTGTGCTAATATACATAACTTACGTGAGTATAGGAAAAGAGGAGATAATGGGTATGGCACCTTCCATACAACAAATATGCTTTCTTATATAAGCCTCAATAACTGTAAAAAAAAACTTCAAAAAACGTGTTCAAATTTTTTTTAAACCAGTTGAACGCAATTTAAATTATTAGTTTAAAAGTAACAGAAATAACCTAACAATACCAATAAAATGTTTATCCCTTTATTCCCCTTAGGATCAAAGTTATCAAGATTTTATATTCATATTTGAGCCGTTTCAAAATATGGTTTTTTATCCTGTCTCGCCTCTGCTGGTCTAATATTTCAAAAAAGTACTAAAAATGCATTCATAACTTTGAAAGCTGTCGAGCGCATATTAAATTATAATTCTATCTTTTTTTAGTTCTTTTTTAAGTCTTGCCCTAAGCATTTAGGCTATGCAATGATGAATCTGTCTGTCAATTAGCGAGTCATTAACGCAATTTTTTTTCTATTTATTGTTTTGGTAAGCACAACAAACATTTAAAAAAATAAAAACAAAATTATTTATGGCGGATAGGGCTACAAAATAATGAAGCCATTATAAACTGAACTGTTTGTGAAGTTTTTACTTGGTAATAGCTTCCCAGCTTTTCTATTCACGCTTTATCAGTAATTTTCAGTAATTATCAAAGAAACAAACAAACATGTTTATAACCCCTACAAGAAATTTGTGACCGAAACTAACACTAAAACATTTTCTTTCGGTCATTTGTGACCAATATTTCTATCACATCTGAAGGTGCGAGAGAGATGCAAGATCACACGTACACAAAGTTTCGGTAATTTTTTTCACATCGCCCTTAAGAAAATGATAGAAAATAATAACCGATTGACCGGTCATCTGTGTCGGTCATATGACCGGTCAAATGACCGTCACTGTTCTGGTAGGGAACGTTATTGACATGCTATTAAGGATAATGTTTCGTGATTTGTGTATGTTTAGGCAATACGTGTTCGGAGATACTCGATGCT
The DNA here is from genome assembly GCA_963583895.1 of Melanophora roralis. NCBI lineage: Eukaryota > Metazoa > Arthropoda > Insecta > Diptera > Rhinophoridae > Melanophora > Melanophora roralis. The sequence continues at coordinate 39,053,769 of OY757190.1, forward strand.
GGATGTATTTAATAAAATGGCAAAAACGAGGCTTGCTGCATGCACACATTCTTATTTGGTTAGTCGAAAAAGTTCGACCAGACCAGATAGATTATATTATAAGTGCCGAAATTCCTGATCCCGATACAGATCTAGAACTACATAATGTTGTAATTACAAATATTATTCATGGACCGTGTGGCACCATCAACCCCCAATCTCCGTGCATGGTCGACGGCAAGTGTTCCAAACATTATCCACGAAAATTGACGGCGGAAACTATCACTGGCCATGACGGTTATCTACTGTATCGGCGTTTATCGCCCAATGACAACGGACAAACTATTACAAAGAAAGTGAAAGGAAACGATTTTGTGATTGACAACAGTTGGACTGTGCCATATTCGCCATTTCTTTCCAAATCATTTAAGACACATTGCAATGTTGAATATTCTAATTCAATGAAGTCGATCAAGTACATCTGCAAATATGTCACGAAAGACAGCGATGTGGCTGTTTTTAGCATCCAAACCTCCAATGGCAACGACAAAATTACGGGTTATCAAGTTGGGCGATATGTGAACTGAAATGAGGCAGCGTGGCGTATTTCTCATTTCCTATTCATCCCACTGTTGTACATTTAGCGGTGCATCTGGAGAATGGCCAACGAGTATATTTCACCGCGGCAAATATTGTTCAACGTGCTGAAATACCTCCAGCGGCAACATTGACAAGTTTCTTTGCTGTTTGTCAAAGCGATCCGTTTGCCCAAACTTTACTTTACTCGGGGATGCCACGGTATTACACTTGGAACGCTTCTTAAAAACAATTTTAACGTCAAAAGAAAGGCACTATGGTTCCTGGCCACCAAATGTGCGTTTAAGTGATGCTCTTGGTTGCATTTATACAGTTCATCCGAAGAATGTTTTTATTGCGGCATTTCGTACTGTTTATGGTATAGTCTGCCCAACATATTGTGCTGCGTGTCAAGAACTCAATTTGTTTGAAAACGATACTCATTGGGATACGACAAGCGCTGAGGCAATTATATCTGCATATCCAAGCCAGATACGAACATTACTTGATATTATCATTTTGACATGCTTCCCGTCAAATCCAAGTGACCTGTGGAACAAAGGACAATATGTCAAAAGACATTTTACATCAATATCGTGTCTGCTCGAGAAATCCAAATCTTGAAGTTAATGCGAATATGCATAACCGGGACTAGCTCTTAATTGAAGACATGCGTTACCTTATTTGCGGCAGTTTGTTAGTCAGGTTAGGACTGCCAGCACCAGAACATGAATTGAATGAGCTACTAAATCGACAATTGAAGCGTGAACGTGAATACGATCGACGTGAGTTGAACCAATTAGTTCAAATTAAGGTTTTTGATGATGGAAGGCAATTGATGATGGAAACGGTGTTTTCTTTTCTTGGATGCCCCCGGTGGAACTGGAAAGACATTTGTCATGTCATTGATTTTAGCCACTGTTCATGCGAGATCCAACATTGCTGCAGCGGAAGCTTCATCTGGAATAGCGGCCACATTGTAAAAAGGATGCCGCACAGCTCACTCAGCGTTTAAATTGCCATTAAACCTTCAAAATATAGAGCAACCAATATGTAACATTGCGAAAAACTTCGTCATGTCCAAAGTTTTAGTACGTGTAAAATCATTATCTGCGCAGTGACCCAAGATGTTTTGGAGGTGCAATGATTTTACTGTCTGCCAGTCTAAGATCGACGGCGGCTGATCAAAAAAATGCTTGCGTTAAATCCTCAAGTCTGTGGCGTTTTCCAAAGATACTGCAGATGACAGAAAACATGAAAGTTACATTGCTCAACGATATATTACCTCAAGATTTCTCCAACCAATTGTTGACTATCGGTAATGGCCGTATTCCTGTCGACGAATCAAACGGATTGATTTCGTTTCCTCAAAATTTTTGTAATTTTGTATCGTCAAAAGAAGAGTTGGAAAGTATTTTTCAACATAATTGCTAATGGGAAAAATATAGATGTTGATGATTTAAACTTTGTAAATAGTTCAGAATCAAATCGTTGGTACTCTGCATTCTTTTAAATCTTTTGATTGTGTAACAAACGAATATGAAGCCACAAACTATCCAACTGAAGTTCTTAACTCCTTGGATGTGCCTGGCTTACCCCCGCACAACTTACAACTGAAGGTTGGCTCGGTAGTTATCGTGCTTTGAAATTTAAACCAACCAAAACTTTGCAATGGAACGCATTTGGTAATCCGAAACTGATGGTCCGTGTTATACACGCAATTATACTAAGAGGAAAATTCAAAAGGGAAGAAGTTCTCATACCGATAATTCCGATGATACCAACCGATATGCCTTTTGAGTTCAAACGAATTGAATTTCCAATTCGTCTTGCATTCGCAATGACGATTAACAAATCACAAGAACAATCCTTGAGTATTTGTGGTCTTAATTTACATGTTGTTCTCATGGCCAAATATACGTTGCATGTTCACGTGTGGGCAAACCATCTGCTTTATTTGTACTTGCGCCTGATAAAAAAAAAAAAATTTCGTATATCACAAGGTACTGCACTGAAGAGAATTACCCTAAACATAACCCATGCACGAAAATACATAGCTTTCTTAACAGCTTTTACCTGAAACGCCTTATTTTTGTAATCTTTTTGAATTTTTGTTTTCTATGTAAATATATTCCAATGAACTATTTGACTACATAAACTTTGAACTCTTTTTAAAAAGTCCATATATTCAATAATTGGTAGGTGGTACGAAGTTCACCGGGTCAGCTAGTTTTAGATAAAGAAGCAAACAAGAGCGATATATCCGCCTTTTCCAAATATTGTATACCCTTCATGTTTTTCCAAATAAATTTTTACAGAAATGTAATAAAATTGTGTATCTGATTTTACAATTTTGTACGGTATACATACGTAAGTAAACGTGCATCGGAATTGGTCAGATATTTTCTAAGTTTACTCTCCAGTTCATTTGACAAATATTAAAAAATAAAAAATGTAATAAAAAAATTGATTTTATTTATAACTTTGGTCATTATGAATATTCTGTTAAAAATTGTTAATTGGAAAACCACACCGTCATGAAATACATCTATAAGATGTGGCAGCACACTTTTGTAAGCACGTTATTGGTACATTTAATGCAACTCTGTCAAAATCTAATTGCAAAGAAAACGTTGTGATTATCAAATAAGCAAAACATTGTGATAAAAGAAGTCTGCAGGCTCTGCCATTTATTGATTCTTAAAAAAAAAATAAAATTTACATTTAAATCTTTAATAAAAATGAGCGTTGAAGAGGTAACAAAGACAATTTAAATTCATTTATTGATAGTAAATAATATTTAGATTTTAGTTACAAAAAGATTCTGAGGAATTCAGCAAACTTTTGGCTGAAGCCACCAGACAGCGTGTTAAAGATGCATTGATCCATGCAAAAGCTGAAGTAGATCGTGAAATAGTCACTTTAGAGTTTAGAGCTAAACAGGCTGAAATACGCAAAGAACAAGGACCAAAAAGGTATGTTTGTACACAAGCGTAACTTTGCGGACCAAAAACCGCAAATAATTCTAGAACATTCTATAGTAAATTTGTGTCAAGACGCTTACATATGTATGCAGAGACCTGCGCCGATCGGCTGAAAGCCGGCCGACCCAAGCCGCCGATAAGTTTGTGATAGCCGCCGCCGCCGACATTTTCTCGGCGTTTTGTCGGCTGAAAAATAGCCGCCGCCTGAACATTTTTTAAACTTTTTTATGTTGTTTGTTGCGTTTATCACACACTAAATAATGAAACAAACAAATTTTTAATGCATTTTAAACTAATATGTTAATAAAACTTTTAATCTGACTATCTGCCATTAACATTTTCATCGTTATTTCCAGTATTTTTTGCATATACTTCATATTTGTGTAATCCTATAGAATAAAATTATTTTAAAAACAATTTGTTTCGGCTTTATATTACTGCCATACGTCATGCCGTCTGTCTTGGAATTGACAGCATTTTTTATAAGTTTTCGTTTAAAATTAAATAAATAATGTTTAATTAACTATCATCCTTGCAACGTTTAGTAAATAAGTATGTGCTAATGCATTGTATAGAGTTGTGTCGGTCATGAACGAACTAGTTCAATTGAACGATTCTGTAAAAGGAAAGATGAGAAATAGTTCGTACTATTTCCTTCAAACCTTTCTTCGTTCATCTTTCACCTTTCATGTTTCACACAGAGTTGCGTCGGTTATGAAAGAACTATTTCAATTGAACGGTAGTCTGTCACTGTGGCCGAAAATAAAAACAGTTTTTCATTTGGCACACACAGTTGTTATATAGTTATTTTCTTTATTAGATTAATAGTTTTATCAATAATGAAATAACTATTTTAATTACAGACATCTCTTGTATTTCATGCCCCACACTTTAATTTTTTTTTTTTATTATTAACATATTTTTTACTTATTATCACTAAAAATTTTCTTTTTTTGTTTATCAATAGGTCTGTCTGCGTACTTTTCCAGTAGCAAATACTCAGTAAATTTTTTTGGGAGAGTAAGACCAGTTTTACTATGCCGGCTAAAAATATATCAAAAAGTACGCAGACAGTATCCAGTAAAATCTTGCAAGAAAACAGCTGAACGGTGTGTAAACAATTCAAATAACAAAGCAAACGAATTTTAGCATATGTGTACGCGGTAAATTATTTGTATATTTGGACATTTCTGGCATTAGTAAAATGTTATTTTTATTATAATTTGTTATAAACGTTAAAAATCAACACAATTATAACTATTGTTAAATTTCAATTTTTATTTTTGTTTCACAAAAATTATTTCATTCAATTAGTAAATAAAAACAGCTGTTCAAACTAGTTGCAAAATCTTACAAGAAGAAATTTCTCCAGTAACATTTTGCAAGTTCTCTAACTTCCAACTGTCAAAAAATACTCTTTTTGGCTCTCTCGCTGCAAGAGATTTGGAGTACGCAGACAACATTTTGCAAGATTTTGTAACATTTTGCACAAAATGATGCAAAATATGTGTACGCAGACAGACCTAATTAACACTCAATATTACCATTTTCGTTAAATAAGAAAAATAAGCTGTCAACAATTCTTGTTTCAGTCGGTCATTCATATTTCCCACAGAACATCTTTCACACAAAACATCTTTTATAAAAGAAAGATGAACGAAAAGAACGAACTATTTCCCTTAACCTTTCTGACCGATTGTGAACGATTCCCTGAAAAGAAAGATTATGCCCAACACTAGCATTGTACATACATATATGTGGGGCATTCCACCGTCACGTGTTGGACAAATTCAACTATTTTTTAGCACTTATTTTACATACAACTTCTAATTGGTAATTCAGAATTCAATTTTTTTCTTTTATTAATTAAACTGCGTGGTAGTCTTCAATCTTACATCGAACTTGTTTTTAATAATTCAGAAAATATTAAAGAAAAAATTAAACAAACTTCGTCACGTGTGGGACAGCCTGAGTCAACCAACATTTAAAATTGTAGTGTCTAAATCCAAATTTCAGCGAATCAGTTGCACATAGAGAAAAGATGTCTAAGAAAGAAATTACAACTAACAACCACGCTTTCTTATGATGGTAATAAATTTTTAATAAAAAAAATATTTATAGGTAAAAATTAACTTTTTTATTTCGTCACGTAAGGGACAAATGGCGTCACGTAAGGGACACAGTTGAAATTATTTTTATAAAATACACAAAAATCAAAAGTTAATTGCAGTTTTGTCTACAGATAAGCTATAACTTTGCAGTCCACAATATTTTGATTGGCCTTGATGAAATAAAAGTTTGAAATTCCTCTAATGGCATGGTGATTCAGATTAAATTTTTTCTCAGATTTTTGAGGATAGCACATAAATTACCTGGGTTTTTGAAACTAATTAAGAAGCCAAATAAGCAAAAAATTTAGCTGACTAAATGACAAAATGTTTGCTTTGGCTTATCATTTTCTCTCATACCAATCTCCTTATATTTTCGCCGATTCCATCTATTATACCCTTTCCATTAGTTGTAGCAAAATATTTGCAAAAAATGGCTTTGCGTACTTTGCGCTCAGCATTGATATTAATTTTACCATATAGCGGTTTTTCAATTCTGATTTCGAGCCATTGCTCCAAACTATTTTCACTAAAGGTAAATCTTCATTTTTCGTATTTACTAAATCGAAAAGCTAATTTAAAAAATAAAAAAATTCATTTTTGTCTTTAAAATTCGCATCCGAGCACATAAGGTGGAGTAAGTGCGGGTAACGTTGTATAGGCTGGTATTGTGGTATTGTAAGTTTTTTCTTAAGCTAATAATATAAAAATAACAAAAACAGGCTAAATATATTGCTGCTCTCAGAAAATTAATAAAGCAATACTTTAATTAATATTTGCAAGTAATTTTGGGAGTCAGTTGCAAGAAATCGTTTTGGTGTGTGATCGACTTTTTTTGCTGGTGGAAAAACACAAATTTTTTCCCAAACGGCGTGTCCGCTATGTTGCAAGATGTTTCGAGCTAGCGGATTGGGATGATTTTCCAGCTTATTAAAGTACTTGTCCACATAGTTAAGGATTTCGCATTTTACTTGTGGAACTTCTAGTTCCTTGGATGTGGCTGCTCTTAACATACCAAGGAGCACCAGTTATTATTCTTGGAATTTGGTTTTGACGGCGTTGAATCTTAAAAGCGGAAGCAGTGCCCCATAGTTGTATCCCGTAGCACCAAATTGGTTTCAAAATTGAGTTGCAGAGCAGAAGTTTACAATCAAGACGTAACACAGAGTTTCTACCAATTAGCCAATGGATTTGGGCCGTTTTAAGTTTTAATTGTGACAACTTTTCATCTATGTGGAGCTTCCATGTGAGGCGGCGATCTAAGTGAATGCCAAGATATTTTGTTTCAATACGTTGATGCACCGTATGGTTGTTAATAAAAATTGGGGGACACGTTTTCTTGCGTAAAGTAACGTAGGTGCATTTTTGTTCGTTTATTTTAATACCCCATAATTTTGCCCATTTTTCTACTTGGGATACGTGATGCTGCAGTTGTTTCGAGGCCTTTTTAGGGTCTTTATGAATACTGAGAAAGGCGGTATCATCAGCAAAAGTCGATATATGAGTAAAATCGTCACGAAATTAAAAGTGTGGCAATCTAAAAAACATATAGGTATACGACATTACCCGCACTTACTCTATGCTTGAAAATTTACTTTGTAAAAAGTTGAAGCTTAAACAACAGGACACTTGTTCGCGACCATAGTGCGCTTTGAACTTCATTCTGGTATTCACAAGCGAAAGGCATTGCAAAATCAATTTGAAGGATACGTACACCTTCATTAAATTGGTCTTTTTGAAATTCATCTACTTGGATTTTTTTTTAAATAAACATGTTTCATCACAATATGAACTGAATTAAGTTTGTCTTTCAGTTCAACTTAACTTGTTTAATGGGTTGTCAAACGTGATTTATTATCTGAATTTTTCCCCTTCTTTCCATATGCAGACTTATGCTTAAGTCTATGGACAGTAATAGTTTTTTATTATCAGAAAAAAGTCACATTAATTTTTCCAGCACTTAAAATCTAAATAAAGATCACATAAATTTTTCCGCAACCAGTCGTTACAGTAGTTTTGTTTCGTCTTCATGTGTTATAAATTTGCACTGATCTGAAGGAGTGTTTTTTATGGGAAGCACATCTTTAGGTCTAAGACTACAAAGTTTTTAAAATTTTATTTCTATATTAGGATTAAATTCCGTAAAAATGCAGAAAGCTTCCCGTAGATATATAGTTAAATAATTCTTCCAACGCCTTTCTTTAATTCCATTTCCCCAAACCACAACCAAAGCATTTGCGCCTGGACAGGTTTATACTATATCTGGACGGTGATAAAAAGGCTTTCACATCCTCGTATTACGAGTTGACATTCGACATGTCCAAGCTTGAACTTTCGGCTGGAGCAATATTCAATTTAGGCGCTTATTTGGTTGTTATCGCTCTTTTTTTGCTTGACGATTGAGGAAGGGCTTTTAAAGCCTTTTGAATAGCTTTTGATAAAGTTTGTTTGGACTTTTAAGAAGGTTTTGGTACTTACAGAAGGACTTTCAATATTTTGACATCGATTTCTTTATTAGGCCCTTTGCAGGTTTTTTTTTTATATTTTTCCTTAACTTGCAAAGTTTTTAAATCGATTTCTGAAGTACTTTCTCTTTTTCGCTTATAAAGCTCACGTATTCTTCTCTATCAGCTAGGGCTAAAGGTTGGATCATCTTTCTTACGCTTTCCGCGAAGTTTCCGGATATGTTCAGTATTGGTGGAAGGTTGTATTTTAGTCATATTTGGATAAGCCACAAATGTAGTGCAGTAAATTACAAATATAGTTTGTAGATGGCAGAAAGATTGAAAGATTTCAGATATGTTTATTCTTGGCGTCACGTGTGGGACACTTTTTATCACGAAAGAAAAAGTATTTGCTAAGTGTTTAAGTGCAAATTTTTTTGTCAGCTTTTAGACCACCAAAAGTTAGCTGTAAACAACAAAAATCAATTTGTTTAGTTGACTTGCCTTACAGTTATTAATAAAAAAAGGAAAACGGCGTCACGTGTGGGACATAGAAATTTACCTTTGCATTGTAATTATTTTCTCGGGAACAAAGCACTTTACAGCAACAAATATTATACGGTTTAATACCGCTCACCACGCCCTTGAACGCAGAAAAGAATATTAGTTCTTATGTGAAAAACAAAATTAGCAGCGACCTCTCAAAAAATGGTGTACAATGAAAAAGAAAAGCTAGATTCTTTATACTCTCAAACAAATAACGGTATTTATGAAAATAGTGATCTACTCGTCACGATGAATGTCAATTTTTTGAGATGAGAACTTAATCTCTCTATGTAGATGCAAAAATATAAAAAAAGTCAATGTTTGTAATATTGTTCAGATTTCCGTTTTTTCATGGAATGCTCCATGTGTGTCTGTACTTTCAGCCGTCACGGAGCCGGCTTTGAGCCGCCGCCGACGATTTTTTAACGAGCCGCCGCCGCCGACAAAAGTCCTCGGCGCAGGTCTCTGTATGTATGTGCATACATTGTGCGTATTGTTACCTGAAATGTAAAGTGCCTAACCAAAAAAATTATTTTGAATATTTTATTGATAATTCTACATCATATTAAATACGCGTCTTTACATGGTTTTAACCTTATATTTTCAAACAGACTATTTCCAAAATATAAAAGGGAGTAACAAATTACTTCTTTTTCATACCCTACAAATTTTAACAGCGTGTAAAGGCTAGACCAAACTGGGTTGGACTTAACTTTGTTGTTATTGCTGCTTTAAATAAATAATGTTTATAATAATATTTTTTTAATGAGCTTGGTATCTCCCCTTAAAAGTTTTGTTTTGGCCTTCCCTTTACATATTTTAGGTGACGACATACATCCGATTTTTTTTTTATTTGTTACTAATGTTCTTTTGTATTTTCGTTTTTGTGTATGTTAATACACAGATCTTTCAGCGAACTGACGGAATACGGTTGGGATCAAAGTGAAAAGTTTGTTAAGATATTCATCACTTTGGGAGGCGTCCAAAATTTAGATGAATCATCAGTTGTCACTAAATTTACTGAAAATTCGATGAACGTTCATGTCTCTAATTTACACGGCAAAGATCACGGTTTAGTCATAAACAATCTATTAGAACCAATTGACGTTGCCAAAAGCTATCGCAAAATAAAAACTGGGATGGTTGCTATTTATCTGAAGAAAGTTAACGAAGGTCGGCACTGGTCATGTTTGACTTCGATCCATAAACGTCTAAAGGATCAACAGGACAACGATTTGAAATCTTCGGATTCGGATAATCCTTCAGATGCTTTAGTTAATATAATGAAAAAAATGTATCAGACCGGAGATAGCAAGACAAAGCAAATGATAGCTAAAGCCTGGACCGAAAGCCAAGAGAAGATTCATAAATCTGAAGTCGGTAATATGGATTTTTCTTCAATGTAAGGTCAATAATATAAAAGAGGCATATATGTTACGGAAAACTATTATAAACTTTTTCAAATGAACTTTGCTTGAACGTGCCCTTAATTTTCATAATTCCTTAAATTCACAATTCCATAGTTTTTAATTTGGTTTTTTTGTACGTTACTTTTTTTATTTTTACACAGCATAGCCATTCTCTTAATATCTACTTATAATAAAAACATTAAAATCATTTATTCATCTACTATATACATAAGTATTGAATATATAAACGAAAGTTTTTAAAGTTTACTTGTTTAAAAATGTAAATTGTGTTTTATTCTTTGAAAAATTATTTGTAAAATTTGATAATACACTGCGGGGAAAAGGTCTAAACTGAAACTATTGTTTCATAATATTAAATAACCTTCAGGTAAAGTAAGGTTAAAAAGTGTGCTTAAAATAAGGACAGCATTGCTGCCTTACTAAACGCAGCTTGCTTTGCAGTACGAAATTTCAATTTTTTCCAGCAAAGGTAAAAGTCTTGATAATGTTTTCTGCTTACAACTGAGTGTTTATATTCTTATACCCAACAAAAGTAAACTTAAATAATTCAAAAAGAGAGAATACGACTTATTCTCATGATTTCCTTTGCATGGTTGGGTTAGATCAAGGTCAAAAGTAGAAATGAGCGATATTTCTGTACCTGTGATTCGAAAATAACTGGTAACGACAGTGGCATAAACTGCACAATAACTGTTACTGCGATGTAGTTACATACTTTGATATGTTATGAAAACAAATATTTTTGGGATTTTCTGTGAAGTATGTAACTATTTACTGCGATGTTGTTACCAGACTAAGTTAATTTTTGCCAAGAACCACGTTCATTCAATCCTCAAACCCTATATGCATAAATTATATTGTGGTTCGTGGAAAGGATAAGAAATGTTCCTGAGTAGCAACTGTTTACTGCAGTGTTGATACTTAAAATTTGGTATGTTATATAAAGTAACAGTTTTGGGTCTCCTGTGAAGTAATTATTAACATACAGTGGACGTCCAATAGTACGTACTACCGCTACTACGAATGTCCAATAGTACGAGAGGCAAATATTTTGCATTGACGTTTCTATAGTAAGAATTAAAAAAAATGTTTACTATTCGATAATACGAATATGTTTGTTTTTCCATATATGAATGGAATTTTCGTAACATTTTTTTATTACTTTTTAGTTTGTTTTTATTTTTTTTTTTTTTGCGGTCTACAAACAAATATGAAGTAGTCATTTGGTGCTTTTCGTTTGAAACATAAACAATTTTTAAAATGAAAGAAGCCAAAAAGAAACAAATTTCTTTACAAAATAAAATAATAATTATAAAAGATTGTGTGAGTGGAAAATCTCTGTATGACATCTCTTACAAATATGGATTATCTAAATTAACCTTTTGCACTATAAAAAAGCAGAAGACGAAGCTTTTATCTGAAGCAGGCTCAATTAAATCCCGTTACCGAATAAAACCTGGAGAATATAAAAAAAATGGAAGACGAGCTATACAAATGGTTTTTATGCCAAAGAAATTCTTATGTCCCAGTAGGGAGTACGCAATTAAATTCAAGGCTCTGGAATTGCATAAAAAGTGGGAAAAACTATAGTCCAATACTACGAATTTTCTAGTATTACGAAAGGGCCTGACATTATATAATTCGTATTATTGGACGTCCACTGTATTTGTTTGTGAAAAATAATAAACAGCGATCACCGTCACTGTTTAAAATAACTGTTATTTAAAAGTCACGTTCACTGTTTACGGTATTCTTCAAAAATCACGGGATCGCTCATCTCTAATGCCAAAACCAATACCGTTATTCGTTTTGGCTGCCAACCTTGCTTTTGTTCATTTTTGGCTCCCCCTGTTATCCAAGATTCACATAAAAAATTAAATTTTATAAAATTTTCCTTGATATATGTATATTTTTTTCCTTTATTAGATGTAGATAATCTTATTTATTAATGTTTTTTATTTTTATTTATTTGATAAATTTATGGAATGAATTAAAATAATAATACAATTTTTAAATATTGTTTGTAAAGGTTCTTCATTAAACTTTAATATGAACCAACAATTTGTAATAAAGTATATTTACGGGATTCATAGGGTGTTCTATTATGTCCTATTGGTATAGTGTTATAAAATTTCACAGTGTTTTAAAAACCTGCACCAACTATTGGACACTCGGTGCATGTGTTTGTTGAATTGTTATGACAATTTAGTAAACACTTCATACAACATAGTATTTCTTTAGAACAATTTTTAATGAAAGACAACAACAGTGTTTCGAAACCGTTGCGAAATTTTATAATGTTATGACAATAGGACATAGTACAACACCTTGTGAATCCCCTAATATATTTTATTAATAATACATTTGTTTCTTTTTTTTAAATAGAGTGGTACTTAAATAATTTATAAATGTATTTATGTATGTATTCATGCTTTTATATATAAAATATTTTGTTTGTTTTTAAAGGCTGCCAGTCAACGTATGTATGTACGTACATTGTAACAAGTTACAATAACTTTCATAAGTCATTTGTGTTTGTTTTTTAAATTCTATTGTTCTTAACATTATAATTGTTTTTTTAAAGTTACCTTATGGACTTTCAAAAGAGGCACAAATATTTTTTTTATATATTTTTTTAACTAAAATACATATAAGATGTATTTTATTTGAAAACTAAAACTTAAACTAATGCTTAATGAAGAAAAAGCAAATAATAATTGTAAAAATATTTTGTAAATAAATCACTTTTTAGTTTTAAATTTTAACTTTAAATATTTCAAACTTAAATACTAAAACGTCTTTTTGTTCATTGTATTTGTTTAAATAGCTGCTTATTTGTTTCAAAAAATTTAAATTTATCAATAATTTATAAAACAAACTTTTAAAAAGGAAACTGGGTTTAAAATTTCTGACAAATTCTAAGTTTGACTATAAAAAGTTTAATTAGTTAACTTAAGGCAATTAAAAAAAAATTTTAATTCAAAATTTTAACCCAAAACGTTAAATAAAGATAATTTTTAATTAAAATTTTTAAATTCTTATTTAGCTATTAGCTGCAATTAAAATCTATTACAATGGTTAAATAAGCTGGAATTTTTTTAAAATAAAAAAATGCGTTCTCCGGCATCCTTTTAAATATAATTAAAATAAACCCAAAAATGTGAGTTTATATATTAAATAATTTTGGCCTGCAAATAATGCGATTTTTTTTATTAAATTAATAAATAATTTTGTTTAGCAAAAAAAATGTTTTCTATATTTTGCTTATAAAAATATTTTATTTGTTCATTTGTTTTAATTGCACTTTTATATTGTTGTTTTTTTATCAAATATTTAAGTTTAGTTTTATTGCTTTAGGATTGAAATGGAATGATGTATTTTCTATAACGAAAAATATAAAAGTTTTTATTTTGAAAACTTTTTTGTGAATAAAAAAATACTAAAAAAATACATTAATATTTATTTGCTCAATTCACAACCTATTTTATGTGTTGTAAGTCGTAGAAGCTACAATTTATGATTTATTTTGTCAAACTTAAAACCAAGAAGGAAAATATAAATGTTATAACTTACACTCTGCGACATTTGAAAACCATAGAAAAAAATATTTTACGAGTTGTAGCAACTATTTTTATACAAAACAATTAAAAAACTTTTACGACTCTGATGAGTTACAACAGCTACAAGAGATAGTGTGAATTGAACAATTAAAAAAATAATAGAAATTATTTGTTGCAAGAGCAGAAAACCAGTCTTTTTATTCGTTAGTTTATTGATATAACTTTTGTTTTAATTTCAATCTGAAAATTATAAAATTGCTACTAAAAATCCAAGCTTTGCAAAATGCTCGTTTTAGAAAAGTCTTTTTCTGCTTAAATATAAAATTTGGTTCTTTGAAAGATGACTTCATAGAAAAATGTTCAGTCACTGAAAAATTACCCCTATTTTAAAAATTAAAAATGGAAAAAAATACTAAAAAAACATGCCTTTAAAGAGGGGGTAAAAGGCCCTAAAAAATTTGAAAAATTAATTGAATATAAAATGACTCTCACCCGAAAAATTATTTTACTATTAGAGATACTTCACAAATTATAGGGAGGTTTAATTATATTAAATTCAAGACAAATCGAAAGATAATTTTACTTTGGGAGGTTTTCATTATATTTAACTTTTTTTAAAACAACTTTTTTTAAAATTTTTGTTTGTATTTACATTTCGGTAAAAACTTTTTATAGATTTATTTGTATAAAAAAACCGATTTTGAAAACTAACCACAAATTAAAATGGATTTGGTCCCAAATAAATAGAAAACACTAAACTGAAATCAAATTAAGTTACTTGAAGCAATACGAAAATTTTTTGAATTTTTTCTACAGCATTTAGCAAAAGCTTACATAGTTATTACCTAATTTTTATTTATGTATGTCACCTCTTGCTACGGAGCGAATAGTTTTTTAAAACATTCGCTCCACTTTATTTCGTTAACGCGTAAAGGCACTTAAGAAATGAGCGCCACCCATATCGAATTGCTGTTCGTAACTTTCATCGGCCGATGATGATGCATTTTGTGCTGCACTAGCTGCAGCCGCTGCCAGAGCTTCCATATTGCTATTATTGTTGGTGGTGCTGCGGCCAATATGATTGACTTTTAATTGTTCCATATCGATGAGAGGCGGTTTGTCACCAGGCTTCCAGCGCCTGTGAATGCCCATTGATTTAAGTTTTTGACACACCGATGACGGTGATATGGCATAACCTTTCTCCGCCAACCGGGCCGATACTTTCCAATACTGTATATTGCTGTCCTCCTTGATTAGTTCGAGAATTTCTCTTGTGATTTCTTTGTCTCGCACTTCACGTTCAGCTGCCTTAAGACGACGTCTGGGGTTGGAGTGTTTTTGTTCTGTTGGCTGGATTTGTTGTATGAGCTGCTGCCGTTGTTGTTCTTTTTGCTGCTGCTGCAACAGTTGTTGCTGCAGCTCACGTTCTTTTTCTTGTTGTCGTTGTAACTTTTGTTGTTCCAATTGCTGTTGTTGATGTTGCAACTGTTGTTGCCTTTGTAGTAGCTGCTGTATTTGTTGTTGCTGTTGCAAATGTTGCTGCTGTAATTTTTGCTGATGATCTAATTGCTGCTGCACCAGCAAAGCTTGCTGCCGTTCCATATCCGTTTCGCGTCTCGTATCACTACTCTCGCTCAGCACTGAGCCCGAGTCTTCATCGGGTCTCATCATTGTCATACGTATATCACGTCTATTACGATAAGATAAGGGGACTCCCTTAATTATGGCATCTCTTACTTTCCATGCAGTCATTTGTGAAACATTCAATGCCTTGGCGACTTCCATTGTTGAGGCATTTTGTGCCACCAGCATTCTTGCCATTGCATATTTCTCATCATCTATGAAAACATTGGGTTTGCGGGGTTTCTTTTTAGAACTGGTAACGTTGTTTGGAGATCTAAAAACAAAGGAATGGATTTTTAAACAAAAAGGATTTTATATTTCTTTACAATAATTAAAATTATATTTGCGAAAAAAATCTTAACACAGAATATATGTACATAAGTGTACCTTTTGCCTGTTCAAGGCATACCTTGGGCCTGTTAACGGTATACTTATTGTGTTATTGTAATTCCTTTTTCACTGAATGCAAACGAACATTTCTGTTAAACCTAAAAGTTGAAGAATTTAAATTGTTCTCAAGTTCACCCAAGGTCAAGGTTGACTAATACAGGTTATAGGTTAATCACTGGAACTTGTTTATCTAAAGATATACATATACAGACAGATTAAAAAGAATAGACAAGAGGTATATTACACAAACAGGAGCCCAGATTCTTTAAGACTCCTTCATAATTGTATTGTACTTCGGGCTAAACTATCAGCCATTGGCAAAGCAAATCACTTCCTACGGCTTTGCAGAACATTCGATAGAAACCTTATAATTTAAACCAGCAGCTAAGCCGCTATTAGCTTTCTGACTGATGGCTTCCTTGTAGCATAGCTTATTTGGAAATGTCGAACAGCCTCACACTATGCTGAGATGAATTATTACATCACTTTTGCATGATTGAGGGAACACGGGACACGGGGAAAATAGGGCAATAATCTTCCTGTAAACTTAGCATCGATGCATACACTGACAGATGTACGTGGTCCTTCTAAGTGTAGTTGTGGAATTTTTCTAATTATATAGACAGAGGAGGCTAAGAGCCCCTGTAGCCACAATTTCCGGTCACTTTTTATTTTGCAACCATGCCAGGAGAGTTAGATTACTTTTCAACGCTTTTTGTAGAAGTGTCTGCTGGGGACTCTGTTGGTTGTGGCTAACAAAAGCCTATCAAATAACGAATAAGGACCAGGATAGACAGGTCTAGAACTCTTCTTTAACTTTCAGACTTCTATCATTTATACTACTCTCCCTTTCGTTCTACAGCTACCTGTTCTTGGTGGGTTAGGTTAGGTTAAGTAAAGAGGAGCAGACCTTACAAAAGAGCCTCAGTTTCCGTAGGGAATACATCTAAGCCGGTAAACGGCTTGTTGTGCACTCTAAGCAATGTTTAAAAAATAAAGAGTGAGAAGTTTACAGAAATTCAGTGATGCGAACTTTGGGTTGCCCCAGAGGATTTTTGTTATTTTGCCAACCGTCTTATTCCACAGCGACCTGTATCAGTTTCCACCCACTTCTTCAATTTGGCGTTTGACGTAAAATAAGCTTTACGTTCCTAATGTCAACCACCTACTGTTCCCTAGATTTAATCGCCAGATTATTTGCCCGTTCATAATTGACCCCTCATGTTGTCCAAGAAATCAAATAATTTAAACCTGGTCATACTAGTATTTATTTTTATGCGTTACAACCCCAATATAGAGCTGGTGTTCCGGACATAATCGCCGTTACCCACGTAACTTATGGTGCATTTATTAAAGGTGGTTTCAGTTCGGACAGGATTCTATGATGAAATTTTTTATAAATAAAGTTTAAACTCTAATTAAAAGGAGAAAAGAGAGAATATATAAAATTCTTTTTTGAGTGTTATCAGCTGACGATCAGCTACTTAACTAAGCCCACCTTTGTAATTTTACCAAGACCCATAGTAGAAATATTAGGTGTGTTCATTTACAGAAAATTATCACTAATTTTCGATAATTATTACTAGTAAGTGTTCACGTACACAAAAAATTAGCAGCTAGAGAGCCAAAAAAGAGCGTAAAATGTTTAGAAACAAAAATGTTTCTGATAATTTCTGCTAGTAAAAATTTTACTATCAGAAATTATTCAAACAGTATTTCTGTCATTATGCTTTGAAAAAAAATTTAAATTTTAAATTTTTACAAGTTTATAATAACAAAATACATTTGCTTGCAAGTTTTGACTGTAAAAGTGTTCATTTACTTTAAAATATTTTTGAGAGTATTTTTGAAAATATTCCTTTTTACTCTCTCGTTGCTAGTAAATACTGGAAAGTTATTGAACACAACTATTTAGTTGATTGTTGTTCGGAAAAAGTTATTTGTTGGAATATACATACATATGTATTAAAAAAAATACAACTTTAAACTAAATTAAAATAAGAGAGAATGTAGAAATTTCTGACATATGGGGTGTATCAGCTGACGAGCAACTTCTTTAGAAAGAGCACCCAAGTCAAATTGATATATAAGGTGGTGGTGATTTTACAACTAAATTGCGGCGAAAACAATTTTTGTTTTTGTTGCAAATTTCGTTAGCTGATGTGTCAAAAAAGATATGTAAACATTAATAAATTTGACAACCTAGTCTCCATTTATGCAAGAAAAAAAGATCAGCTGAACGGTTTACTACACCTGAACAATGAATTCGCCTTGAGCCCACCTATGAAATTTTATTATGCCATAACCTAATCTGATCAATTTAAAAACGAAAGAAATGCATTTCACATTTTATTTATCCAAATATTAAGGCGAGTTCATCATTAAATTAACTTCACCTTCGTACTTAGTGAAATATACCGTTAAAATAAAGCTGCGTACTTGACTGACCCCCACAATAATTTCTTGTATTTGTTGAAGTTCATTAAACATTCCAAAATATTAAGTTTTGTTTTTGTGATTAAACTTACGTTTCATTACTTTGCATTGAAGCAATTGGACGAATTGATAGGTTAACAGGTAATTGGTGGCTAAAAAACAAAATTAATTACTTATTTAAATAGAAATATTTAAACAAGTTTTTTTAGAAAACTTACATTGCAGCAGCTACAGCTGGTCCTAACTGGGGTAAAAGGGGTACTTTCTTATTAATGCCCAAAGTAATCGCTTGAGCATTTTCTGAGTTTTTTAAAAATGTTGGCTTTTGTAAATATAACGATTGATCTTGATGTATTTGACTATTCATGTGTTCAGTCTTTTGATGTTGCTGTTCTTTGTGTTGTTGTTCATTGGGCTTTTGATGATGTTCCGTTTGAAATTGACGTTCATTTGAATGGGAATCAACATTATCACTGGCCGAATCTGTAGCCGTATCATCATTGTTGTCTCGATGAACATTTTCATTTATTTCCATAAGTCTTTCTTGTTGAACTACAGATATTTTACTGTGCAATTTATGTTGTTCCAATATGGCTCTTGTTGCTATTGTTGTTAAATGTTGCTGTTGTGGTTGTTGAGGGTTATTTAATTTCATTTCATTTGTTCGTTGTATTACTGATGTGACACTACTAACATTATTACTTTCTCTTATCAGTTCTTGTTGTTGCAACTGTTGCTGCTGTTCAAGGTGTTGTTGTTCGTTTTGTTGCAACTGTATGCGGTGGGGATTTTCTTCATTCATTTCTCTTTCTTCCTCCCTCTCCCTCTCCTCCTCCTCTTCATCTTCAGTGGCTGGTCGTTCGCGTTTAATGTGTTCAGTAAAGGGTTGATGATTTAACTGATTTTCGAGGTTTTCTTGATTTAATATATTCCTTTCCTCATCTTGTACTTCATTATCATCGTTGGTATTATCTTTAGCATCCTCTTCTTCATCAAGTGGATCAATGACACGTTCATGTAGGCTAACACCATTTACCAGACTCTTTCGTAGACGCCACGCAAACGTTCGCGATATATTTAATTCATTAGCAATAACTGTAGTGGTGGCTTCCCGAAGTATTAGCTGCTTGGCTAGTGCTATCTTCTTGGCATCTAACTTTATACGAGTGCGACCTTTGCGCTTATTGGTGGCCATGATTATTCTAGAATGATAAAAAAAATCTCACTTAAAGTAGTTACTTTTATTATAGCGTTTTTTTAAGTGGAGAAAGTCCCAACATACTAGTGAGGAAATGCCAAAGTCTACCAGTCCAAAGGGCCCGAGTTAGATTTTTGAGAGAAACTCTGGTTAGTCTGCCTTATTCCCTTTTCTTTCTAACCTTCTTTTTAATTATAGCTTCATTCTATTTTCTTTCTTTCTATCTTTCTCTACAGGCCACACAATGGAAGGTTATAATGTCTTACACACCTAAGTCTAAGCCTTTAGTCGAATTGCTAAGCACTCTTTGTAATAAAAAAAAACCCGGAGTTAAAAACATATATTCTTAATAACCACCACTTAACTTACTCTGTAACTTTGTCATTCATAAGAAAATTGAGTTCTTTCCATGGAAAAGAAACAATCCACCAATTTAAAGTTTTCTTTAATAACCCTGGAAAGGACGTTGATGAGTCTTTAGTAGACATCTGCATGACTATATTCATTTAATTGCCTATACACAACAAAAACAATATTCATTCAAACATTTTTCATTCTATGGGAGATAAATAAAGTTAAGCCAGTAACAACACAAGAAAGAATGTATTGTGTGTTACACTCAATGATACAAGAAGAACACGTTCATTTTACAGTTTTCGTTTTGAATGTGTATAAAACACACTTGAAAATACAAAAACATAGCAAAGTCTCATTACAGTTAGAGTTTTTATAAAAACATTCAGGTGTTTTTTCGAGTTACTGAATGTTTAACAACAACAATAACGACAAATTTGCAAACACAAATGAATGCGCTGAATAATAATTTTTTACACCAATTATACAGCAATATTCACACATTCTATTCAGTATTTATTTATATGAATGTATGGGTAATATTTTGTTTTCGGTTGAAGTTGTTTTTTATTTGCTTTCGCTTGTGGGTTCATTCATTTAGTTTGTTTAACATTGAATGAAAAACACTATGTTGTTGAAAAAGAAACGAATGTATTTAAACCGCATTTGGGTGTAGTCAAGCAGACCTCTAGTCTTTAGTGGGAAATCGGAAGATACTCTTTGAACATGAATTTTAGAGGAAACGATGGCAACTCTACAGGAATCCTATTTGGCGAGCTTCAACAGGTACAAAAAACGGTTAAAAAAGTAAAACGTACCTTTTTAATGAGTCTCCGCGAAACTATAAAGAGAGTGACAGAAATGTCGAGATTCCGAAAAATACTTTCCATGGATTTAAAAATTGGCGGAGGTATTATAAAGGAAAAATGGTCAATGAAGAGGGTCGTTCTCTGAGACACTGGATCTATTGAAAACAGTTTTTTTCCAGGATATGAGGAACTAAAAGAGGTACAACTTGTGATGAATAGTAACTGTGCATGATCCAAAAACGGTTAAAAGTCTGGCGAAGGATATTTTTGATAAAAGGCATAGGCACTAGACTCCTGTTAACCCTACAAATGTCCTTGTCTAGATGGTATTATTTCAGCCATGCTACAGAGGGTGGGGCCAAGAATAATACCATTTTTATCTATTATTATCCTGGTCTGACACACATTTCGTCAACATTGCGTGAAATAATGACAGTCTTCATACCGAAGGCGAAAAATCCGAGTCATTTTACTCCAAAAGGCTTAAGCCCTACCAGCCTTTAATCATTTCTCCTAAAGACGATGGAAAGGCTACAAGATCTTTATATCACATATATATTACCATAGGTTGGTAAGTGCAGGCTAACACGCCTATGTTAGGGGCAGGCCATTTGAAAGTGCGCTGCATGAAGTGGTCAGTTCCATAAAATATAATAAGGCAAACTTCAACTTTTCATTGGCGGTCTTTTAGAGAGTTATATCTAAGCTCACTGTAGGTCAGCGTTTCAGAGACCCAGAGGTTTTTGGCTTTCCTTGGTTCCCGTACTCTCCGGAATATCCTGGTTAATAAGTGTACAACACAAGTGCCTAAGTCTACCTCCTAGAGGCATCAACCGGGCAACTTTCAGTTACTGAAAGGCTAACAGACATGGCTAAGTCGAAAACAATCTGTCTTAGGCTAAATGTGTGATCAGTGATTCACTGATCTGGCTTGAGGCAGGTTGTCCTGTTGTCGCTGTGTCATGTACATCGCCATTAAGAGGCACAGCAATACAAAGTTCTATGGTACCAATACCTTATCTGTGTTAAATAGAAATTGGTAGGAATGATACGGAAGTAGATTTCCGAGGCTGACCAGAGTCCTATCTGGTACCACGGGAATCAGTTGGCCCCTTGTGCTTACCAGTGCATGAACTGATTAATAGTGAGGTCTCCTTTGGGAGTTCACGTGGTGGCTGTGGTTATCCCCAAGCGGGGCAACTGAGAACGAAAGTTGGTATGCTGGGGTCCGTCCTGTACGGGCCCCAGAGTGACCGTGTCAGCGGCCTTATATGAACTTAAGGTTTACAAGAAAGAGTTTCTAGTTTTGGCAGGTCAACCCAGGCATATGAATAACTGTTGAAGTAGGCTATTAGCTGAAAAGGTGTAAGTGTGTTTGGGAGTAGCAAATAATGAGAATGCCGGCATTGGCATGTTGAAGCATTTGCGTGACTCGGTCCTGACTGGCGGTGAGAAGTTTATGAAGCATTGATGATGGTGGAGTAATTGATTTGTCTATATGAGAAAAAGATCCTTCAAACAGAGCTGGGTGTCGCATTCGTTGGGTGCGACATGATTATCATAATCTTTCTTGCTTAAGGTTGGGTGCTGTTTCACAAACGTGTGGAGAGGTCTCTTGTCGGCGCGGATCTGTTTTGATTATGAAGAAGCGAGATCAAAACTAGAAACGTAATTCGGTTTTAGATAGCCCAACTCCTCCTCAAGGAGTCTGTTGTGGCTACACAGAGTCATGACAGAGAATTGGTAACTGGGTGGCAGGGTAGGCCATTTTGGGGGCGCTGGTGGACGCTTTGTTTCCATCAAGTGTTGAGAGCACCGTGAGTTATTGCCAGCATGGCAAAAGCTCGCTTGCAGGGTAAAAAATTTCAACTCTGAAAATTTGTCTGTAAAGATCGAACAGCGCAATCTCTGAGGAAAAAAGAGAAAAAGCAATATTCCGCAACACCACTACCACAGCCAAGGGGCGTTGTTTCCAGGATATGACAGATGGTAGTTCCAACAAGAAAAAGATAAGGGAACTAAATTAGGTTAGAAATTTAAATGGTTTCTACCATTGTTCGGCATTCATATTAACAGATTTTGAACTAATTCTTACATTAATTCACCCAAAATATTACAATGAAATATGGGATAAAATTTTAAGTGGGAAAAACTTATTAACTTTTACTATAATACGTATACTGCGCATGATTTTACACTTTAATTACTTTTGTGGTCACTTAAAAGTATTTCTTATTTATTTCATTCTGGCTTAAGGCCTTGTACTAATGTTACTTAGTCCTCCTAAAAAACAGCTACTTATGCTACAATTGTTAGACTTAAATTCACTTACTTCCGATTATGAAGATAAACTGCATTTTCCGGTTTTCGTATACCAATGCGGCGGGGAAAGTTATTATATTGCACAATATTTTGCTTAAAAAGTTGTTGCAAAGGACTGAAATATGAAACGAAAGAATAAATAAATAAAATAAATAAATGAAAATTTCGTAATTAAAATAACTTTGATGTACATTTTTGCTGTTTTTGAAGGACAACCGGTGCGTTTATGCCAACCAAGATGATGGCCAGTTGGAAATAAAACATTACAATCTGAGCATTGCATGGGTCGCCTAATAATTAAATAAAAAATAAATAGTATTTCGAAAACTTGTAAAATCTCTTTCTTCCTGAACTACTTACGTTTGGTTTCGCCTCTTCTTAACACATCGACCACGTCGTATATGTTTCTCCAGGAAACGTTTATAAAAGTAGGTCTTCTTGCAATTCGTACACTCATAGACGGGACCAGCAGTGCCGTGAACACTTTGCATATGCGCCTTTAACATCTGCTTCATTTCAAAAACTTGATAACAATGCGGACATTGATAACCATGCATGAGATTTATGTCCAAACCTCTGTCGACGACCGTCGAATGTGTACCATCACTTGTTATACCAGCGCCTGCGCCTCCATCTTCTGACGGTGTTATCAATTCAATTTCCGGTATTAAGGGCAAAGGTCCGTCCTCATCATCATCATCTTGTTCAGTGTCACTACCGGATGCCTCTGGACCGGCTTCATCATCACTAGCAGCTGCATTGTTACCTTGGATACCATTAAGTTTACTTAAATGTTGTTGCATGTATTCGTGCATCAAACGTATTGAATTAAAATCAAATGCTGGCTTTTGTTCATTAGCACTATGTATTTCACCATCATCCTCCACGATATGGCCATTATTTTGTTCATTTATTTCATTGTCAATATTGTCTAGACTATGGTCACCGCCATTAATTTGCCTTCGCAGATTATGTTTGTAATGTGGATGCTCTTCATCTGGTTCCCCCTCATCATTTTTGGCCAGTGGTTCATGTCCATTTGGAATGCCTGTGTTCTCATCTAAACCTAATGCATTCGTTTGATCTGATTTGCTTTGTATTTTGCGTATCAGCAACTGTTGTCTGAAAAAATTATCGGCATCTTCGCATTTCCTTTTGAACTGACACGCCGATATGGTGTCTTTGGCACAGGTTATGCAAACTTGTTGGGGCAGTGAATCGCCACGTTCGATCTGCAACCAGAAAACATTTCGTTTTAAAAAGATTTAATACAAAAAGAGTTTTTATAAAAAAAGCGGGTTTTTATAGGTTTTAAACTAAAGAGGTTTGCTAAATATAGAGTTAATTAGTTTAATGTCCCTTTTAACATTTTGCCTTCATTAGCTATGAACTAAGTTGAACTTAGTATCTGGCTGGTGTAAACCGCCCATGTTCAAGTTTCATTTATGTGCTGGCATCGATGGCCGGCCATGGTTCAAAGCACCCATGTGTACCAAGATGCTCGACAGCAACAAGTTGGATTGGATATTACTAACTAATATCCAATGCAACACCAGCATGTATGTGTTCGCCACCTACAAGAGTATGGTATAATTACCTTGCAAGGTATAGTCGATTCAACATATGACTATTTTTTGTTTGAATTTTTTTACTCTTGAAAACTGTCAAAACAGTATGTTTTCTAACATTATCGAAGGTATTTTTACAACAACTTCATAAATTTGACATTGCGTTTGTTGTAGTTGTTGCCGCAGTGACTATACCTTCTAAGGTAATTGTACGATGTGAAAGAGCATTCAGAAAGTAAAGGCTTCGTTAGTCTTTACTTTCTGTTGCCGTTCTTTAACGTGCCGTTCAGTTGTTTTATTTTAGTAGTTACTTTTTCTGTTAAAACGTATCAAAATTTGTATGGTTTTAATGGCGGAAAAAGCAGCTGATTCTTGCTGTCACTTAACAACGTTGCAAAAATTTTGTTTTTAACAGGTTGATCCGCAACGGAACGCAACGAAACGAAAAAACTAACTACTTACACACATTTTTTATTAACAAAAAACAATCAGCTGATTCATCACGGAACAGAAAGTAAAGACTAATTCAGGCTTAATACCGTAACTTTGCTGAGGGCACGTTCATGCTTTGTTCAAAAAAATATGGAATGAAAACAATGTGCCGAGTCTCGTATACCCTCCACTGGCTTGTAAGTTTCCGATAAGTAAGGGAGTCTTCAAATATACCTTTCATCTGGGGCAAGTGCCAATGTCTTCTTCTAAAGGGTATCACCTGGGCTGCTTTCCATAAAATTTGAAGGCTAACAGGCATGCCTTAATACTTTCTTCAGCTTAATTGGGGTCCTCCTCACTCTAGTCATGTTAGAGGGAGAGAATCGAGTCTTTATCTGCGGCATGGTTGGGGATGCCTTACGCACCTTGGGCAAGTTGTGGGTGGAGGCTTAAAAATCAATCTGTACTGAATTTTACAATCGTTATATGGTTTGGCAGGTACACAGGATTCCCGATAATGCTGTGCTATATTATCTTAACATCTAATTTGCATATCACTTCAAGGATTCAGGTGGCGAATTTAGCAGGCCTATGAAATCATAAGTAAGGATAGACAGGTAGATGCCCCCGATACTACCCACGATATTCCGCATCTGCTCAGAGTCCTACCTGGTATTATGACAGTCTGAAAATCCCCGTTTTACGGGGTGATGATGAGGTTTCCTTCGGAAGTACACGTAGTGGCTGTGGTTATCCACAAGCGGGGAGAACGAAAGTTATATATCGAAGCTCGCCTTGTGCGGGCTTCAGAGTGAGCATCTTAAGTGGTCTTAAACAAACTTTAGGTTTCGCAAGAAAATGTACAAGCGAGTACGGGGAATTGGCTTTGGTTATGCTCCGTATGAGCTAAAAAAAGAACACCGTTATTGAAGTACCAAAGTGCCGGCTTGGCACATCTTAAAGTAAACCGCTAATCATATAACTTAAGGTCAAGAACCATTGTGGTAATCTGCCCTTTTAACATGTGTACAATGTTCCTTGTCGTTGCTGAATTGTTTTAAAAATATTAAGCGTTGTCAAAAACACATAGCCGTGCTGTGCTGTATAATAAAATTTCAACTTCGATGTGACATGCAAAGGATCCGGCGAGCTCCAGTAAAAGCACAACTGAAACTCAGTGAAAATGCCACCGCTTAGGTAGGTAAATACATTAAAGTATACCCTTCACGTTTACGTTCTCTTCATTATTGTATGTCTTGACGAGATAAATCGACGTCTTGACGAGATAAATCAATCACTTGACGAGATATATCGATGTCTTGACAAATGTCAAACTCCAAAAAACTGGGTTTGACGCTTGTCACGACATCGATTTGATACGTCAAGACGTACTATTAAGGGGAGAAGTCATGCCCAATGTATGTCTTCAAATCGATAATACCCGCAATAATCTTGAACGCCCCTGTCCCATACTCGTTACCTTGTCCTTTTGTACCCCCCAGTAAACCGATAAAACTAAGTAACTTTAAAATATAAATATCAAAGGGGCCACTTTTCCCCTTGCTCCTGGCCAATAATTTTTCTATTCAGAATGTACATATCACACTAGCATTACGAAACAGGTTTGAAGTCCATAGCTGTAATAGTTTTTAAAATTCATAAAATTGTCAGTTAGTATGGAGGCTGCAGTTCCCCCTGGTCCTTCTCAACTATTTTTTTCCAATATGTAGCAAACCGCACTAGAAATTATTAACATTTTAATTGAACCTTATTTTAAAAATCACATTAAAAACCCCTTAACTTGTTTCTCTTTTTTTATTACAAAAATTTTTTTTTTAAATCGTTATTATGTTTTGGAATTTTATGTTGTAAAATTAACTCTAATGGTGAAATTATAAAAATTAATACAAATTTTGCATGCAAGTCTTGTGCTTTAGCCAGCTCATTAGTAAAAATCGTACCTAGATTGTAATTAGATTTCTGCTATGAACTCAAATAATCTTTTAAAAAAAATACGAAATAATTTTAAAAGAACAAAACAACAGCTCTAGACACAAATACATTCATTAAAAAAATATATTTACAAAACTAAATAAAAAACAAATAAATAACTTAAAACGATAGATAGAGACAATCATAAAATAAATATTTGTACAAAAGAAAACCAACAAAAATTACTTTAAATATTTACAACAAAGTACAATGTACATACAAGCACATACATATGTACACATACATACACATACATATTGTATAAAATTTCAAACTAAAAATATAAAGTTTTTTTAAATATTTTTTATTTTCTTCTTTAAGTAGGGAGTGGTTCAAAATAAAAACTTTTAACAAAGAATTATAATAATAGTAACAACAACGACAACCAAAGTAGTTAAATAAATAAAAAACAAAACACATAGTGAACAATTTTTATATAATAAAAATATGAAACTCTTAAATGTGTGTATGCATGTATGTATGTATGTTTTATGTACAATTAAATAAAGAATAACAACAAATCGTTTATTAACTTCGATAATTTAATAACTAAATAGTACTTTTAAACAAAGTCCCTTTGAAAATAACGATTTTCTACCACACACGTGATAGAGGTTATATGCGTTTATGCAGATGTGTGCAACACCATCCAAAAATAATGGTCTGAGACCCGCTATCGACTCATGATCACTTCCTGGGTCATACATGACCGCTGTATGTACTTTTTTTAATAAGTTTTTAAAAAAATATGTGTAAACGAACATCGTTAAATCGACGAGGTATCTGGAGGTATTTTTAAGTAGAACTGTTATGTGTGTGGTGGTGTGGGTATAAAGGATATTTTGTATTCTCAGTTTCCGATATCCGGTTTTTTAGTTATGACAGTATTGAAACATATCAGCAAAATATCAAACATACATACATACATACATGCATACATACATACATACATATATACATATGTACATACATACATACATACATACATACATACATACATACATACATACATACATACATACATACATACATACATACATACATACATACATACATACATACATACATACATACATACATACATACATACATACATACATACATACATACATACATACATACATACATACATACATACATACATACATACATACATACATACATACATACATACATACATACATACATACATATGTACATACATACATACATACATACATACATACATACATACATACATACATACATACATACATACATACATACATACATACATACATACATACATACATACATACATACATACATACATACATACATACATACATACATACATACATACATACATACATACATACATACATACATACATACATACATACATACATACATACATACATACATACATACATACATACATACATACATACATACATACATACATACATACATACATACATACATACATACATACATACATACATACATACATACATACATACATACATACATACATACATACATACATACATACATACATACATACATACATACATACATACATACATACATACATACATACATACATACATACATACATACATACATACATACATACATACATACATACATACATACATACATACATACATACATACATACATACATACAAACATACATACATACATGCATATATACATACATACATACGTATTTACATACATTCGTACATATGTACATACATACGTTCATACATAAGTTTACAAAATTATAAACATTAATTTAATTAACAAGTGGTCATATCTTTTTAAACAACGACTTATAGCAACAAAAACCCTAATTCATAAACAAATTAATTAATAAAAAATATTGAAGAAAAAAACATCAAGTGCCCAAAAGCATATTTAAGATAATATTATTGTCGTATTGGTTAAAATGTTGTCATGCTTGTTGGGTTTTGTTGTTTATATACATAATTTTTTTTAATTCGTTAAGTACCCTACAGACACGTGAGTAGTCCATACATTCGTAATGGGTTAATACTAAACGGAGTAGGACCACTCTAATGGTGACCCAAATGTATGTAAAAAAGAGGGTCCATTTATTATTATTATGTAGAATGTGTAGGGTGGCCATTTATTTTTTTTTTGGTTCGAAATCAGTACGCTTTTCAATTTTTATAGTCTAAGAACCACCTTCAGTTAGATCAAATTAAAATCACTTCCTAGGTCGATTAAAGCCTTTTCGCCCGTCTGGGTGTCATGTATTCTTGTAAAAATAAATATTTGATTAAAAAAATAAATTTTTAAAAATGTTTTATCATCTTAAACAATTTTTAATACAATTTTTGCTGCTTTAAAAATACCTAACTCTCTAGTTCTGCTATAATTTAACAAATTTTTAAGGGAAAAAAATAAAAATTTTAATTTATCTTGAAAAAATAAGTACATTTCAGTACACAAATTTTTTATTAGTACACTAAGTGAAAAATCAGTACATGTACTGATGAAATCAGTACGAATGGTCACCCTTAGAATGTGTAATGATTGTGTCAAAACTACTCTATAGTACCTCCAAGGTGTATCTATACAAGGTGCTGGCGTAGCATCAGCTGATTATGGTTTACTTTGCTTTGCCCCAACACCTTGATGTAAAAAGCTACGCACTTTACGCTTGTAAGTTTGTGTGTTTCTGTTTTAAGACATTTAGGTGTTTATCCACGGATTTACATTGTAAAAATGTCATTAAGTTGATGGTGTTGCATTTGTAATAGTTACGCTATCACCTTGTATAGATACACCTTGGGTACGCCACAAAGGACTAGTTTTAAAAATAGAACTACGAAAACTCAATATGCTCTCATTAAAACATGAACACCTATCGCTTCATAAACTCTTGTTTGACAATGACATGGTCTAAGGATGCTTACATAGGACCATGTTAAAACTAGTCCATTCCAACTAAAATTAACCATGCGGTTCAATATTTTTTACAAGGTGGCTACGTTATTATTTTAACAAAAACTTGATTGGTACATACAATATATAAAAAAATAATAAGAATTTCCATGATTTTAAATTTTTTTTGTGCACTTGTCTTTCTTTAGCGTTCCAATAAAGTAAAATGGAAAGAAATATATAAAAACTACTCAAGCTTAATTGAATAAATTGAATAATAAATAATACAAAACATACAAAAATAAGGAATGTTAATAAAATATACAATTGTTTACTTGATTTTATGTATTTATTTTTTCATATTTTCCCTAAACTTATTCGAATTTCGAATATGTATTTGTATGGATGTATATTTGTTTGTATATCCAAAAGCTTAAATAAAATTAACATTAAAATTTTACTTTTTTTTAAATGTAATCTTATATGTTTATACGATATGTATGTTTGTACGTAAATATGTATATGCAAGTAGAAAATAATTTAATAAAATTTTTTTGATTTATTTTTCTGTGTGTATATGTTGTCTCTTGTTGCTATAGTTGTTAAAATTTATTATTTCGCTTAAATAAGTACATTTGTATTTTTTAATTTAAAATGATTTAAAATCTGTTCTTTCTTTTTCTTCGTTTCCTTTTTTTTTTTTTTTGAGAATCTTAATAAACTGACGTAATAAAAATTAAACTTATAAAAATCACTTTAACAACAGAAACTGAGAACTTTTGACTGGGTAAAAATAATTAAAATAAAAAATGGATGGTTGTTTTAAAATATGAACAAAATTATTTAAAATTTTAACACCCTGGGCCATATTCATTAGCAATTAAGAATAGACTTTATATTAAAAGTAGACTTTGTATAAAAGTTACGTGTAAAAGTCTATTTTAAATTGTTTATGAATATGGCTTACTATTCAAAATTAAAACTACTTTAATGTTAAGTACATTTGATTATGTAAAACGTCAAATAGATTTCAGTAAAATCATTTCACAATATTTTTTCTGTTGCTAGAAAAATATTAAAACAAATGATATTTATATGAAAAAAATTATATATTATATATTAAAGTCAGTACATTTCAGTACCCACATTTTCAATCAGTGCCCCAAATGGAAAATCAGTACAAGCTCTACAGAACTCAGTACAAATGGTCACTCTTATCGTACTAGAATTACGTTGTAGCATGTTTGAAGGCGATAACTCTTAATCATAGATGCCAGATTTGACGATTTATCGTCATTTTGACGATTTTTGACCACAAAAAATGGGTTTTGACGATTGGACGATTTTTGCCCTAAATTTGACGATTTCCGTAAAGGCTTTCGACTTTAGCCACAAAAAAAAATCATTATATGTACAGAAGTATGACTTTAAAATTTCATATAATATCATGAATAAGTGTTTTTAGAGAAAATTTTTGTGATTTTTTTTTTTGTCAATCTTTAGCTACTTTAATCACAAGTTGCTTATTAATCACGAAACATTTGTATCAAATGAAAGGGTTAATAATAGGATCCCTGAAAAATGATTTCTGTAAAAAAATTATGTGTTTCAAATAAAATAGTTTTTAACCTGAAAATCAATTTTAGGACTAAAGTTGGAATTCTGTAACAAATTTCTTAAATACATATTTGCGTTTTTTTATTTTTAGTTAAATAAGATTTTACCTTTTTTGTTACTACTTTTGACTAAACTATCTGTAAGCACTTTGTTTCCCCGTTTTTTATTATTATTAAGTAAAAAAGTAATCACAAACATTAATTTTTGTGTTGACGATTTCATAAACTTGTTTTGACGATTTTTTAACAGAGATTTGACGATATTGGACTAAAATTATCTGGCAATTATGCTCTTAATGTTGGTGAAAACTTTACAACATGTTTATGCAACTAGAGAAATCAAAACCTCAAATGCAACACAACCAGCGTTGCCGGAATGATGATTTTATCATATTTTTGATGATTGTTTGTCACAAATATGATTTGATGTTTTTTTCCCAAAATGATGATTTTTTATATCTAGTTTTTTTAAAGTATTTACAAATAAAACAGTATTACGTTTATCAACAGTAAATTTTTAAAACAGCCAAAGTTTGTGTCCACTTTTGGTTTTTTGCTTTGCGCTTTACATATGTTTCCTGTGTCCTGTATACTATAAAATACACTATTGTTTTTGGGTATTAATGTGCCAACGAAAATTTTTGTCACGCGTGACAAGAGTGTCACTTTTGTAATACTTAATAATTTTAACTTTATAACCAAAAATGATACTGTTTTTAGTAATTATTAATTAATAAAATTTAATTTTTGAACTTCTCGCCTAATATTTAGCATCGTAAACAGTTTCGAGAATTTTTTCAAAATTTTTAAAAATCTCAAAAACTGGGCAAGAGTTGCACAAGAGAATTATGAAGTAAATTCAAAAAAAGCTTGTTATAAACTGGTTTTTATAAAAAAAAATACTTTTTGTGTTTAAGTTAAAAAATCCCTTTTTACCAAAAAAACTAGACAAAAAATATATTTCGTCCTCTTGTTTTCTAAGCCTGCCACAGTCCCTCTACTTCATGTTTTGTTGATTTTAAAAATATTTCTAAATTTGTTTGTCGTTAGATGTGTTTGCCACTTAATTAATCTTTGCTTCTTTTTGTGGCTTAAGCTTCTTTGATTTGAAATGTTAAAGAAGCGATTAATGCGCCTAAAATATGCCGTAAATATTTAAAAATATGCTTTAAGGATTAAAAATCTATGACTTAAAAATAAAAAGAAAAAAAACGTAGAAGGCTGTATTTTCTATAAAATATAATAAAATTTTTGCCTAAAACTTAGTCACACAAAAGCACTTTTTTTAAATATAAAAGTAAAGCAGTCAAAAACTCATTTTAAAGTGGCCGTCGAAGCATGTAAAATTTAGCATATTTAAGCAAAAATATGCTACTGTATGCAAGATATGCAAAAATGTGCCATAAAAAATCGATGCCAATATTTTTCCAAAGCTCTGGAACTGATAAATAACAACATGTTCGACGCCCAAAAAATATAGTTTTGCTTATTTTCCTTTTTCCCTGATAACTACATACATAACAAATAACCCACCGCAAAAGTCGCAACTCCAGAAGTTTCGACGCTTTTAAAATACATATGTGTAAAACAAAAAAAAATTTTATACCTCTCACAAACAAGGTGATTATCGTTAGAAGCTCTTTAAAACGCCTTATCGAAAAAAATTATGATTTTTCTTCTCAAAATATGATTTTTTTACTGAAAAATTATAATTTCCTTCTTTAAGCTTCTGGCAACGCCAAACACAACATAAAACCATAAACACGAATTCGCACTAGGCAACCAGCAATGAAACGTGCCTGGTTGCCGGAGTTGCCCCTACATGGGTGGTGCAATGTTAGACCTATTCCCATAAATATTTTCTTCCTCACGAAAATTTTTGTGGAAAGGGGTAAAAGCCCCTACAAGTTCCCTGGAGTCGCCTTAGCGAAATAAGGTTTCTCTCTCAAACATATTCCTAGAACATATTAACCCCCTATTTCCATCATCTAAGGGTGTTGCCATACAAACTTTTAAAAATTAAGAAAAAACGCTCACAACTTCCCCAAAATCGGCCTTAGAGAAATAAAGTTTACGATTGATACATACTTATGTACTTGCCCCCTACCTTCATCGTCTAAGGGGGCTTCCACACAAAGTTTGGGAAAAATAAAAAATCTCCCCCAACAGCTTCCAGGTTGCCCGTGGATAGGTCAAACTTTAGACTGACCTCAACTCATTTTTCCTTGCAAAAATTTTCCTAGAACATAATAATTACCCCATCCCCTGGGGTAAAAACCCTCCCCGTAGTCACCCTAAGAGAGTTAATATATGATGACAAACTGACATCCCCTCTTATTCCTATGTGAGGAGTATAAAAAAACTTCCTTTTCTACGCAAAAAAAAGATTTCCTCTTGTTTGTAAAAATAAAACATTTAAGTTTAGAAGAATTATTATTGTTTTGTATTTGTTGTAAAGTGTGCAGCCGGTCTGGCGTCAAGAGAAGTTACAAAACGTGCCAGAACGAGTGTTTCAAAATCGCTTACTTAAACAAAAAGTTATGTAATTTCTTTTGCATATTTTTCACTTTTATCTATTTTGCGGACATTGCTGTTGATAGCAAAAATATTAAAAATATTTTCTTATTGTAATTGGTAAAAAAAAAATGTTTAGCCCTTAAACCATCAAAAATTTATTTTTTTTATTGTTATTAAGCGTAAATGTTTTTTAATTCATCTTCTAGTCACAAAAGAGCAAATGTTAAAATTAAATATAATTCCAAAATTGCATAAATAGGGTGTTATAGCAGTCGCAAATACAAACCCAGCACGATTGCATATGGGCGATTCCACATAAAACGGCGTTTATCAGAAAACAATTTTCTAAATACTAAATTTTTTTTAAAATTAAATTGATAAATCAGACTTACAAAGAATAAAAACTATAAACAAATAAAAATAAGTAATGACAAATGATTTAGGGATTTGGGGCTTGAATTGTTTTTAGAAAAAAAGCATAAAATACAACCAAAAATTCTTTAAAATTCAAAATATTTGTGCGCTTTCTTCAGTATATTTTACAGAACATAAGCTTATGGCCAGTTTTTGAGTACAACAATTATTTTTAAGTTCTATTTAAATACAAAATCTGTATGGGAATTTGGTATTTAAATAAAAAATAATTGTTTTACTCAAAAACTGTCTTTTAAAGTCAAAATTACTAAATTTGTGAAGTCACACTCGTTGCATTCTTCTAGGGGCAATTCTGAACAAAATCCATTACATAGTATTTAAATATTTATTAAACAATAAACTTATAAACTTTAAAGCTTTTTATTTAATTTACCTTAACATCTGCCAGCGTTGTAATTTTTTTCCACAATGAATCTTCGCCAAAAATTGAAATCATTTGTGTTAAACAATTATTGCTGTTGCTGCCATTCGATGATGCTGTCGCTGTCGTCGTTGATGATAAGATGCAAATGCGACATAATTGCAAATTGTTTGATAATGACAGCGTTGACTTTGCATCCATATTGAAAACATTAAAATATTGTTTTTAATGTAAATTTTTTAGTCACTTGCAATTTTTCTTTTTGTTTCCTTATGGTTTTTGTTAAGCCATATTAATATTATGCCGACCAAGTAAACAAAACAACAACAACAGCAAGTGGTTTAACATAACAAAAACTCACATAACAACAATTTTTTTCTTTTTCTTGTGGATAAGAAATTCTTTTTATTCACAAACTCACAACCACTAGTTTAAATTTGTTTAGGAAAAAATGCCACTAATTTGTTTTTGTTTTTTACTTTTGTTTTCTTTTTTTTAGCCAGCAGTCATCACACTAAAATATTAGTTGCTGTTATCTACATGAATAAAAAGTGTTTTAGTGTTAGTTGGTTGTTACAGATTTGTAACATGTATGATGATGACATGTGAAACGAACCAGCGAACAACAACTTGTTATTGTAAACAAATCATAAAAGCACACAGCACTACACACACACACTACAATTACTTAAATAACAACAAGTGTGAGAGAATGTATAAATATCTGAGGGATACAAAAACAGTGTTGCCGATTTTAGCTTTGTTGCATTTATTTATTATGTTTAGAGGAATTAATTTTTATTAAAAACTGTATGTTATTTTGTATAACCGCTTAGGTGTGTCATTTGTTTTTAGTAATTAAAGAAGAAAACCAATTTTAAAAAATTTTTACACAATCCATATGCTTTTTTTTATCAATTGTTTAACTTTGACTTTTAGATACATACTAAAAATATCACCAACATTTTTAAGCAGCTTTCCGATTTATTTTTTTCATTATTTATTTTTTTTAATTAGGATTGCACACAAATATCCAAGTACATATGTATGTATGTATGAAAGTTGTTATTGAAAAAAATACACTTAAAATTATATTTTAAATTTTTCTCAGTTTATAAGTATGTACAAAATATGAATTACTTATGCGGTTCTGGTTGCCACCAGGTTAATGCTGAATATGCCAGAGAAACTAACAGACTTCAACTAATTTAATCTGATTGGGTTTTTTGCTCTTGAAATTTTTCGGTTTAACAAAATAACTTACAAATCTTTCCATACTTTTGTCCCAAACTTATTGTATTTTCATTAAATTTTTGCTTAGGGAATGAGGCTCGTATCCAAAAAAATTTTAATTTGACAAAGGTTTTTAACCGAAATTTTCATTGGTACAAAATTAATATTTGAAGTCTACTTTAATTAATTTTTTTTTTTTTTTTTGCATACGACCCTTAAACTTTAAATTTTAATAATTAATATTAAAAAGGGGTACGAGAAAAATGATTCAATGATTTTCTAAGATCTAGTGCAGGATACACTAATACAGGTAGTATCAAGGCGAATTCAAAAATTTCGCCCTCTGCATTTCCTTTTTGTGTTTGAGAAAGTGAATGTCAAAAGAATTTTTAATTTTAAACAAAAATAATAAATCTGACAATAACTTTCAAAAAATTTTAAGGCGAATTTATAATCAGCTGGGTTCTTAACACTACCTGTATAAGTGTACCCTGATCTAGTGCTTGAAATTCTATATCGACTTATGTAAAACCATCCAGAGTAATGGAGAAAATGTTTAAAGTAAGAGCTGGTTAGTTCTACGTAAAACAACCAAAAATACGAAAAATCGATTTCTTCTTAAAAAACCGATGAGTTTGCGTCTAAAGAGAATTAAAATAATCAAAATATAAATTGGTTCATAATTTATTTCTAAATCGGCTCCTATTTTTTACGTTTTGATGAAAACGTACCACCAAACTTTCTAAAATTTTATTCTTAAGCAAAAATATTTTTTTTTTGTAGAAATAAAGTATAAAATACAACTAAAAACACTTTAAGCCGCCGTGTTAAAATAAAAAATTAACCCGTTCTCTAAAATATTTTACACAACACGATCATTTAGTCGAAGTTTTCCAAAATTTAAATTTGTAAGGTCACACCCGTTATAGTCTTCAAGTAGTTATTGTGAGCTGAAACCATGTTCCTGCAGTACCTTCCTACTATTAAACGTTTAAAAACATTTCCTTTTTAATTAAAATTTTGAATTGTTTTTTATTGGCAAAAATGTAAGAAAATTTGTGACACCTGCCACAATAGAATTTCCCAGCTCTTTTAGATCCGTATTTAATCATTTACGACACGTTATGTAAAGTTTCTCTTAATTTATGGCGCATACGACAAAAAATTATAAATACTGCTTTCATTTTCAAACCGTACATACACGTAAGTTTGTCACTGGCGGCTCTTTGAAAAAAACTAATAATTTTGCTTCCATCTTAATTTAGTCGGCTTTTTTTAACCCAACAAAGTCTTACGGGGCCGTAGTTGATGTCATAAATGTTCCTCATAAAATTTCTATTAAAAATCAGAGACGTTGGTGCATGGACAACTGAGATATCAACTAAAAATCAATTTTTTGAAGCGAAATTCGAGCTTTACCTATGCTTTTTTTGTTCATTTTTAGTAAGATTTACAACATTATTTGAAAAGTTGTAACCAGCAAAATATTAATGTTGAAAAACTCTTTAACTTTACTCAGTAAACCTTCTTGAAAAACTTCCTTCTGTGGAAAAGTCATTTTTAGCAAACTTAAGCTCCCGATAACTGGAATCAAATTATGATTTATTTTAAAAGAATTTTTTTTTACTAAATCATTTTTTTTTAGTTTATAACGTTTTTTAGGAGTTGTTTTATTCAAAAAATAAAGCTTTTGTTAATTAAAAACTGGAAATTTAAAAAAAAAACATTTTTTTATATTTACTTAAATGTTAACAAACATTCGTACAAACACATTTACATTTACTAAAAAAAACATAAGCTGGCAGCACTGTTTGTAACAAAAGAAAACAAATAAAAAAATTAGTTGACACAACAACAACTTGCACAAAAATTATCACACATTCAATAAAAAATCGACTTGAAAAACTGAGCTCAATTTTTGCTCTTGGCGTGAGTGAGAGGAAAAGAGTATCACTGGAAAGTATCTTTTGCATATTTCTGAACTACTGGTACCTGCACAACATTTTTAAATCATTTTTAACTTTATTTTGTTGTTAATTTTATGTTTTATTTATTATTTTTTTCTTTTAATTTAGGAAAAGGAAATAAATATTTCTTACAAACACACGCACGCGGTTCTTTATTCCATATTGATCAAAAATATTTTTCCTTATTCCAATTACAACAGACCTTTATTATTAATAATTTTTTTTTTATTTAAACACACAATTGATGAAATTAATAATAATGAAAATAACCCGGTATATGGCGGTAACGACAACGAACATACAACTCTGATCCAATATCTAAAACAGACTGCGACGACTACAATTGTGTCTTGTGTGTGACTCTGCCTGCTGCCTGGTATGTTTGACTCCGACTCTAAGTGAATTTAAAATAAAAATGGAAAAAATTATAATGAAAATACAAATAAAACATACAAACAAGTAGAGAATAAGAAAATTTTTTTGTTGTATATTAATAATAATAAAAAAAATAAAAATAAAAACACATACACAGTGCACACTTATACAGGGACATAAAAAACACAAATAATTTTTTTTAAGAAATTACAATTATTTTACAAATATGTAGACGAAACGGGTATTTCGTATCAACCAATTTACAAAAAAGTATGTATTTTCAAAATACATTCACACAAATTGATATCTTTTACTAATACATACATGCACAAGCGTATACTTTTAGAATTTTATTGTACAACAACAATAACAGCAGCAAGAAGAACAATAAACAAAAACTAGAAAATAGGTAGGTACTCTAGAAAAATGTAAAATTTAGTTTAGTTTAGCTTTTTTATTTCACTTCTTGGTTTGAGGGGGTTTCAATAAATTATGAAAAGAAAAAAGATTTTATTAAAAAGAAAAACAAATAAAATAAGATAAGATAGGATGGGATGGGATATGAATTTAAGCATACATACACACATAAAATTCGTATGTGCATACCTATGTATGTATGTTCATATATCTATAAAATCGAAAAATGTTAATAACGATTTAAAAAAGTGCATCCGAAAGATAATTTAATTATTAACGTTAAATTTACATACAAGCTTGTGGTTGCTTGGCAGGATTACACGAAAGTGAAAAAACTAATTATTTTCTGTAATTCTTAACACATTTATAGATTAATGTGTATATCTGATCAAATTTAAAGTAATTTAATTGACTTTAAATCATGTTAGGTTAGAACAGGCAGCCGTTGAAGGAAAGGATACAGCTCACTTGAGTCCGTTTAATTCGGTCCCTTTGTGTTACCTGAAGAAGCAAATAGAATAGGTTGGGATGGAAGGAAAGAAGAAATTTATAGAAGGATGAAAAAGAAAGAATAGAAGAATGAAGCAGACTTACTAGGGTCTCTGGTGGGAATCGAACCCCCAAACTGGTAGACTTGTGCACTTACCACTACCGGGGCACCCTTTAAATTAAATGAATAAACAAATAATTGCAGATGTAATGTATGTCCCAATATGTTCGTTGCTTAATACAATGTTGAAAACTTTTTTTATTAAATTTTTACAAACAGAGGATGAGGCTATGTTAGCTGGCATACAGAGGAAACGGTTTCAGTTTTGATAACACTAATTATCACCAACCGAAAAAATCTGTTAAAATTACGCAGCCATTAAATAGTATCTCGGACCCTTTCTAAGCCTGCCTGCATGGAAACACTACCTGGGCTGAGACATTAAAGTTAAATTTCGCGACCATATAACCAGTTAAAACCGACTGGCGTAGGGATTGACTCTCCCCAAAAAGCTGGCGTGGGCATCTAACCCTTCCCTAAGCATATCCGACTCACTAAGCCTAAACAAGCTCCTTATCGTCATTTAAGCCTCGAAATCATCAAGCCCCTGTAACGCCTAGTACAGCACACTACTAGACTTTTGAGAAGAGCTTCCTTATGTTATCCTTTCCAAGGCCCTGGATAGTAAATCCAACCCAATGGTAAGTTACGACGCTTTTACAGGTATTAAAGACGCCCAGAACTTTCCTAAGCCTCTCCTCCGCGTTCGCCCTTCTAGATAGATTGCTATCCAGGACAGTACCTAGTCAGCCAGTCTCAATTCAACCCCATCAAGACCCAATAGAAAACATCGTACTTCTAGATAGGAAAGTCGATTTAGCCATTACCATCTCAGGAATTTTAAAGCCAAATCAACTTTTGGTTTCAAACTATCAGCTTTTCAATTCAGAAAGCTCCTCAAAAAACTTGGCATGCAGACCGTAAGGATGGCAAATATGTTTGGTTTTTTTTTCTTTTTTAAATAAGGGCAAGAAGCGCTTAAATCCCTTTATTATTATAATTTACAAATGAAAGTTTTATTAAGTTTTTTTAACTCCATATCTCGAAAACAATCAAAGATTTTGATTAAGAGCCTGCTACAAAGTATTATAGTATTATAGCAGCCCATGGGGGTCATTGAGCGAACTCAGAATGGATTTCCAAGCACTGCGCTACCTCTCTAACTTTTCATGTTAATTTTGGAAAGGCCTTCCTGGACTTGGATTGTCGATATCATCGGCCTATGTGAGCAGCGTCGCAGATGACCATTTCTAACGAAGTCCTGAAGAGATGGCATGACAAGTTGTCGCCTTGTTTGAAGCCACGTTGGGCAGCGACCGACTCGAAAATATCTTTTCTGATTTTCACTGATGATCTTGTATATGTCACTGTCAGCCTACACAATCCTATTAGCTTTGAAGGTATACAGAATCAAACATGGTTTTAAGCGCTTTTGCAAAAATCAGATTATTTAAAGCGACCTTATAATCGCTAAACAGGTGATAACTGCCGATCTGTGCCTCATGTGCTTACAAGGGAATTCGATTCGAGTCAAATGCCACATTTTACTCCAGATCTAAGGCCAGATTAATAAGGGTCATTTATTCCGTTTGCTTTCGTTCTTTATTTTTTACATCTTAAACGCAATAGGCGAAAGACAAATCCTTCTTTAATTGGCAGAGATAGTTTTGTAGCCTTCTTTATAAACGGGGCATAGCATACGGAGGTTCCAATAAACGGGCACGTGTTGTTCCACCCTACCAACTCATCGACTCCGGTCTTAAATAGCTCTACCGGTCAGCCCACAGATCCTACTACGCTGTTATTTTTGATCAGGGAAATTGAAGTTCTTATCTCATCTTGGCCAACGACGGCTTTTGTAGCATTTTTCATGGAGTTGGTAATATGCTGCCAATGGTCGCAGACATCTGGACATGGAATGTTCTTTTCGAGCAGTTGGGCTTATTGAGTGGAGAAGACATTGGCATTTTGTTGCGCTTGCAGATTTGCAACATTTATTTTTCTCGTGCTTGGGCGTTGTGCAAAATGCTCAATCGCATTCGACAAAGTTTGTTGCGACAAGGCAATAATCCATGTAATTTTAAGGTCAACGGATCGTCCGCATAGCTACAAGCTGCGGCGAAGAAGATCCGTTTCATGCCTTTGTCGGTTGTATGTTCGTGGAGCTGTTCTTCCTTTCCTTTTTTCGTTTAAATCACCCAGGATATTTTTAACGTCATGAGTGGGGCAGTAATCCTCTTTTAGGCTATGATTTACAGCATCCTTGATGGCATTTCCCTTTTTCCTCCATCGGGACATGGGCACAAATTATGCAATTGTAAAAGTATTTTGCCTTAGGGCAGGTAGAAGCTAAGTGCCGTATTTTCCTGCTTAAAAATCCTGGTTCTGACATCTACCTTAGTGATTTAGTCGATTAATCTGAAAGAAGGGGTACTGAGTAAATAACTGTTGGTTGATACCAATTTATTTAAAGTACATATTTGTATGTTTGCTCTATGATTTGGTTTATTTTGGCTCCCAATATAAAGTTATTTTTTTGTTAGTGTGAATTGAAAGCCAAAAAACTGGCAAAAGCCACTCCTAATTCGGCGAGCTTTAGCCAAGCCTATAAAAGCGAGCACACCATCGACGCCGGCAAGCTGGCTTCCTAAGTATTTCGGTAAATAGTCATCTCTAAAAGAGGCACCACACAAAAGTGTACTTGCCACACTATACCCATTTCATCACATCTCTTTGATGGCAGTGACATCTAACAAGTGCTTATCCAGTGCTTCCGCCAGTTGGATCAATGCAGCTGTTTTAAATAGCGGCAGGATATTCCAATGGCAGGTCCGCAAGTCATGGTACTTTAATCGTTTGTGGTGGTCGTAAACATTACGGGCCGTATTTGCATTGTTTGTTTTTTAAGATAAAAGTTGTTTTCAAGAAGGGATTACCAGTCTCCTGCCCTAGTCTATTTTTGGAGTTTCTAGAAGAACTTGGGGCACATGTTAGTTCACTCCTCCAACGGCCGTTGCAGATGGTTATGCAGGTGGTACCTCGAATAGGTATGAATTCATGTAAGGTGAGAAGGGTGACCAAGATTTGTACTAGGGTTCGCCTTGTTGAAGCCTTATAGAGCCGTTGCTTGGTATTCAAAACCCCATACATAATCCGAAAATATGTTAATTGATTCAGTTATTGTTAATTTAAAGAAACAATTTTTGATGACAATTTATGTGTTTGTGTTCATTTGAACATGGATTCAATTATTTCAAATCAACCTAATTTAAACAAAAATATAGGTACTAAATGTTCGTATAATTTAATTTATAAAAGTAGTACAGTTTAATAAAATCAAGAAGAAGAAAATAACAACTGAACTGCTTAAACTTACAAACATATTCATATACAAAGTTACATTTGTATGTATAAATGTGTTAATGTATGTATGTGCACATAACAAGTAAGTTTAAATATTTTATTATTTTCTTTATTGTGCTTTCTAAAAGAAGAAATAAAAATTATAATAAAATAACAACGAAACTTTAAAAAAACATTCATTTGTACATCAATATTAACAGAAATATGGGTTTGTGTATGTAATCTATGAGAAGTGTATAATTTCAATCCAATACAATAATACAAAATTTCAATTATTCAAAAATAAATTTAAAAAATTCCATATTTGTGAAAAATAATACGCACACACACACACGCACACATGCAATTGAAAAAAGTGCCACAATAAACAATAAGTACAAATAAACAACTATGTATGAATGGATATTTGAATACATATGTTTGTAAGTATGTATGTATGTATGTACGTGGAGCTGTTGTATCTAAATAAAAAGTAAAAAAAAAACAAACGATACCTCCACCTTACCGGCAGTTTATTTAAAAAAAACCAACTAAACAAACACACGTTTCATTAGCAATTGTTGCTGTTGTACTTATTTATATTTATTATACTTATTTAGCCTAAACAAATTCACAGATACAACTTACAACAAGTACAAACGACGTTATCGACGACGATGATACTCAATACAAATTTAACGAAAATTCAAAATAATAAAAAAACATTTGTGTGTATGTGTATGTTCATAACTATTCCAGAAAAATATAAATTGCTAGAGAAGGCATGGCTGGTTTTTTTCTTGTATTTATTTTATTTATTTATTGCTGTTCAAATTGTACTTAAAAAATCAAGAAAATGAGAAAAAAAACTTTTTTTCCGATTCCAATTCCTGTAAAAAAAGCAAGTACCCAGAAGAAAAACTTTAATGTAAAAGAAAAAAAGTTTATCTTTGGGTTTAACTTAAAATAAGTGAAAAAGATTTAATCAGTCAAATCCGACTATATTGTCCACTAAACCACAAAATATAATATATTGGGGGGTTATTCTGCATTTCAAATACGATTCCGCATGCAAATACACATATATCAAAATAGAAATAAAATTTTTTTCCAATTTCAAAATTATGAAGCACAATATTTTAGTACGAAAAGACGTAAAATCCATAATATATACAGTGGAATTCAGGTTTAACGAATGATGTTATTTTCGGCCTTTTCGTTAAACTGAAAATTTGGTTAAGCCGAACTTCCTAAGCGTAATCCGTTTTATTTCGACCACACCAAACAATCGAGATGCTGGGCCCTCTAATAGCATCACATTTTTAGTAAAATAAAAATTAGAAGAAAACTAACGGTATTGTAACGACTTTGATCTTTGTTAAAGCATTCTTTAAACCGAGAAAAATCGTTGATCGTTCGTTATATATAGCTGTTCGAAAATTTGGAATTTGCTCATTCGTTATACCAGGTTTGCGTAAAATCGAGTATTTGTTATACTGGGCTTTTACTGTGCTAAAAAAAAGTTATTTGTGGCTAAGCTATTTCGCAGGCCGAAAAAAAATTTCGATTCGAATCGAATCGAAATGCAGAAAAGGGGTGCTTAGGTTTTAAAACATGTACATACATATGTACATATGTAAAATAAATGGAACTTAACTGGCCGTTTAAAGGTACTTTCTGGTTTAAATGGTTCAAGAGTATTGGAGAAAATAAAATGACAGACGAACTAGCGAAGCAAGAGGTATATTTGTCCTTTAAAAGAGCAATGGAAGTACGTGCTTTAATTAAATTCCATAATGGGGTAATAAACTCTTTTTTCTATTATCTAAAGACCTTACGAAGACGGGATCTATTCAAAAAACAGATGCCTCATGAACTCACTCTAGCTTAAAGACTCTAAAACTACTTATGAAAACACACTTTCCAGGCTGTGGATATGTGGAGTATGATACGGTGACAAATGGTCCAGAAGGGACCTAGTGTTACTGGTTCTGAAAAACGAGACATTGGAGAAACTGGTGACATACAAGAAAGTGATATGGGCGGTTTAAAACTTCAAGGCCTTTAAATCGCTGGAATCGGATAAGATTATACCTGTCGTGCTGCAAAACGTTGAGAATCAATTTCTGGGTGAGGGTTTTTAGAGCATGTCCCCTGTTGTGCCAATGAGGTGGAGAGAGGTTAGAGTTATTTTTTAAGCTCAAGCCTGGTAGTAAATATCGTATTTTTTTCTTAAGACGTTGGAAAGGTTGAAAGATTATCATCTAAAGGACTTAATTGTTTTCCTTATCATTAGTGCTTACCT
Organism: Melanophora roralis; assembly: GCA_963583895.1. Lineage (NCBI taxonomy): Eukaryota > Metazoa > Arthropoda > Insecta > Diptera > Rhinophoridae > Melanophora > Melanophora roralis. The sequence goes on from OY757190.1 coordinate 39,098,535, forward strand.
CAAGAGTAAATCTGTTGATAGTGAACTATATGATGTGGTTGGTTATATAGGACGGGGAATGTATAATAGAGAATATACATTAGCGGCAGGATATGTTTGTTCTGGTCAGGGAAATGTTTCAGTCGGAAAGGTTCTGCAATCAGTGTCGTGTGAACTTTCATATTGGGCGCTAGGAACTACTTATGTTAAGCAGGAAGTAAAGGGCCCAACACTCAATGGGGTGAAGTTAGACTTAGTATCTTGGGGTAGTCCTTGATAGTAAACCATCATCAAAAAGGAGTCAAAACATAGGTGGTAAATTAGAGGGCATATGGTTGTACTGTGTGTTGAAAAGTAATGAAAATGGCTATTATAGAAAGCTTTTTACCAACGTCCAAAGATATGCTTCACTTAGCGGCACTGGTGCCGTAAGAAGCAAACCTTAAGCGGCACTAGGCGTCATTCTCCCCACGGTGCCTTTTGAGAACTGAGTAATAAGAAATCAGGACAAGAAAAATTTCTTTATACTGGTCACATTGGGTATTATGGAAAATTTCTCTTGTAGCTTTTAGTATTTGCCTGGAGGCTAAGGCGGATTATATGGTCACAGAGGTCTGTTTTGTTGGTAGGGAGCTGATAATCTGTTTGAGGGCTGTGCAGTTTGTACTGACGGATCTTAATGGATAAAAACACCAGAGCCTGGGTCTATATCATTAGGAGCAACATCAGATATTCTAACGAATGTTCCACGCCAAGGTGCTGTTCATTTTTAAAGAGGATTAAAACCGCATTTATTTATTTATTTATTTTATTTTAGATGTTCCACACACAAGACTTTAGGTCTCATATTACAGTGTAGAACTGAGTAAGCGTAAATACAATTTTATGCTAAAAGACTTATACTATCTTTAGACAAATAATGTATACAAAATAACAAACTTAATTAAAAACCAAACAAGGAAGAAGTAAGTTAAAAATATACATATTGTAAAATTATAGATATTTTCTTTTACAAAACCAATTATTTGTACTCAATTTGAAATTATTAAAAAAACAATGATAATAATAATAAAAAAAAAATGTAAATTAAACATACATTTATGTATCTTCTAAGAAGAAAAATAGCTAGTAATATCTTTACGAAATTGGCGTGCGTTACGAATAATTTGGTATCTGTGAGGAATTGCGTTCCAGAGACCAATTGCGTGAATAAAAAATTGCTGTTGAGAAATCTGCGTACTATGCCTAAAAGTTAAAAGTCTTCTGCCTCTTTCCAGTAATGAAAAGTTAAGTCGTACGTAAAGGTGTTCAAGTTGGCGAGTATATATAATTTTGTGAATAAAAAGTAAAACAAAAGTTCACTTAAAAAACGACTTAAACGAGCAATTACTGAAAAAAACTTTGCGCAGTTAAGTTTAAGGTGCAGATAACATTGATGTTTCTATGTTTATAATTTTAGAATTGAGGGTACTTAAATATGCATGTATATAAATCACACTTAAAAATAGAATTGGTTTGGGCTTTCGCAGAATGGTGATACAAATAAACAACTTCGTGAAGAAAGTCAAAATCGCACATAAGGCAGCTGAATCAAAACTACTGAAACAAAAATTTTGTTTAATGAATACAATTGTTGAAGTTATCAGTAGTACGTAAATGTACATACATACCTATATAAAAATAAAGACTTTTTGAATATCGTTTTTCTACCACCCTAAGGAATTATAGCCTTTTTTATAATTTGTAATTAAAAATGTTTAATTTATAGCCAAAAGCGTGAAAAAAAATTGTCACACCCGTCACAATGTCCTTATAATCAATAATACACATTTTAAGTGCCTTAAAATATCTGCTAAACCTTATTATACGGGCAGTAAAAGAAGATACGAAAATAAGACCAAAACCGGTGAAATTATACATTTTACGTAGAGGGTCAAAAAATTACATAAAATGTAACAAATGTAACCAAACGGCAACGCTGATCCACATGTTATTCTACAAAACTCTATACAAAAACAAAAATTAAACGAACAAAATTAACGACGATCCATTCAACCACCCAACCAAACAGTCAACAAAAACATTTTAGTTTTTGTTGTTGTTGCGGAAAAAAAATATTTATTATTATTAAAACTGGTAGATACTTTAAAAAGAAAAATACACATACACACGCACTTCCATCTAAGAAAAAAAAGCAAACCTTAAATAGTAAATTGAAAAAACAACAAAAACATAAAATTAAATATCTACACACGTTCAGCATTTTTTAATTTTATTATTTGTGAAATATTAATATGTTTGTATGTACATATGTATGTATGTATGTATGTATGTATGTACATGTATTTGTAAAGCGAAGAAAACTTATAAGCGCGTCGTCGTACCTACATTGTTCCAAAAAAATTAAAAAAAAACAAAAATATAATAAAATTAAAAAAATATTAAATAAAATCAAAGAGTCCAATTATGAATGTTCTCCATCTCTTTCACTCTTTCTGTCTAATATACACAACTACACATACTTACTGCTGGCAAGAAAAATAATTGAAACTATGAATTTTATGAATTTTACCAGTTTATCTAGCAGCAGGGAATATAAAAACTTAAAATTAAAATATTTTAAAACAACAACCCAAGTAAACGAACCAACAAACGAATATAAAACATACCGGCCTACTGTCAAACCAACCAACTTACCAAACAACAAATCGTCAGTCAGACCGACAAACCATCTAGCCAAATAAATAAACAACGAGTACGAGTTTAATAATGTAATGAGCGCAAATTCTTTTTTCCAAATGTTTAAATAAAAAATTTTAAGAAAAAAAAGACAAAGAATTAAAATAAAATTTCAACTGCTCAAGTAAAATTTATAATACGACCATTATTTTACTTAAAAGTCACAGCAGTAAAGTTTCTTAATACATACAACTAACTACGTATGTATGTATGAAAGTATGTATGTATGAACTTATAATGTATCTGCTAGATAGATACACTCCTAGTTTTTAAAATCAAATTGAATATGAGAATGTGTGAGTGTATGTTAGTTAAAGCATAAATTGAAAATTTACGTAAGATGTTTTTATTCTCATTATATACTGTTTTTAATGTTCTTACATTGTTACAATATTTAGTTTGAACTTAACACTTGGAAAAAAAGGTGACGTGTGCAAATTTTTTTTATTTTTGGACTTTAATAGTTAAATTTTATATATATGGGTCCATTCAATGCTTTAAAATTTAAAGCAAAATTTTGTGCCAATATTCAATTAAATGGGATACGAGGGCCTTTTTAGGAAGGACATTAATGAAAATGAGAAGAAGATCACAGAAGTGTTAGTTGAATCCTTGGAGGAGAGCTGACCTATCCTATACGTTAAGAGTTTTACGTGACACCTACCCTGCGGGCAATAATTCACGGTGCTCTTAACACTTAGTGGAAACAAAGCGTTCACTAGCTCCCCCAGAATGGCTCGCCCGATCATCCAGGTTGCGATTCTCTACCATGACTCTATGCAAGCCATAACAGACCTCTTGCCGAGAAGTTGGGCTATCTAAACCCAAATTGCATCTCTAGTTTTGATCTCGCCTTTTCCAATCAAAATAGATCCGGGCCGACAAGACACATCTCCACACGCTTGTGAAACAGCACCCAACCTTAAGCAAGAAAGATTATGATTATCATGTCGCACCCAACAAATGCAACACCCAGCTCTGTCTGAAGGATCTTCTCTCCGCCAGCCAGGACCGAATCGCGCACATGCTTCAACATGCCAATGCCGGCCATTTAATTATTTGCTACTACTCTGACGGGATCTTGTTTTAGATCATAGGGTCCCCAGCCGTAGCCAGTTTTCCTATTCACCTACTTCCAAACACACTTACACATTTTCAGCTATTAGCCTACTTCATCATTTGCACATGTGCCTGGGTAGACCCGCCAAAGCCTAGAGACTCTATCTTGTGAACCTTAAGTTCATATAAGACCGCTAACGTGATCATTCTCGGACCCGCCAAGACGGACCCCAGCATATGAAATTTCGTTCTCAGTTGCTCCGCTTAGGGATAACCACAGCCACTACGTGAACTCCCGAAGGAGATTTTACCATTAATCAGTTCATGCACTGGTAAGCACATGAGGTCAACTGATTCATGTGGTGCCAGATAGGACTCTGGTCAGCCTCGGAAATCCATTTCCGCACAAGCACAACCTGCCTCAAGCTAGACCAGTAAGTTAATAACCACTGATCCCTTTTAGCCCAAGACAGATTGTTTTCAACTTAGCCATGTCTGTTAGCCTTCCAGTAAACTAAAAGTTACCCGGTTGATACCACGAGAAGGTAGACTTAGGCATTTGTGCTGATGGAAGGTTTCCCGGGGGCTCTCCTCTTCCATCATATAACTTATCAACCGGAAAGTGTGACAGCCAAAAATGCCTACAAATACCCAATAATCAATTGTAAAGTCTTTTAGCAATAAATCTATTACAAAAATTCTGTAAAGTACACTTGCCGCCTTTGTTGTTTACAGTAGGCACACTTAAGGTATTTTAAATTTTTATTTCAGATTAAAAAGGTGGTAACTCTTAACATTCCTTACCATAATGGCACACACACTTAATAATATTATTAATATTTCATACACATATATGTATATACAAATGCACTAACTTTTTTATGCATTAATGTATTTTGTAGAGCCTAATAAAAATATCTTTATATTTTTTCTATTGCAATTTCTTGTTTTGGCTTTGCTTCTTTCGAAAAAATCATATAAAATTAGAAAGAAAAACAAATGTGTTTCAGTGCAACATTCCGCTGAACCAGCAATTGAAGCCAAACAGCAGCAGAAACTTTAACAAAAGCCCAAGATATTTTCTCAGCCTCATTCAAATCTGTAAGATCAAAGAAACAACAAAAACCCCAGAGAAGAGGAAGGAAATTGTTTTTGGTACGCCAATGTTTGGCTAAAAAGACAAACAGACAGAAGGACGAAAGGACGGAAACAGCAAGTGCTGCAATAAAGTATTTTTGTTTTTTGTTTTTTTGGTTTATTGTAGAAATGTGAATATAAAGCTGGTGGTTGGTTGAGCTTTGAGCTGACTGACTATCCGACTGTTTTGGTTTGCTTGCTGTTTTTCCTGTGTGTCTTTGCCAGTTGTTGCTAATTTCCTACACTTACAAACTTATTTCTCTGTTTTTTATTTTTATGTTATGTTTTCGTATTTGCATTTGCAAATTAATGAACAAAAATAAAACTAATAAAATGAACGTTAATTGTTGTTGTTGCTGTTGCTTTCAAATATTGGCTAAAGATTTTATGTACCTACGTTTTCTCGTTTTTTTGTTATGCGAAATATGTATTTTGTTTTTTGTTGCTTTTTGAGATTTTTAATTTTCTTCACTAATTTCCTTTTTTGTGATTTTCTCTTATGGAAATTATGTATTTTTATTTCATTATTTAGCTTAGAAACCCATCGCGAAAATTATGTACATATGTACAAACATACATGTTAACATTAAATTTTTCCGAAGTTATTGAAGTACCAAATAATATATTTTTCCTCCAGGTATATATCTAATATATCCAACGCTTATCTTAACGGTGCCCCTAGGATTTTAGTGGATTTTTATCGACTTACAAGAGGAAGACTTCAAAATATGTATGTATGTGGATAAGATCTAAAGGTTTGCCAATTGCAATCTTTAATATACTCTAAACAATCATATGTATATATGCACCATGAATTTAGAAACATTTCACAAAAATTGGCGTACAACTCATACAATTATTTTATTCCTTCCTTTCCTTACACCATTTTCTTTATATGTATAAGCTTAAAATAAAACTTTATTAAAAACAAGTAAAAGCGCTATATTCGGCCGTGCGAAATCTTATATACCATTTAAAACGTGTAAAGGTTTTACCCCTAATTTTTTCAAATTTTGTATGGCAACCCTTTTAGGGGAAAGGGATAGGGGGTAAGTGTTTTCCAGGAGAATGTTAGCAAGGGAAAATGATTTGGGGCAAGTCCTTTATTTGACCTTTCCACGTGCACCCTGGACGCTGTAGGGGGGATTAGTTACAACTAATGGGGGTCGGTCGCACACTGTATTTCTCTAAGGCCGACTCTAGGGAAGTTATGGACGCGTTTTTACATAACTTTTTAAAATTTTGTATTGAAACCCCGTTACGTGATGGAGATACAAGGTAAGTATGTTCTAGGAATATGTTTGGAAGGAGAAAACTAATGGGGGTCTATGATACACTTCATTCTTCTAAGGGCGATTACGAAGAAGTTGTAGAAGGTTTTACCCTATTTTTTAAAATTTTGTGTGAGAACCTTGTTCAGGGTAGAAGAGAGGCTATTATGTGGGAGTTTTGTATGGGTACGTCTTTTTAGATAATCTGTTTTCTTGTGGATCTTACTTTTTTTTTTCTTTACTTGATAGCCGAAACTAAGACGAAAAACCAGTGACATGACGTCTAACGATGGTGTTTATATTAAGGGCTTAACTATCTTGGCCTTTTAAACGTGCTTTACAACAAGCATTTCAAGAGATCTTTCGAAGCCACAAAAAAACAGAAATTTGCATTCTGCAGACAGTTCTATTATAACGCGCAACACGTAGGTCTTATTCAGACATGATCTGATTGCTCCAAAATCGCTCTGTTTATTTCAAAGACATTTTTGGTTATTTGTTAAGGGCGTTAAAAGATGGACATCTTTGGGATGGTGTTTAACAAAGCAATGTCCCTTTCGATTCTACACTTTGAAAAACCTTCTCTTTTTAACAGAGTTGATATTGCACTATTAATTTAGCGAGAGTCAAATCATTTTTGACTGGCATCTAAATATCAATTTTGAAAACAGCTTTGTTTTGGGAATAACAGTAGTTAAATTTAAAAAATTTATAAGTCAAATGTTAACATATCCCTTTTCTATCCCTCCTATAAAATTATAACACAAAACGATTGTCCTGTTGCATTTCAGATGACGATATGTCTGCGTGCAGTATTAATAAAGTCACTTGCAAGAAGAAAAAACAAATACCCAACCATTAGGCAACACTGACCTAGGCAAATATAAAAACCACACTCAAATTGTCTGTGTGTGTGTGTGTGTTTTTTTTAAGAGCAAGAAATGAAAAATCGTAATGAAACAATAATAAATTTAAGCGAACAAAATACAAACATTTAAACGAAAGAGCTCTAATCCGAACAAAGAAGAGCTTTGCAGTGAGGGCAACAGTGACAGAATAACTAACCATAATACCAAAAGTGAACAAACCACTTTACTTTAATTTTTTTTACATCTTCTGACAGGCTCCCAGTAAGAACATACAGTTTTGTTTTATTTTGAAATAAAAACAGCCAAGTTAAGAAAGAATTGGTTGTGCGGAAAATGATGCTGCTGACGCTTGATGTTTGTGTTTATTTTTAAATTATATGAAAATATTGGAATGTACGCAGAACTTCCCAAAGAGCATATTTACGAAAACTACAACACAAAAAAAAATAAATCAAGTAAACTTTACCTCAATCAAGTCGTAGCGGTGTCAACAGTTCGGTAAGTACGGATTTTCTTAAGCCAAGTACAATTTATCTAATGCGAATTTCTTACTTTTAGCCACATTTTGGTCAATGACCTGCGCATGTTCCTGTACAAAGTCCAGTCCGTGCATCAGCTGCTGCTTGTCGACCGCCAAACGCGTGTAACCTACGCTCAAGCCATCCTCAATCTCGAGGTCGAAGTGAACGATTTTTTGACCAAAATCATAATGAGCGATGAGGCTCAATTCTACCTCAGCGGGTACGTAAACAAGCAATAATATCCCTTTTAGGGGCACGGATGATGCACGAGGAGCCATTACACCCACTCAAAATGACTGCAGGGTGCGCTGTTCACGCTGGTGGAGTCATCTGACCATTTTTTTCGAGGACACCACGACAACCGTGGACGGTGCGCTCTGTAGAGCCATGTAAGCCAAGTTTTTTCTAACGTAATTGAAATAATTAGGACTGGAGGACATGTGGTTTCAACAGGATGGAGCAACGGCACACACTGCGTGAGCCACAATCGATATTCTGAAGGTGGCGTTCCCAAGTCGCCTCATCTCTCGTTTTGGCGTATATATTGGCCCGCAAGATCGCTAGATTAAACCTTTCTTGAATTTTTGTGGGGTTTTTTGAAGTCCCGTGCTTACGTGAACAAGCCCGGTACCCTGGAAGCCCTTTGGGACAACATTTAACATGAGTGCGAGAATCTGTCGCCCGAAGTTCTCGCCGAAGTGAAGAAAAATGCCACAACACGAGCCCGTATAGAATCAATTGTGATGGCTTTTGTGTCAAGGAAGAGAACATAATATTGCATTATAGATTATGCCCTTGCCAGTAGATGCTACCTTGGCTTTGAAGGCACTTTATAAATAAACCTGTCTCGGCGGGCGAAGAAATTGCTGAAAAAATTCCTTAATTTATTCGTCAAACTCTACGGTTCTGATACAGGCGCAATGATCATGTAAGATGTGTGAACGGCCCTATATGCGTTGGTGATTACTTTCGAATCAGAATTAAAAAGGATCTAAATGCGTTGATGTAGTCAGGCGTACTAAAATTTAACGGGTGCGCTGCTTTAGAGAAGTCTGGCGAATGGACAATGACGGTCTAGTTCCAAAGGCGTACAAGAATGAGCCCACCGATTGAAAATTCAGAAGAGGGCGATCAAATGTCAGTTGGAAAAGACAGGTGGTGCTAGCATGCAAAATGGGCGTTTTATCTTGCTTGTCCTGGTTGTTGGAAGATGCTATAAGCGATAGGGTTTTTATTTACCAAGGTTGAAAAGGGATTGTTAAATGGTACTCGATGGAATAATTGACTTCTTAAACATCAGGCTTTACTTCTTTTTTGACATCGAAATTGCCAACGAACTCGCTTTTAGTGACTCAGCTCTTGAGTTGAGATTTTAAGAGAAAGCTCTAAGAGCACCAATGCATTACTATAATTGGAGGATTAAGACATATTTAGGTGATTAACATCTCAAGTCATCAATGAAGCCGAAGGGGTTACTACAGTACAGCTAGGGATCTATGGCTGGTACTTGCCTCAGCCGACACTAGCTGGCTTATGAACCTTTGGAGATTGGGTTTAGGAGCGCGATTTAGGTCATAACTAAATAGTATCTGGTAAAGAATAGAACGAGCAAATTGGATTGCGGCATTTGGGTTATTATAGGGATATGTAAAGACAAGGAGAAGTAAGAAACACTTTCCAAAATTGTAAAAGCATAAAGTTAAGTGGTTTGGCAAAAGATTCCACGAAGAAATATGCAATATTTCGTGATATTAACTAGAAAACATCATTGGGCTAATCATGGAAATCAGAAATCTAAGGAATAGGTAATGAAGAGCGAAGTTCCGTAACTAGCTTTTTCTTTCTTGGTCTTAGACTATATCTTTCCCTCTCTTAAGGTTTACAACTTATTTTCTCCTTTAACTAATATCTTTTTGTTCGAGTACTGATATACATATATATGAAAGGCTTCACTTATCTTTATCATCCTTTGTTATCCTACCAAGCAAGTGGAAACCCTGAAAAATTGGTCATAAAAATGTTTTTAAATATTAAACTTGAGGAATATGAAGAAATAAATTTCTCAATCAATAACACATTTTGGAAAAATTTGATTTCCTTACAATTTCGTGTTTTCTCTTATGTACATAACAGCTAGGGAACCACTGCGTAGTTTAATTTTCTGTTATTGTTGTAAGGAATTCATTTTTAAGCACAACTAAAAGGTAAACTTTAAAATTAGTCGGATGCTTTGTTTTGTTGTTGTTTGATTTATTTTGTTCCATTCGCTTGCTAGAAGTTTTATTTTTTGTAAGTGCTTAAGTTAGGCTTTGCTGAATAGTTTAAGTAGATGATTTTTTATTTTAATGGTTGTGTAGTTAGTTTTAGTTATTGGAGTCTTTTGCTTAACTATGTACTTTATTAACCCTCTGCCTCTCAGCCTATAGATCCTTTTAATTTTCAATATACTATGTAGCTTCGTACGTACTTATGTATGTGTGTATGTAGTATATTTTGAAGATGTTAAACAACTTACAAACTTTAGATCATCGTACTAAACTAAAAAACTAAGAATTTGTTCTTTGTTGGATTTAAAAAATACAGATTTATTTATTCTTTCGTATGGTATATTGTTTACTTGCAGATTATTGTTGTTTAAAATGCCTATGCGTGTGTGTAAAACAACAAATTTAAAGCAAAAATTTATATTGGCGAAAATCAGAAATCATTGGTAAAAGGAAAGCAAGCAATGGATGCTTAGTACAGTACAACAGTGCTGCCACATGGGGTTTAATAATCACAATTAAAGTTATGGGTAATTTCATTGTAAAGGGAAAGACGGAAAATCTAAAAGAACTTGATTTCATTTTTGGAATGCATATTTATCTATTTGAAGAATTTGATGGATGTGACTTTATAAATTCGCTTATAAGAGCAAATAAATATATTTTTGCAATGAAGTTTAGTAAATGTTTTCTTCTTTTTTTTATTAAAACATTACTATAAAATTTTATTTAAAAAACATACCTATAACAATTTTTCCATTTCTTGCGTTTACACCATGGATCTTTAGTAGGTATATGTAAAAATAAGTAAATAAAAGGTACATACATACATACGTATGTATATATATGTAGATGTGTGTGTGATTTTTATTTAAATATCACCAGAACGAGCATATAAAGTGTATTTATCAGAGTACAAATTTTCTCAAGAGTGAGCGATAAAAAAACACCATTCATGAAAAATCTCGAGAGCGAAAAATCCTAAAAAAAATTTTTTCTTCTCACGTTCATAAAAGAGCGTGAAAAAATTTTTGCCAACCCTCACTCACTTATGAGAAGTTTGTCGTTTTTTTTTTCACGCTCACAAATCACAAATGAAAAATAAAAACCAAATTTTATTTCTCACTCACAAATGAATGAGAAATTTCTTCTTTTCACTTTCGATTCATTCTTTTATGAGTGCGAGTGTTGCTTTAATATTTTTCACGCTTTGTAACAGAGTTGCCGGAAAACAATTTTTTAAGCGTGTGAAATTTGTACTCCCAATAAGAGTAAAAAAATTCTTGCATTTACATAATTTTTTTTAATTTTGCTGCTTGTATATACTTATATGTTGTTAAATTTAAAAAATACTACACTCTAAACCACTTTTGTTGAAAATTACGTCAATTATAGTAGGCAACACTTTACAGACTATTTTCGACTTAAAATTAGACTCGTAATTTTTTTAAACTTTATGTTGATTTTTAAACAAAATATGTTTAAATTTTTTACACATATTGTGTCTAATTTTTTCATCCCCTTTGACTTAATTTTCAACCATTTTTTTAATTAAAAATCCATATAATAAACAGTTTAATTTTATTTATTTAAACTAAAAAAACTTAAATTGTAATTAATTGCCTAATATATTGAAAACTTCCTCTTCTGATGTCAACTCGTTTTCAAACCAAACATAGGCAGTTGATATGTAATTCTCCTTATTGATGTTTCTAGAAATATAAAAAGTTATGAAATTAAAGAAACTTTCGCTATTAAAAAAGCCTTTAAAAAAATTACCAATTATGGATATCCATGGAGTTACGACTTCTATTTGATTTTTTACCTCATCAAGCTTGGTACCAAACTGTTAATTAAAAAAACACATACACATATTTAGAGCTTTTAAAACTAAGTTTTATTGACATTTTTCAATTACCTTGTATTCCTTAAAGACAAGGGTATCTTTCTCTTTAAAAAATTTGCAAATCGCCTTTATTGTACATTTTTCTTTAGAATTTTGCCGAAGACCAAAGAAAGTTTTTATTATTATTGAATTTTTTTTTAATTCATCAACGTCAAGCTCCATAACATTGTAAAAGTGTCAGTAAAGGCAGTCTTTTTTAAAAATCATTGGCCATTGGTTTAGAATGTCTTTGACAGTTGGAGGTTGTTGCGAGTTGTTAAAAAATTTCTCTGAACTAAAAAACAATCCGCCATGTACTTTTTAACAGTTTCTTAATTACTATCAAATTTCACTTATAATATTAACTTTATTTTTTAATTTAAGTAATAAATGTTACCGACTACATACAAACAACTAATTATTATTAATAATTATGATATCCTTACACACTAGATATTAATTTCTTAATTCTGTAGAAAATCACGTGTTATTTTATTAAATCGTTTACACTTTTATGCTTCTTCTTTCTTAACTGTTTTTTCCATACATTTAAATAGTGTTTTTAGACAGATATGTTTAATATTTAACATTTTGATGTTTATAGACACATGTTGCTAGCTTTTAAGCATATATTGTTGAAAAATAAACACTTTTAACAGAAAAATATAACTTTTGTTTAAAATGACATAATTTTTGTTTTTTATTTCTAATAATATAAAAATCGACCCAATTTTAGGCAACAAGACTTTTTTCAACAATAAATTAGGTCATATATGATCGTAAATTTTTGAAAATGTTTTAGAGTGTACACATCTATATTTTGATCAGTCTTTTGAGTATATTTTTAATTAAGTGACTTTTAATGCTATTTGAAAAAAAGAAATATATTTTTAAATAAAATAACAACCACAAATTTATAATAAAAATTACGTTTGTTTCCCAGAGTGAGGCAAAAAAGCTATTTTAAAAGAATTGCGTTACTTCATTTTTATACTTAGGAATCAATATGTAGGTTTATAAACAATAATAAATAAATATTAACATAAAGGATTACTTATAGCAGTATTTATTGTGAAAAAGTCATATTTATAAAAAAATTGTTTTTGTTAAGAAACTTAAATAATACATTATATTTTATGTTGTGATTTTTTAGAAATATTATAGTCTTCACTGACACAAATTTTCATAGCAATCTTTAAAAATATTTTTGAACTGTTTTCCTAAATTTTTAATTAACGTTTTCTAATAAAAAAAGTATTTCTTGTGTATTGTGTTCAAGGTCGTAACTGCTCTTCTTTTTAATTTACCTTACTTTTGCTAATGGAACTCCTTCAAACTCTTAGGTTCTATTTAATTGACCTGAAAGGTAAAGTTTTAAATTGTTGTACATAAAAAGATTTGCGTGTGTATTGTATAATAACCACCACAATTTTTTGTAACAATATACCCAATACCTAAAAGGATGACAGACAGGCAGGTACTAAATACTTTCCAAATTAGTGGAAAATCCCAAACAAAATTAAATGATGAACAATTATCTCTAATGGTGGTAAAGCCGAATGCAATTTTTTCCAATCCTTTTAAAATTTGCATGAGTGTGTGTAACAGCTCTATGTTTTTTGCAATATAAACATTAAACGTTTGTAAAAGCTCCTTATTTGGTTTTTAAATAGCGTGAAGTGAATAACAAACAATGCATAAAAGACATTTTAATTTTGAAAAATATGTGTTGTACGATGCATCTTCAAAAAAAGTATTTGCGTAATAGAATCGTGCAAAAAGGAACTTAGTTAGAAAGTGAAGGGAAATATCAAAAGACATTACAAACTACTTCACAAACAAGATATACAAAGTAATGGTGACGATGCTTTTGTTTGTCACTGGAGTAATGCTCGCCTTTTTGTGAAACCTTAACCGCATATTTTTATTACCAAAATCATTACATCGGATTCATTGAAAAATTTAAATGAAATGAAGTTAAATAAATGCAAATAAACCACAACGTATAACAGTGCCTGGTTTTTTAATTTATTAAAAGCATGTCTTTAAAAAAAAATTATTCCTACTTTTTTTAAACATTTCAAAAACTATGCAACAAATTTTTACATATGGCAGCACCAGTAACATGACCAAAAAATTTTATGTGTACACATTTATGAATGCTTCGCGAAAAAATTCATTTATGATTTCTCACTTATGAGAAGTACTCGAATTTGATGCTTTTCATTTATGTTCGTGAAAAGAAAAAAATATTTTTTCTTTTCACTTCTCATTTATGACTGGTGAAAAAAAAAATTTTTTTTCACGCTCGAGAGTGAGAAGGCACAAAATGTTTTTTAAAAACTCATTCATTAATGAAAAATTGCTGCAGTAAACACAGCGCTCACACTCGTTCTCACGAATGAGAAGTGAGTGAGCAATTTTTAACTCTGGTATTTATTCATAGCATAAAATAAAAAATATATCGAGTCATACATACATACATACATACATACATATGTAAATTTTTGTATGCTAGCATAAACAAGTATTAAGATTTGTGCATACTCTTAAATGGAAATGTGTATAATTTTTTTAATATTAATTTTTCCCCATAAAGTCTTAATTTTATTTTTGTTTTGTTTAACTATGATTTTATTATATGTAAGTGCATGTGTGTAGGCATGTGTAAGCGTTTGTTGGGGTTTTATATGGATGCGAGTTTTTATGTCTTTTGTTGGCGATGTTTTATTTATTATGTTGTTGTTGTCGTTGGTATGTATGTCTTTTTCTTTTTGGACAACAACAAAAATATGTTTATTGTATTAAAATAAAAATGCAACTAGTAAAATAATAAGTATGTAAGCAAAAAGCAAGGCATAAAAGAAAAATTACGTATGTATTAGGGTGATCGAAAAACTTGCAATTGCACTCAAATAAATCCAAGCAACATATTAAAGAATTTGTTCGAAATGCACAAAATTATTTTTCACATACATATTACGAAAAAAATTCAATAATCTGCAAAGAAAATTTTAACCGTTATAAAATAATTTTTTGAAAAACAGAAAAAGTAGCATTTAGCAAATATGTAATTGAATAAAATTTGCGCCAAAAAAATAACATTTAATTTAAAAAGCCAAATGCGTATCCATATTTAATTTTTAAGCACATTTACATACATATGTATGTATGGGCTTTTGCAGGTTGGAGAACACGACATTGGTAAAAAAAAAATTATGTTAAATTCAAAATATTTGAATTCCTTTAGTTTTTATTAGTTTATTTATGATAGGGCACGCGACATTTGAAACGCGACAAAGTTTTCACCCTATCGAATTATACATAAAATACTTTAATTTTTTTTTCTCAAAAGTACATTTAATAGTTATGCATTGTTGGATTTTTTATTTTTATATAAGCAACTGTAAAAAGTTTTTTTGCACTCCTAAAAACAAGACAACGGTTTTTATAACTTCTAAACTTTACAAATAGGTATTTGAAAACCGGGTTACAAAAAAAGGCGAAAAATCAAGCGATTATTTTTAGATTTCTTTTCCCTTTTGGATGTAAGTATGTATATATTTACAGGTTTTTGCAATCTAAAATGCATATCTGTTGTTTTTGAATTTTTGTCCAAATTTTACTATAACTCTATGGGCGTCAGTTCTTTCGTTTACCATTTTGTTTTGTCAATTCGTTCTTTTAACTTATTATTATATTAAAATATGTTCTGTGATTTAGATAAATGAATGTTTAAACATTTTTATTTTGCAATTCTTGCTAATGGGCAATTCCATTGTGACGGGTTTGACCAGTTTGCTCACATTTTTTCTTAAAACTCAAATAATTCAAAATTTTAGTTTGAAAAAAGGCTACGATTTTTAAGGATGGTATGTTTTCAATGCAAGTAGGCATTGCAAGAGCATAATTTCAAGTCACAATGGTGATTTGAAGACTGTGACGGGTGTGACCTTATGAATTGGAATTTAGGCAAATTTAGACTTAAAGATCAAGTTGTGTTAAACGTTTTTGAAAACGGGTTAATTTTTTTGTTTCTACGGTAGTTTAAAGTGTTTTTAATCGTATTTGATTTATTATTTTTAAATAAAATAATTTTTGCTTAAGGAAAAAAAATTTCTAAAATGTGACGGGTGTGATATTTCAAGTGTAAAAGAAGAAAAACTGATTATTCAGTTAGTAATCGTTTAATCTCTTGCTAAATAAATAAAAATTAAATATAAATTTATAATTCTGCCGGTTTTGTCTTCTTTAAGAAACAAATACATTGATTTTATTATAAAGAAAAAATTGGGATTTCTCCAATTTTGGTCGTTTTACATGGAATTGACCTGATATATCTGCTTCTCTTGTTCTTTTTTAAATTTTTTTTTATGTTGCTGTAATTATCTAATAATAACTTTGTTGTTTTTGTTGTACTTCATTCCTGGAAATAATTTAAAAATTATACAAATTGTTATTATTATTTTCTTCGAGTTTCTATTTTTTTTCTATTTAGTTTTTAGTGCACCTACCTTGATATGCATCACAGTTTTTTGGACCTGACTGCAGCTCTGCAAGTCTCATTCGACTATGATTTCTGTCCCGTGTTTTTTTGCAATAGTCGCTATATTAACTAAAATATTTAGGTAAGTATGCATAGATTTTGTCCTTAAAATTACTTATTTAAGTCCTTGGGGAACCGATTGGATTTGACTTAGCTCCGGAAAATGGATTTCAAAATAAGAAACGAAATTTTTCCCGTTAAGAGTTGTATATGACCATTTACTTATGTATAAAACCAAAGAAAAGTCTGCTATCGGTTCATACAAAATATTTCATGTTTATTTAATTAGGGATTTTCTATTACTTTAAAATAATGATCATAAAATTCTCTAATAAAGGCAGTAGTATTGTAAAAGAAAAGCATTAAGTTTTCATTTTTAAATATCCACAATCTACGAAAATTTTTAATTTTAAATAAAATATGTTTTGGGTATAAGTAAGTTGGCTTAATTAAGTTAAAAATAATTATGGTGCAAACGGATATGCAGGTATTTTTAACTGCTGTTTATACATACATATGTACATTGAACTGTGATGATAATGATGTTTTTGTTGTTTATATTTTATTGTTTTGTAAGGAAAACAAAACTGAAGAAAAGAAACAAACAAACTTTGCATTTGTTTCACAAGAGCGACAAAACTTAACCTAAAACTGCACAGGGTATTTGCCTGAAACTTCTGTTGGCCTGGTCGTTTCATTGAACGAAACATGAAGCAGAAATGGTAACGAAAATTTATTTTGTTTCGTATGTTCTAAAACTCCACGCACTTAATAGTTGAACTCTAACTTGAAGTTCATATCACCACAACTTCCTTGCATGTAAGTTATAGTATGTTTGTTACTTGCTTAACATTTTAGTTCTTAATTTTTGACTGAGTCCAAAGAAGTGGAGCTCGGCTAAAAAAACAACTTTTTATTGTTGTTATGTGATTTAATCACCACTTGTTTACATACATACATATTTTTCTTTAAAATTTAAATGTGCTTGAAGTGCATCCCTGCTTGTGCATTTAAGTGTTTTCAGTTGTTTGATCAAACCTGCTGTTTGTTATTTTCATGTTTGATCACACATTTTAGTGGTATTAGCAGGGCTGCCAGATAAATTTGTGCAATAATCGTCAATTCATAGAGAACAATTAAAAACACACATTTTTCGCAGGAAAAAAATAATATTACGGGTCACATGAATAAGGTTTCTTTTTAATGTTAATTCTTAAATTTTTCTAAAAAAAACAAATAAACACTGTTTAATATTAACTTTTCCGATCACAATACATAAATAAAAATTTGTATACTTCTGGTCGATTTCACGTAAAACGGTTCAATATGGGAAAATCGCTTTCTTCTTTATCAAAAAAATTGATGAATGTACGCCTTAAAGAAAGTGAAAATGGTCCAAATAAAAATTAATTGGTTCAAACTTAACTTTTATTTGTATTGCAAGAGTTTATGATGATCACATACGGAATAAGCGGATTTTGTTTTTACGTTTGGATGAAAATAGCACACCCGTCACTTTTTTAAAAAGGTTTCTCTTAAACGATATTTTTTGCAGAAATTAAGTCTCAAATATGGCAGAACATACTTCCAACTACGGTGAGAAAAAAGAACGCAATGTCACACACCGAAATATAAGGAAAATGTCACACATTACCCTAAGTACACACTATAATGCTTGCTTAACATGCCACAAAATGTCATAATGTGTGCTCAGCATTAAATACAGGGTGTCTAATGACAAATTTATATTTTTAACTACGATTATTTCAAAAAGTAAAAAAACGGTGCAGAGGGAGGGTGGCGCCGTTGGCATCATCGATAGGGCGGATTTGTCAGTCACGATGTCGCAGTGGTCGAATACGGAGAGCACGTGATGGACCGAGTGTAAATTTAATTCTTTCGTGTGTGCAGAGATTCCGCGCAACTGCTTCAGCTATGAATGTCCCACGGCCATTCGCGACTTTCAATATGGAAAAGAGCAGCCTCACTGGGACTTCCAAGAGCGATTATTCAGGAAATTTAAAAAAAAAAGATCTGAAACTTCATCCTTTTTAAAATTCAAATCATTCAAGCACAGAAAGTAAGTGACTTTGATTTACGCAAAAATTTTTGAGAAACGATGCTAAGGCGTTTTCGTACTGTAAATTCCATTTTTTTGGGGCGAAGAGGTTCATTTTCACTTAGACGGCCAAGTCAACAAGAACAACTGCCGTTACTGGTCTTCAAGAACCCGCATTTCTCGTTTTAAACATCAAAAACCATTACATTGCCCCAGGATAACTGTTTGGTAGGCCTTATCCACGCATGAGATAATTGGACCATTTCACGTTGGTCAAAAATCCATTTTTTCTGGCCAAAATGTAATTTTTTTATTGTCTTGTTTTGCACTTTTTACTTTTTCATGAGGTTATCAACACTTTAAATCACCAAAAAAAATATTTTGTTTTTATATACCGTTATTTACTGTTAATGTGTACAGCAACAAACGTACAACTTTTCAATATTGTTAAACAATTTAGTGCGAGCAGTGCATTTGAAGTGTTTAGTCGAAGAATAATTTAGAAACAAAAAAAGCAAATTGAATTAAAATAATTATGGATTATCAAAAAGAAAGTAAGTATTTATAATATATCTAAAGAACTTTTAAAAATATAATAGCTAGATTTAAAAAAACTTGCATTTTCTGAAGGCATGTAAAAAAATATTAAAAAATTTTTTTTTTCGAATTAATTATAACTTTAAAAAAAATGTCCAAATTTGTCCGGTGCGAAACAAAATATCCAAAAATACTTATGGTCTATAGAGTATTAATATGTAAATATATCCTTCAACTTTTTTCAATTCTTAAAAATAAATCATTTTTTCTTAGGTAACGTTAGCATCAAAAATGCCGATCTTTTTAAAATATGGCTGCAAAATTCTTCAAAAGAGGGAAAACAGAAAGTTTTTTTGACACATGTTATTAAAACAATCGGCGAAAATAACTCTTCTGATGAGTATAATAAATACTTACAAGAAAAAATGCGCCTTTTTTGTATTAAGTTGGGACAGAAGTGGCGAGAAAGTCGCAGTTCCTTAAAATATTTTAAGTCCCGAAATGGCAAGTGGCTTACATCTGAAGTAACTTTCAAAATATATAAAGTGCAAACTGATGCCCCAAGTTATTCAAGAGCTGGTCGGCCAAGCTTACCGTATTCAGGAATGTCCGAGCGTAGCAAAAGAAGGGAAGCGACAGGCCTTTCATCAATAAAGCAAAATGAGACAAATTTAATAATTCATGCGGCATGTATCTCAGCCCGAAAAAAGGGGGAAAATGATCTAGCTGCTGTTTTAAAAAATACAATTAAAAGTCCAACGCGTCCATCTAAAATCAGAAAGGCATGCTGTAACAATTCTAAAGATCCTGTTAAACTTTCTGACGAGGAAGCTCTTGCATTTCTTATTGAAAACGACTTCACAAAAAGACAATACTCTAATATTTGCATGGAGAATATACAAAGAAATTGCAACATATTTCCACCATATTATAGACTTTTGGCAGTAAAAGCTCTCTGTAGGCCTAGTAAAAAAATTTGTAAGTGAAAAAGTTGCAAAAGTACTTTTACAAATGCTGTTGCAACATACTGCAGCAAGGACTGTAGAATCACAAAGAGAAGTAATTTTAAGTGTTATGACAACTGAAAATAGAGCCCTTATTTCGTCAGAATTAATCTTGAGTTATGGATTTGACGGTAGTAGTGGCCAAGCTCAATTTAAGCAAGGTTTTAATAATTCAAACTCACCTCAAAATACTGATTACAACCTCTTTGCAACCACTGTAATACCATTAAGATTAATCGATACTTCAGGAAAACCTTTATGATGTAATATTACTCCCCAATCAACTAGATATTGCAGGCCATTAAAGCTAGAGTTTGTTAAAGAAACATCTGAAGTTATATTGAATATTAATTTTTTTTAAATTTTTATGCATTGTATTGACTAAAACATGTCTAATGTCTAATATATTTTTATTTGAAGCAAACAAATATGTATGTCTAAAACACACTTAAAGATCCTTAGGCTTACATATGGTTTTTTAAAGATTTTTTTAATATTTAATGCATAAATTCCATATATTTGATAAATCGTTGTTATAGTAATTCACAATAATTCAATTTTTAATAAAATAGTTTGATATATTTTACAAAAATAGTTTTGGCCAAAAAAAATGGATTTTTGACCAACGTGCATTTGTTTTCGAAAATTTTAGAGGCCAAGTGACGATTTTTAGAGGTGACCCATGATTATAGGTAACCATAATCTTGATTCTTTGTTATTATACATATGTTGCTCTTAGATCATAGTAACCATATTCTAAGAGCATTCTATATGTGATAACCCATAATTAAGATAACGACTGCTTATGACCAAAATAATGATTACCACAAACATATAATGGTAAGTTTAATCATAACTAAGATTGTATTTTTCGCCCAAAAATTAGGTACAACTATAGTATGGTTGTGACAGACATAATTATGATCTTCCTAACCATTAAGTTATGAAATTGTTCGTGATTATATTACCGTGACCATACTCAATCCTGTTGTTTCTCTGCGTGTACTATACTATTATATGGTGCTGAGGCATGGGTACTTGCGTAAGAAGATGATGCTGTACTTGGTATATTCAAGAAGAAGATCCTTCGATAAATAAATAGGCCGATTTGATTTAACAGGGATTACCAGCATCGTATTAATTATGAACTCTATAACTACACTGGTCATTTAGGAAGAAGAAAGGTATAAAAATGCTATAATTTTAAGAAACAAAAGTAGTAAAATTTTGTTTGCAATTAAAAACTAAAGCTGGAGGTCCATACCATACGTTATATGCGTGGCTCCGTTCTATGCGTATCATATTTCTGTACGTTTTATACGTTTGTTTTTGCCAAGTTACATGCAATACGTTTTGTGCGAAAAGTGAAGAGAAGAGAAATCAGATTTTCTTCATTACACTTACATAAATAAAAACACAACAGAGATGACACTTAAAATATAAAAGTAGTCGATAAAAACAATATTAACTTTGGCTACAAAATATTTGTGTTGAAAACTTATTTTTAAGGAAATTTATTCTTAAAATTATTTGCAAAATTTATAATAAAAGCATTTTCTTTCATAACATACTGTTTTTAACACAAAATATACCAAAAATATAATCTACCACACACACATGTTTTTTGATAGCATTTAAAATTTGTCATCACTGGATAACAAAACCATCTCTCATTTTCTCATTTCGCATGCGACGTATGAAAAAGTAGAAAGTAAAGCTGGAGGTCCATACCATACGTTATATGCGTGGCTCCGTTCTATGCGTATCATATTTCTGTACGTTTTATACGTTTGTTTTTGCCAAGTTACATGCAATACGTTTTGTGCGAAAAGTGAAGAGAAGAGAAATCAGATTTTCTTCATTACACTTACATAAATAAAAACACAACAGAGATGACACTTAAAATATAAAAGTAGTCGATAAAAACAATATTAACTTTGGCTACAAAATATTTGTGTTGAAAACTTATTTTTAAGGAAATTTATTCTTAAAATTATTTGCAAAATTTATAATAAAAGCATTTTCTTTCATAACATACTGTTTTTAACACAAAATATACCAAAAATATAATCTACCACACACACATGTTTTTTGATAGCATTTAAAATTTGTCATCACTGGATAACAAAACCATCTCTCATTTTCTCATTTCGCATGCGACGTATGAAAAAGTAGAAAGTAAACCTACTTTATCCGTTACTTGCGCCGATGCGTTCTATGCAATTTGTTATGTTTCTTGCCACATACAACTACACTGATTTTACTTTTGTGAGAGTCGGAGAGAACGCACAGCGCATAGAACGTATGGTATGGACCTCCAGCTTAAACCTACTTTATCCGTTACTTGCGCCGATGCGTTCTATGCAATTGTTTATGTTCCTTGCCACATACAACTACGCTGATTTTACTTTTGTGAGAGTCGGAGAGAACGCACAGCGCATAGAACGTATGGTATGGACCTCCAGCTTAATTGCAGTGAAACATTTATTCCGGAGGGGTCACTTTTAAGATAATAAAATGATATCACATACAATGAACTAAACTTCCTTTGTATAAAATAAGTGTCTTTTAAGAGGAATATCAATTTACAGGTAGTTCACAAAGTATTATATTTGTCTTATTTTAAAAAAATATTTCTAATAAAAACAGTTTTTTTAATTATTTAACTTTACAAAAAATAGGCAATAAGACAAAAAAATTATGAGTGGGAGTTTTTTTCTATTCCCTGTGCCTCGTTTCTGTATGGTATGTGAGAAGATCTTTAGTCGAGAAATTTATAGTTGCCCTGTCAAGGACAGAATGAATCAAAGAAATACTATTATAAATTTTAAATGTTAACGTGTAATATATTAAAATTATATGACTCGCCCTGTTAATAACTGGACCACTTCTATAATCTTATAAAATTTCTCGATGTGAAAACTTCTCGCAAGTTACAGAAACGAGGCACTGTTTCCATATTCTAAGTAAATTCTCGCCGAAAAATTTCTCCCTTTTCGCACACAGAACACAGCCTAAAGCAAAACAACTTAAAGCAAAACAGCTGACCGCAAAAATTCAAAGACCTCTTTCCCGCAACACTCTTATCCCAGGCTTTTTAGAACAAGGGAGTAGTATTTCTTTGAGCTGATATCTTTTTACCATTTTGTTAAAAGGCGTTAACTACCGCAAGCATTTTAATATTTAGCAATAAAACAAATAAATACCAAAAAACTAAAATAATATTCTCTTTGAATTGAGCAATTATTTTATATACTTAATCAATTCAAAAATTAAATGTTTAACGATCGCCAAAATACTTAGTATATGTACGAGTGTGTATGAATTACTATAGTAGTTATGTGAACTTTTTATTACATTTGCTTGAATAGTTTTTAAATGAATAAAACATAATAAGGAAATAAAAGAAAATAAAAAAATAGCAACAATTGTTATAAAAATAATACAAAATATCATAATAAAATATTTAACTGTAAATGTAAATAGTACGAATGAATTTAAATGAAACTACAATAGAATACTAAATACATTTTGTACAAATGAAACCATATAAATATTGGTTGCCTTTTTATTTTTATAGTTATTTTTTACACACATACATATGTATACATACGTTTTTATATTTTTTATTTGAACAAAAATATTGGAATTATCTGTAAGCAAACAGGCAGTCGGACAGGCAAAGAAAAAAACATGAACTGAAAAAAAGAAATAGATATTAATAAAAAGAAATATGTAAGTTTATTTATTCCAACTTAACTGAGTCCCACCAACACCCCTTCTTGCGTACTGGGATGATTTAGCGGTCATTGCCACCGGGCAGAATTTTTATGAGTACGATCAGTCCTAAATTTAAGGCCGAGAAAACTGACTAAATCCTTCCGTCTTCCGCAAATCTTACTAATTTATTGGATACTTTCCTGTGGTCCTCATACAGAAAAGTAAGTTAGACTTAAAAATATTATTACAGTAAATGACTGTAAAGTTGTTTTTATATTTAAAAAAAAATAGTTAAATTTTAATATAAAATTTTTTTAAACTGGTTTAAAGGGTTTTTCAAAGATTCAACCAAACAAAAATAGTGATTTTTAGTTGAAGTTAATTTTGTCAGTTACTTTTAAGTTTTTTTTCTGATACTTTGCGTTTTGCTGTAAATGACAGAAAATCTAATTTATTTTAGACGAATATGTAAGTTAAGTAAGTTAATATTTTTATGTCTGATTTTTTTTTATTTTATTTCAAATATTATTAATCGAGCCCATTGGGCCATACATATATGATTAATAAGTAATAATACAATTAAAAGTAATGATAAAAAAACATAAAATATATATACATATTTAACAAGTGAATCAGAAAGAAAGAACCGCTTAGGGGTATCCTGGGGCTAATTGTTAAAACGAAAGAAAAAATTCATAAGAGACGTTGATAGGAAGTAAACACTTGCAAAGATATATCTTTTAGCACCAGTTTGTGTGTTTTTCAGCTTTTAGTGCGTATTGATAAGTAGCTTTGTGTTTTTGTTATAAGTTGGTATTGGTGTGTTCTCTAACTAAATATGGTGTGGTTTGGTAAAATGAGAGCAAGAGCAACAAATTTGTTTTTCTATGTTTCGTTGAAACAGTAACATACATATAATGATGTTTAACCATATGTACTTTTGGTGTGTTTTCTTATTCTGGCTACATGAGCCAGTTTTTCTATTTTTTAAATTTTCTTTAAATAAATTAAACAAATTTAGCTAAAAAAAATTAAAACTGCATCGTAACTATATACATTTAAGTCAAATTTAAAATTAAAATTTAAATTATTAAAAAATACAAAATAAATATATATTATTTTATCTTAATTTTTGAGCTTGAGATAAAAAAATGCTTTTTTAAATTTATTTTATTCATTTTTAAACACTATAGCTACAATAAACTTTAAAAATCAAATTTTTGTTTCATTCACAACCTTTTATATAAACGATCTTGTGTATTTGTTGTATCAACAGTAATAAGAAAATATTTATTATACCATTGTTATTCAGCACAAAAAAAAACAAATACATTCCACACTCAATGCAAAACCATAAACAACAATATTTGTTTATAAAGGTAGAGTAAGTGCGCAAAAGCAAAACCATACCATATCATTTACACTTATTCACACACTTACACCAAAAAGAACTGGTATGTACATGGATGTACAAAGTATATCTGCTTTTGAAATACGTTTTGTTATATTTTTGCAGGTCTTTAATAGGAAGATCTAGATAAGTTAAATCTTTTTAATGAACCCGGCAATAAGTTTCATAGCCTACACGCTCTTATAAGAAAGGATTTTTCAAAAGTGCAATGCGTTGTAATATGTAAAATTAAAGTTGGATTTCTAGTTGATTTTGAAAACTAGAACATAAAAAGTAAATTTATCGGAGATAGAAAAGAAATAATTTGATTAAGAGTAAATAAAGTACCGATTTTGATAAAATATCTAAAATAAATAAATTTGAATAATAATTCAAATAAAATATTTTGTTAATTTTAATATAATAATAATGTTGGAGAGTTTTAAAATGAATATCCAGTTATTTTAAATAGATTTCCCGTTGATTTTACATAAATAATTTTTTGAGTGTAACTATAGGTGCGTGGAGAGCGCACAGAAACTTGCAAGACTGTGTATAAATGTTGCTCAACGCAACACTAATACAACGCTGGATAAAATCTTAGGTTTTAAACCAACTGCTCTGGTCGCAGAGGGTTTTCCATAAAGGTCTGCGATTCGAATGGGGCAAAGGGGCAATCCACTCAGGTGCCGTATGTTCATGGCAGAATTATTGGAAAGGTCATGTGTAGAAGTGCCTAAATGGTCCCAAAACTGAGCTTTTTTAGCGTGACTATAGATGAATATGGCTGAATGGCGGGTCTCCACTTAGACCACAGGGGCTCAAACCTGCGGCCTTCTGGCAAAAAAAGGAGATCAAGGAGTCCTAAAAACTTCCTGAGGACTACAGTGTTTTTAGACAAAGATTTTAATCAGGCCGATAATCCTTCCATCTAATAGTCAAGTAGCAATTCATGCAAACCTCGCCTGCTTCCCAATTGTTCATGCTTGCAAGTGAACTTCCACTTGGCTCGAGGACATAGGGGTGTTGAAGGAAAGTAGATGGCGGATAAGCTGGCGAAGCAAGGGATTGATTTTCCTATGGAAGAAGCACTGGACGTTTGTACCCCATTTTAGTTTTAAGCGTATGTATATGTACTTAGACTCTGCTGAAAGGGTCAGAGCAACGAAGGTCCGGGGTAATACTGCTTTGTAAAAGAGTCTCAAGGATTACGTGGCAAAGGAAAGATTGTAGACTCCCAGTGGGGATGATAACAGGACATTGTAGGACAGCAGCTCATGCCAAAAGAGGAGAACGACTGACGAGCTATGAGTTAAGGTTCTTTGGTGTATTGGGAATAGGGAGACTGTTGAGTACATTCTGTGCTACTGCTCAGAGCACTACTGTCCAGAGCGTTGTTTGTTGCAAAACCTGGAAGAAATTTCTGGGGTTGGTAAGACGAGATATATTTGTCAAATAAATGCTTAAAAAGTAAAAAAAAATAGTTTTTATGAATATTGAGGGTCAGTCTGCACAAAACAAGATTAAACCGCCAGACATTGTGGGCAAATCTGCCAGATAAGTTTGGTTCAATATAGTCAAATATAAGGAAAAATCGCCAAAATCGTCAACCCCAAAATTTTTGTTTTTTTATAAGTTTTTGTCTAATAATAAAAAAAAACTCGGGATACAAAATGCTAACAAGTAGTTTCTTTAAAATAAGTAACAACTTTAAAAGCAAAATTTATAATATTAAGCAAAATAAACTGCAAATGCAAGTAATCATTTTTTGTTAAAAACAATTTTATTTAAGATAATAATAATAACGACCACTTTTGAATAATTTATGTTAGAGATATAATTTTTAGGGGACTATCTTTTAACTATTTCTTATCCTTATTATCCAAATAAAAATATTTTAATTCAAAAATTTTTTTTAATAATTTTATGTAAACAATCAATATATATACATATATTTTTTTTTTAAATGCAAAAAAGTTTATTTGTTTATTTCTGCTTCTGAATTTCTTTAAAAAAGGCCGCAAATCTTTTAATTTTAAAAATCATCAAATTCAGGGCCATAATCGTCGTATCGTCATTAGCCTAATTTGCATCGAAAATCGTCAAAATGATGGTAAATCGTGCAATCTGGCGAAAAGCAAATTCCGTCGCCGATTCCCCGTTTGTTCGGCACCGATTGCGCAAACACTGCGCCGTTTGGCCCCCAACCTTGAAAAGTATGTAACCAGACCCGTTCTGTCGAGAATATCGCCGCTGTTGGCGAGGATGTCGAGCTTTCGCCAGAAACATCGACCAGGCGCCAAAGCTTCGCAATTGGCCATTAGCCGGTCGTCTCTTAAGCGAATTTTGATCAAAGACCTGCCTGTCTTCCCGTACAAAGCCCAGCCCGTGCATCAGCTGCTGCCTGTCGAAGTCTACTAACGATTTGGTGTAAGAATCAATGAAATGCATATGGACAAATCCTATAAATAAACTAAGAAAATTGGGATCAAACCCTGAATAATAAAACAAGTTTGTTATAATATGAAAGGGTTTGGTTTTTTGTAAATCTTATAATACATTTAGTGATCACCAATGCTTATCTAAATGCATAAAAAAAATCAAATAAGCCAATAGCAATAAGTTGGCTTGTTTGGTTTTTGAAAGAACTTTTGAATGTTTTTGGTTTGCTTATAGTAATTCTTAATAAGTTTATTGAAGTTGTAATATAAAAGCAGAAGATATTCATGAGGGTTTTCAAGAGTTTGGTTGAAGTCTACTGACGACTTGGTGTAAGGACCAATAAAATGCATATACCTATACAAACTTAACCTTCAACAAACCCTATAAATAGATTGGGATCAAATCCTGAATAACATTTGAAAATGATACAAGACAAAATAATAAAATATTTTATTTAATTTAGGCTTATTTCAATGTAAAAACTTTCCACTTAAGCTGGGTATTTAAGTATTTACTAAATAACTGTTTGTGTTATTTAACTAGAGCTTAAAAATAATTGCTTAAATAAAAAATCTGGCCTTTAATATTATAATTTTACAGTCTGGTAGCTCTTATTATCTTTGTAAACATAAACAACTGACAATTCTATCATTCCACACGTAATTTGTTGACTATTTGTGAACCTAAAAAAAAAGAAATATTTAGCAAAAAAAAAGCAGAAAGGATTCACATTTTTGGCATTATTAACACAAAGGTACGTACACCATTTACTGGTAAATATATTGTTAATTCTTTAATGCATTAAGTTTATTGCTGGTAAACAAATAAAAAAAAGTATTACGATTGGAAAAGGAAACGTGTGTAATTGCAACACATACACACATAGTTGTATAAAAAAGTACCTCACTATATACAAAAAAAAAAAAAAATACAAAACCTTTAAAAAGATTTCTTGGAAATTACAGAATTTTATATAAATGTTTAAAAAGATTGCTTTGGTTAATTGTACTTTTTACAAAATTTACGATATGATTTAATAATTTTTGCTGTAACGTGTCTGTGTTTGCCGACTGGAAGTGTTTGTATATTTATGGGAAATGACGTTTGCGCACTTTTTCCCGCTTCCAATAAGATTTTGGAAATATTTTTTTCCATATTGATTAGTTATGTCGCTTTTATTGTTTACTCAAAGTTTTTTTTGTTAAATTTTGTGTAAAATTTTTTTGTAAAAATAATCTTTTCTATAAAAAAACCGACAAAAACAAAGTGTTTTTCGGTTTTTTGTTAAAAGTACATGAAGAGTTGTTTGTAAAACTTTGAAAAAGCGCGAATTTGTGAAGTGTGAAAAATAAGTGGTGGGTAACAAAAAAACTTGCAAAAATATATAGAAAGGTTAAGGAGCTGCGATTGATTCAATATCGCAAACCCACAACTACAGATGTCCACTGGAGTGGGAGGTGGAGGGAGCATAACGACAGATCATCATAGCCGCTTGTATTTCCTCAACTCACCCACGGCCCCACTGTCCGCACGCGATCCCTTCATAATCAAACCGGAATACCTCAATTATGATAATCCTATGCATCACCTTTACCCAAGCAATCGGGGACTCATAGATTATAATAATTATACGGTAACAGCAGCGGCCGCCGCAGTAACAGCCGCAGCCGCCTCCTCAGCTTCAGCAGCAGCTGCTGCCAATAATACTTCTGTCTCTTCAAACGCCGCCCCAGTTTCTAATAATAACGTAAACAATAACGTTGCTGTCGTTGCTACCAATTCGTCAGTCGTTGCAGCTGTTGCACTAAATTTGGAAAACACCTTTCATCATCAGGTTCAGCATCAACAGCAGCAGCAACAACAACAACAGACCCCCAACACTATTAACACAGTAACAGTAACCTCCCATCCGTTGCATCAGTCACTTAGCAATACTTCCTCGCAGTCTACACGAGCCCAAAAAGCAGCCCGACGTCGAAGTAACGAATCACCCGAGGCCCGTCAACGAAGACTGGAACGGAACGCTGCTAGAATGCGCGAAAAACGCGCCAAAGAGTCTGAAGCCGAATATCGTTTGCGGCTGGCAAAAAATGCTGAAGCGAATCGTATACGACGTCAGAATGAAAACGAAGTACAAAGAACCTTAAGACTGATGAAAAATGCAGCACGTCAGCGTTTGCGGCGTGCCAGTGAAACTGCTGAGGAACGTAAAAAACGTTTGGCCAAGGCTGCTGAGCGTATGCGTATAGCGCGTGCCAAACAACCCAAAATACCGAAACCACCTTTAGAGGATCGTCTTAAGGGTTATTAAATTAAAGCAAAATCAAAAGACGTTAAAATCAGTTAGTTACATTTACCATCTTTGTCAAATTATTGGTAAGGCTACATATGTAAGTATGTGTATACATAGGTACATAGTTGTTTGCTTAAACAGTGGCTTAAGGTGCGTAAACTTTCAAATTTTTAACAAAATTTAAACAATACAAAACCTAAAAAACTTTAAAAAAAGATTAAAATATGGGTCAAGACAGACAGTCCAGTCACCGGCAGCATATAAATATTAAATATATCAACACCCTCTTCTTTTTAAAATACTGAATTAAGTAAAAGTTATTATTCAAAAATACACTTTAGCACATACATACATAAAACAAATATTAAAGAACAAATTGGCACCCGGTTTTTAAAAACAGGAGGGGATCTATTTTATTATAATTTAAAAAAAAAAAACTTTATTATGCATCTTATATGATATATTTTAAGCTTAAAACCACGAAAATAATTTTTTGATGCCCCTTTTATAGGTTTGTGCATCTTTTCAAAAATTAAATAATTTTGTTTTTTTACAAAAAGCGCTTAAACTCCAGTAGGTTTCGAAAATTTCGGCATTTGTAGCAAAATTTATTCAAAAGAAAAAAAAATTCAAAAAAACCGTTAAGGAATTTATCTCATTTAATTTTAAAACTTATTTCTTTTTTACATTTAAAACATTTTTTCGAACAAGGATATAATCCACATAAATTGATTTTATTTATAATTACCTATTTTCTTAAAACCTATTTAATTGTGCTTACAGATTTAAAAAAATTATTGACAACTAAATTTTTTTTTTAAATTTTTTAAAGCAATTTTTCTAACCAATTAAATGAATAAATTTATTTTATTCGTATGTCTATTCCTACTTATAATTATATTTAATACAATTATTTGATGTATGTAATTTAATTAAGTTCTTTATACATTAAATTTGTTTTGTGATTTATTTAAAGCTATTTTATATATTTAATTTTGTTTAACAAAATTCTTTTTATTTTTTTGATCCTTTACCTTTTTAAAAAAATAAAAAACACATTATTATTAGTATATACTTATATAATACAAACAAACACACACATTTTTTAAAATAAGATCATTTTAATGATATCATTAACATATTTCTTATTATTTTAAATTTTCTATATAAATAATTATTTTATTTAATACAAGTATAAACAATTTTCTTAATAGTTTTATTTTACAAAGAGGTAAAGCTTTATAATATAAAAAAAGTAATAAATTTCATTAAATAAAGTTAAAAAAATCAAAAACTGGTTTTCACATCATTTATTTTTGAAAATTATATAGAAACTGATGTTTTTAATTAAGGACTTTAGTGCATTGTTTCTTAATTTTTTTTTTTTAACAAGTTAAGCAATTCAATCTATATTCAATTTTTGAAAGTATAGTTTGCAAAACCTTAAATAAAAGGTTACAGTTAATATTAGGAATTTTAGAATAGAATAACCCACCAGGAAGGGATTTCAGCGAAAACAAAAAGTCTAATATAAAAATTTTTTGAGTTTTGTTATTTCAAACTATTAGCATTTTGGCTTTACTGTTCTGCAAATGGATACAGCAATCTATAAGCTTAGGTTAGGTTAAAATTGTGTCGTAATGTAAGTAGGTCATGATTTCTGCAATAAACTAAAACTGCTTTCACGCAGAATGTATTTAACATAAGACTTGTCACTTTTGAAATCCATATGTAATTGCGTATATGCCTATGTCTGTCAAATCTGTAAGTTTTTTGACGGTTTATATATTTACATAAATATGTGCTTCGTCTTACACAATCTTCTAACCAAAATACTACATTTTTTTCTTGTTCTTTTTCTAAAAATAGCTGATGTTACAGATTTTTCAATATAAAAACAACATGATCTTATCATACGACTTTTACATATGTATGTACTTCACAATAGGTAGTTTTAAAGCGTTCACACCAAATTTATCAATGTTGCAGTGGACAAGTCATTTGTAAAATACATCCCGTGTAAAAACAGCTTAAGAAATTGGCTTTTAACTAGGTTTTGGATGATAGTAATCGGTTATTATTTAAGCACTATATACAAATACCCGGTTTCTTTAATATAGTAATGTGGTAATTTATTGTGAATGTTACGGGGGCACAATTGACGTCGACTTAAAAATTAAATTTAGAAGCACGGCTGCCAGATTTGACGATTTACCGTTATTTTTTTTTTGTTTTAGTGCCAGATATATGCTTTTTACGTTTGGCCAATTTTTAGCCAATTTTTTGCGACTTTTTTTCTTTTTAAAAAAAGTTTCTTGTGCCAATATAAATTTTTTTCATTTAAAAGATTTTTTATATATGTATGTTTTTCTATCATTCTATGTTTAGTAGCTACTTGGTTCACTTTTAGCCATTAAGCGCCCAAAAATTTGGTACCAAAAAAAGGTTGATCAGTCTAAATACTTTACAGTACAATAAACTAAAAATATGTATACTTAATGTCAACTGATTTTTACTAAGTTAGTTAAGTTATTGTTTGCTATAAGTATAGGATTTGGTGTTTGATAGAACACAATAACTTAACAACGACAATATGTGTACATTAAATATTCGATTTAAAATAAATCGACGACAATTCCTGTTATTTAACAATCATTAATCATTAAATCCTTTATAAATAGTCGTTTGGTAAATTGAAAATGTTATTTTAGGCCTGTTCGGAAATGCATCACTGTAAATTTCTCATATGGACGACTACAGAGAAGGAATATCTACACAAAAAATTAAAAAATATGAACAATCCCAAGTTTAATCTTAATACAATTTAATTTTATTTTTCGTATATTTAAAGCACATATGTTTACGTTTAAATAAGTTGTTAAAAATACCAATTTTAGGCTGGACGATTTCAAAATTCGACAAAACAGGAATTTTACGCTTTTTTTCTAAAACTTAACGATATTTAATCAAATTGATCTGGCAACAACATTTAGGAGTTAAGTTGGCTGCGGAAGAGGAATAAATATGTAAAAACACGAGAAATAGTGATACCAGTTTGATTAAATTAAGACAACGTTGGGAGTTTTTCTTTAGTTTTTTTGCTAGTAAAAAATTTAATATTTTGGTTGCTTTTTACTTAGGACGCTAATTTTTTTTTTAATTATAATGGCTACCGCTTTTTTATTTAGAAATACAAGTTTAGGGTTAGGGCTATGCGTTAAGAAATGCAATGCTTAGGGCTCTTGCTTGGATTGTTGGTATGTTAAAGAGTAAATAACGTAGCAAGATTAAAAAAATATATGTGTATATTTATTTCTGGTTTATAATATATTATTGTGTGCTGTTTTTCAAAGCCAAGTAGTGATCGTCTTGTGACGAATTAAATGTATTTTGTTATTTTAAACAAAAAAAAAAAAAATACGCATAATTCGTCCCAAGACGATCACTCGGCTTTCAAAAACAGCACATTAATCTCTGCAGGAATTTTTATTTATCTATTACAGGCAGCCTTATTGGGCTGGCGTGTGTGTGTAGTTCAATATTGTTAAAAGCAGAGTTCGAAATTGCTCACTCACTTCTCATTCGTGAGAACGAGTGTGAGCGCTGTGTTTACTACAGCAATTTTTCATTAATGAATGAGTTTTTTAAAAACATTTTGTGCCTTCTCACTCTCGAGTGAGAAAAAAAAATTTTTTTTTCACCAGTCATAAGTGAGAAGTGAAAAGAAAAATTTACTTTTTTTTCACGAACATAAATGAAAAGCATCAAATTCGAGTACTTCTCATAAGTGAGAAATCATAAATGAATTTTTTCGCGAAGCATTCATAAATGTGTACACATAAAATTTTTTGGTCATGTTACTGGTGCTGCCATATGTAAAATTTTGTCGCATAATTTTTGAAATGCTTAAAAAAGTAGGAATAATTTTTTTTTAAACATATTTTTAATAAATTAAAAACTGTTATACGTTGTGGTTCTTAGCTACTTTTTTTAATTTTCTTGCTTTCATAAAAAAATATTTGCATTTATTTAACTTCATTTCATTAAAATTTTTCAATGAATCCGATTTAATGATTTTAGTAATAAAAATATGCGGTTAAGGTTTTACAAAAATGGAAAGCATTACTCCAGTGACAAACAAAAGCATCGTCACCACCACTTTAATCATTACTTTGTATATCTTGTTTGTGAAGTAGTTTGTAATGTCTTTCACTAAATTCCTTTTTGCACGATTCTATTAAGCAAATACTTTTTTTGAAGATGCATCGTACAACACATATTTTTCAAAATTAAATTGTCTTTTAGGCACTGATTGTTATTCACTTCACGCTATTTAAAATCCAAATAAGGTTCTTTTACAAATATTTAATGTTGATATTGCAAACAAAATAGAGCTGTTACACACACTCATGCAAATTTTAAAAGGATTGGAAAAAATTGCATTCCGCTTTACCACCATTAGAGATAATTGTTCATCATTCCATTTTGTTTGGGATTTTCCACTAATTTGAAAGGTATTTTATACCTGCCTGTCCGTCATCCTTTTAGGTATTGGGTATATTGTTACAAAAAAATGTGGTGGTTATTTTACAATACACACGCAAATCTTTTTATGTACAACAATTTGAAACTTTATCTTTCAGGTCAATTAAATAGAACCTAAGAGTTTGAAGTAGTTCTATTTGCGAAAGTAAGGTAAATTAAAAAAAGAGAAGTTACGACCTTGAACACAATACACAAGAAATACTTTTTATTTATCAGAAAACGTCAAATAAAAATTTAGGAAAATAGTTCAAAAATATTTTTAAAGATTGCTATGAAAATTTGTGTCAGTGAAGACTATAAAATTTCTAAAAAATCACAACATAAAATATAATTTATTATTTAAGTTTCTTAACAAAAACAATTTTTTTATAAATATGACTTTTTCACAATAAATACTGCTAAAAGTAATCCTTTATATTAATATTTATTTATTATTTATTATATTAGCAAAATAAAAAAAATTTATGTAAATGCAAGAATTTTTTTACTCTTATTGGGAGTACAAATTTCACACGCTTAAAAAATTATTTTCCGGCAACTCTGTTACAAAGCGTGAAAAATATTAAAGCAACACTCGCGCTCATAAAAGAATGAATCGAAAGTGAAAAGAAGAAATTTCTCATTCATTTGTGAGTGAGAAATAAAATTTGGTTTTTATTTTTCATTTGTGATTTGTGAGCGTGAAAAAAAAACGACAAACTTCTCATAAGTGAGTGAGGGTTGGCAAAAATTTTTTCACGCTCTTTTATGAACGTGAGAAGAAAATTTTTTTTTTAGGATTTTTCGCTCTCGAGATTTTTCATGAATGGTGTTTTTTTATCGCTCACTCTTGAGAAAATCTGTACTCTTTTAACTTAAAAGTATCCTTGAAAGTCGACAACAACACAACTACGCCAAATCGTTAGCTGAAATGGAAAACCACGTAACTAACAAAAAATCACAAATCGACCTTTTAACATATTTGATTATATTTTATTTAAAGGTACATGGCAATCAATTTTTTTAATGTTACAAACAAAATTTTAAACACAATGCCGAAAAAAGATTTACAAGTACTATCTTTGTAGTTAAGAAAATGTTTTCGCTTCCCCTGTAAGGTTTTGAAAAATGTAGTAACGTGGTTTTGCATTTCAGCTGACGAAATACCTTAAGGTCTAAATATTTTATCTTGGTCCAAATTATGAACAAACTATGCATTTGAAATAGTTGGTAATCTGCAATGCAATTATATCTTTTAATTTCCGTTATTATGAAATTTATAAAAAATAAAGAAAAATCACTATTTTTGCAGAGAATCAAAAATAAAATGTTTACCTTTTTAACTGAAGTGATTTCAAATTCAAAATGGAAAACAGAATATGAATAACTTTAAAAAGGTTTTTGAAACGAAAATTCCTTACAACAGCTGCTTAAAAACTTGTTATAAATCAAACTTTTTCGTTTTTTTTTTTAAATTACAAATTTAATTATATAATATAAATAAAGAAATTTAGAGAAATTATAATAGAACAAAAAATTTTCAATTGAAAATATGTTTAAATAAAAACAACTTATCTATATGATTTTTAAGTTAAAGAAATATGTATTAGTAGTTCATAAAATATGATAACGCACAGAATGAACATTTCAGTTTTAAATTAAAAGAAAACCGGGCTGTATTTATAATAATTATAGTATGTTTATTAGGGTACACTAATACAGCAGGGTACACTAAACAAGGTAACAGCAAGGCGTATTCAAAAAATTCGCCCTTTGCATTTTTTTTGTGTTTGAACGGTGAAATGTCAAAAAAATTAAAAATTTCATACAAAATTGAAAATTTGTAACGTGAAAATGTCAAATTTATTTAAATCAGCTGGGCTCTTAATATTACCTGGTTGAGTGTGCCCTGATTTCAAGCAAAATTAAGAAATCTGACTGACAATCACTTTCACAAAATATCAAGGCGAATTCATAATCTGCTGGTTTCTTAACACTATCTGTTTTAGTGTACCCTGTATGTTTGTTGTAAGTTTTTATGACAGACATCTATGAAATAATTGTCAAACTAGCCCTTAATAAACCCACTATAATTAATTAAAATTCAGACTTACATTTTTAAAGCTTTGCCTCTTTATTAAATTAAATTTTATTCAAAATTGTGTTAATACGTACATACATACATTCTCACATACATATAAACAATACATTAAAAAAATAATAATAAAAAAAAAACAATACAATATGAATATTATACTGTAGTTGTAGCTGTAGTTAAAAAAGGACATTAAAAAACAAAAAAGCAACTCGAGAATAAGAATCGCAAAAATTCAAACATATTCATAAAATTAGTAAAGAAAGGAAAAATAGGAGAAGGAAAAAAACAGTAAAAGTATGTTTTGTTTAGATTTAGTAAAGCAAATAAAAATATATATAATTATATATACAAACATATTATATATTAAGTAAAAATATAACAGATAAAAAAATAATAACAGCAAAGTAAAAACTTTAAGTAAAAAACTTTGCCTCATCAACAAATAAAAAAAAAAAATAAAGAGAACAAAAAATGTAAAAAACATACCTAAATATTAAGATAGAAAAAAAACTGAAAAAAACAAAAAAAAAATAAAATATTTTTATAACACATGCATTATACATGTATGCTTACAAATATATATAACAAAAATAATAAAAATAAATTGACACAAAATATCACAACAAAAAATATAATAGAAAAAAAAAAACAAACAAACCTAATAGTATATACACATGTAAATTTTTACAAAATATAATAATAATAATAAATACTTGCAAACAACGTACACTTAAAACTAATAAAAGAAATTAATGCAACATTTTACATCTTTAAAATAAGACACCAACAGAAAAAAATTCTAAAATTGAAAGATATTAAACAAATTAAACCACTTGCAATTGCAACAAACTATAATTTACTTGATTTTATAAAACAAATTTAGAATAAAGAAAGCTAAATTCATGCGATCATCATCTACAGTGGCTTAAATCATGTTATTAATTTTGGACTTGAAAAATAATAAAATATATTTATAGCAGAACTTAGTTTAAAATATATCAGTGTTTTAAATGCTAGCCGTGAAATAGCAAAAGCACTGGAAATATACCCTGCAAAACTATAACTTATGCAATTTTACTTTAGCAATTATAATCCTGTAACTCAACTCTTTATTATATGTTTACAGGACATAAAATTACTAAAGTAACATTTACAAAAAATGTTTTTCATCTCTTGTTAACTTTTCTGATGTTATGCTTAGGCTGACTTTTCGTACTGATTTTTTATATTGTGTAATAATATAAAATGCGCGTACTGAATGGTACTGATTTTGGAAAAGAAGAAAGAAGTACTGATTGTACTGATCTTTTAAGATAATTTGATAATTTAAAATTGTAACGAACAACAACTTATTAAGTTAGATAGGTAAATCTTTTTTTCAGCAGCAGAACGAGTATAAGTTATTTGAACGCCTTCATTTTCTTTTGGAATCAATTAAAAACTTTCCTAAGATGATATTTTTTAAGAGCTTTAAAAAACAAATTGAAAGAAATAGATTTTTTTTAAGAATTCCCTTTTGAAATGATTTGCATGAGAAAATGAAAGAAAGCATTTCTTAAAAATTTAGCAATAAAATATTCATATTTTTCATTTTGCATTCTATTCAAGTTAGGTATGTTAGGTTATGTTGAAAAGGCTGATCTTAAACGAGATAGAACGATTACTCGTGACTCTTATTCAACTTATGCAATAAACTATAGGGGTAAATTTTCACAATAAAATTCACTGAATTGAAATGTGAATTTCATAGTTTGCCGTAAACAAGTAATAATTTTAAGATGCACATATTACATTAAAAAAAAATAATCTTTTGTTATATACAGAGACCGTAAAATACAATACATTTGTTTACAAAATAAAAATAAATTTTCTGTTTGTTTGAAATGGAAAAAGTATTATTTTTAAAGTTCAAAATACAAATAAAAATTATTAAAAAAAAATTGTTTTTAAGAACAAGTAAAGTTGATACGAACATCTGAAAACAAACGGGTAACAATACGGAATGCATCATTTATCAAAAGTACATTTTGCGTACCCATCTGACTGCATTTTTAATGTGAAGGCTTGATTTTCTTTGCTTGAAGTATATTTTTCTCTTCTAATATATATGGATTGTGTATTATAGAGTAAGGGCCCTTTACGTTACCCATGTGAGCTTTAAGTGCTTTGTTGTATATTAAGCATCCCTAGGGGAAAGATAGGTGGTCTAAAACTATTAACGTGACTGGTTCCAGTTTTACTTCTACACTTTATATAAACGGAACATGTTACTTTTTACATTGCGTGGTCATTGGAGGGGGCATTTGGTTTAAAATTAATACCGTATAACGGTCCACCACCCCAATTTCAGAAGTGGAAAATGGTCTT
Organism: Melanophora roralis; assembly: GCA_963583895.1. Classification (NCBI taxonomy): domain Eukaryota; kingdom Metazoa; phylum Arthropoda; class Insecta; order Diptera; family Rhinophoridae; genus Melanophora; species Melanophora roralis. The sequence goes on from OY757190.1 coordinate 39,137,239, forward strand.
AAAACGCGAAAATAGTCCTTAATTATTGTTTGGTTTTTTTCAATGTGAAAATGTTGGTCCATTTTTAATTTTTGTTTTGGGGCGATTTTTTATTTTCTCTTTGGGGCAATTTTTTGTTAAGGCCAGATTTTCATTTCATTTCATTTTATTTCAAATATTATTAATCGAGCCCATTGGCCCATATATGATTAATATGTAATAATACAATTTAAAGTAATGATAAGACTTAAAAGTAAAAACTTAATACTATCAGTATACAATCGTTTAACACAAGGTAAGTAAAAGCATTTTCATATAAACAAGATTAATTAAAAAAATAATTAATATATACATATTTAACAAGTGAATCAGAAAGAAAGAACCGCTTAGGGGTAACCTGGGGCTAATTGTTAAAACGAAAGAAAAAAATTCATAAGCAGACGTTGATAGAAAGATCTAGATAAGTTAAATCTTTTTAATGAGCCCGGCAATAAGTTCCATAGATTTTAACATAATTTTGAGACGATTTTTTCTTTTTAACATTTCCGGACATTTTTGTATTTTCTTTAAGCACAATGCATTTCTTTTGGACCATTTTTCTGTCTTTTTTGGGCTATTTTTTTTATTGGGGTGATTTTTAATTTTTGAAATGAGGGCCATTTTTCATTTAGTGCTTTGGGCCATTTTTCATTTTATCATTTTGCAAAGTAACAAAAAGTTTAAAAATGAAAAAAGGCCCAACGAATTTAAAAACTTTGGGGTGGTTTTAAAAATGAAAAATCACCTTAATTTTAAAAATAAAAAATGACCCCGAAGAATCAAGAAAAATTGCCCCAAGTTTTTGGTTGCTGCTTTCAATATAAAATTTTAGTATTATCTTTCATCATTATACCTTTTAATATTTTAAACTTTCTGATTTCTTCAGTCAGTGGTCAATTCTCCTATTTTAATTTGAGATCTCTTAAAATTACATGTTTAAAATTAGTTTATAAAAAAACCAAATTAGTATGATATCTCGACAGATTTCGGGTTGGCAACCCTAAACAATAATTTATTATTTTTCTGTTTTCTTATTATTATTTTTTTATTTACATACTAAGTTAAGACCGTTATTTTTACCAGGTTTTTTTTGTGTCCTCACGTAAACAAAGTAGGGTTGAAAAAAAATTAATTAAAAATAAAATAATGCAATAACATTTTAAATGAACATATCGCGTCCGAAATTCCAAAAGTATGTAACATCAGTTATTTTAATTTTACAGGGGAAGCAAGCAAAACACCACTTTATTTCTCTTTTTGAGAACTGGCTTGATAATTTTAAACCAGTTGGCGGTTTAAATTACTTTAATTTGTATCTGTACTTTATTTCTACAAAAAACAATTTTTTTCTTAAGGAAAATAATTTCAAGTTAATTTAAATTAAGAAGGATAGGTATAAAACTCGGTTTTGATTTTTTTATAAAATTTTTTTTTAATATTTTTGACGACGATATACATATGTATGTATGCATGTATATATGTGTGTATGTATGTATATATGAGCAAAAGGTTTATTTTAAATAAAAAATATTCAGCTTCAACCTTTTCTTAGCCACTGTAGAACAATGCACCAGCAAAATATTATTTTATTTGAAAAGTTTTATCATAAAGAAATTGTAGCTTAACTCCTATCAAAAAATAATATATTTTATATAAAATTTTAAAATTATCGATTGTTTTGCAAAATTTTTCGTCTGTATATTTGCTTCAAGAGTGTATGTCTTAACGTATGTATGTTTTTATTATTTAATATTCTCTCCATAAAAAGTGTGTAAATCTTTAAAAATTAATTAGTTTTTAAATTGTTTAAAACTGTTAAATTAACAATTTAAGAACGATGTTTATTTCCAAAGCAATCAAACAAAATCAAAATTCAGAAGAAATAAATTTTTTGGTCAAAAGCACATTCAATGAAATCCCTTAAAAAAATACAAAAAAAGAATCACATAAATACCAATATTTTTTCATAAATTTAAAAAGATAAATATAAATTGTTTTCTCTTTTTCTTATATACCTATTTTAAATGATTTTTATTTTGTTTTGATTTAGTTCTAGTCAAAATTAATAAAAATATTTATATATAATAAAAATATATATAAAATTAAAGCGAAAAAAGATAAAACATTAAAGTTTTTTTTTAATTACATTATTAAAATGAATTGTTTGAAATAATTGAAATGTAATCAGTAATTTAAAATGCAAATAAATAAAAACAAAACAAAATTGTATTGATTAAACAACAATAACAGAAAATAATATTGTAAAAAAAAAAAACAAATAAAAATTATGAATAAAGTTGCATTCACATTTTTAAGAAAACATCAAACTGTTTGTTTTAAAGGCATTTTGAATATCTTATACATACAAAGAAATTTCGTCTAACAGTTATGGCAGTGACGGTGCGCCGCGGCGGCGGAGTGCTTTAAATCTCAATCCCTTAAACTGTGTGATGTTTTTGGTGGAACCATTAATAACCGTATTTATCTTAATGACCAGGGAAACCAAAAACATGCCTTAAAAAACGGTTTTATGAGCATAAAATATTTTTCATATTTATTTTATAATTGAATCTTCCTTCAACTTCTGTGAACTAACAATAAGTATTCAAATCTTAAGACTAAGTATTTCATATTAGTCCAACCATTGACAGACTAAAATTTAAGTTCTCATAATAAAATTAATTTATTTCATTGGTTTAATCTAAGTGCAATAGTATCTCTTCTTTTTAGACGAGTTTGTCCACTATGTTGCAAGATTTTTCGAGCTTTTCCTTTAAGTCAGACTTCCTCCGTGGCATATAAGAGTCAATTTCAATATTTGTTTTTTTTTCATCATACCATAGCTTTATTTTTATTTCAATAAAATTTTCCGTTAATGAACAGAGCAATGGGGTCGAATTTAAAAACTATAATCAGATAAATCATTATGATTACAAACAGTTAAGAATACCACTAAAGAACCTTGACTTAAAAGCACACATGGGTAAGCGTTGCTTTTTTTCTAGTATATGTAGGTATTAAAAATAATTTGATTAAGAAGTCTTTTTTGACCTACTTTTATGTTTAAGTTTGCAAAAGTGCGATTTTAAACTGTTATTCAATGAATAATAGATTAATAATAGATTTTGACTTAAACGCCTACACCATAGTTGTTAATAATCAGTAGCGTTAAATTTTTCTACTGGGTTTTATTTTTTATATGAAAGTAACTTTAATATATTGGAAGGTGTTTTCCTGACTGTGTATTGGAAGTTAATCCTTTTTTTTTTGCATTTGCATTTATGTATGTATGCATGTTTATGAAGAAACCCTTTTTCTGTCTCATTTCTACTGATAATGATAAACAAGTTATTCACAAAGTTAATACACTGAAAGAAAAGAATATGGGTTAATCGGTTTTAATACATGGCAAAAAAAAGTTAAAGGTATTTGTCATTTTAAAACTAGTTTTTGTATATACATACGTATGCATCGATGGCTTAGTAAGGAAAAAGTGTAACTCAATTTTTTTTTATATTTTACAAGAGAAGAGAAATAATAAATAAAAATTGCAAAATCTTACATAGGTTAAAGAAATGTTTTTTCTTGCAATTTTTGATAAAAAAAGCAAAAAATTTTATTCTCAAATAGAGTTAGAGATGAGCGATCCCGTGATTTTAAGGGAATATAGTTAACGGTGAATGCGACTTTAAAATCACCGTTTATTTAAACAGTCACGGTGATCACTGTTTAGAATTTTTCAGTTCTTGTAAGTTATTTTAATATCTGTTAAATTGATATACATAATGCTATTTTAAGCAGTGATCATGATACTGGTTATGCGATTTTAGTTCTTTTTAACGAACTCCTGAACAACGCATTGGAAAAATAATTAAAACGATAAATGAGATTTCAAAATTTAAATGTATAACTTTTGATAAGTTTTAAAGCTTCCTTGCGGCATCGAGGTAAAGCTTTAATTTAAAAAAGCAGCTTACAATTCATGTTAAATAGATTCCAAACAAAAAAATATAAAAATTGTTAAAATCGATATAAGTAAAAACAAATACATAATACAAATTAAGCTGTATACATAACACTACTAAGTATAATATAATAATGACAGCTCTCTGGTAAAGTTTTTGGCGGCACTTTCACAAACACACATCTAAACATAAGCGCTTTACTTCTTCTAAAGAACAAAAGAAATAGCAACATGATTTGTTAGCTAAGACCAAATGTAAACAGGAAGGAAAAACAGACTCAAATTTTTAAAGCACAAAAATGTTACTTAACATTTTACAAAGTTTAACATAATCAAAGTAACATCGCAGGTAAGAGTTACTGCACAACTACTCAAAATGTTACTTTGAGTAACATAATAAATTAAAAGTAACACTATCGTAGAAACAGCTTCTTCACGGTTTATGTCACTCTCGTTAGATGTCAAAATGTTATTTGAGTAACACAATAAATTAAAAGTAACAGTTACTTCACAGTTTATGTGGTTGTCGTTACCAGTGATTTTCAAGTCATAGGTAGAAAATAACAGGTACAGAAATATCGCTCATTTCTAATTTGAGTAATTTATTGCCGCATAAACAGAAAAAAGCATACCTATGTAGCAATTAAGAATTAAGTCATTAGTATATAAAAATTTGAGTTGGGTCCGACTCGTTGCTTTAGCTCGTCTTTGCCAACAAATCAGTTCTTTCAATCTTCAAACCCCATATTAATAACATTGTGGTAAGTAGAATTAACGAACAGGGTTGTTGGCAAAAACAAACTAAAGTACTAAACTTTAATAAAAATTAACAAATTTGTATATAATATTTAAATTCTGATGATTTTTTTAATAAAGGGCCGATTTTTATAATGATTTTTTTCTGAAATCACTTTTATGACTACATATTTATGTTTCTAGACGAAGGGTGCAGAAAAGGTAGGCTCTTATTACCCTCTTGTCTAAATGTGCGTAAACATCAATGAATGTACGTATTTGACGAAGAATTTGCGCTTGGTGTATTCCACTTTCCAGTTCGCGTTAATACACCGCTTTCCAATTAGAATTTATTTACATTTTTTGTGTGGAGACGGAGTGTTAGTGTTCGATTTTTTGTGCAAAAATAAATTTAAATTAAAATAAAACAAATTTAATATAAATGCAATATTATTTTAAACACAAAATACGTGATAGTTAACTTATATCAAAAAAGGAAACCCGTAAATTTAATGTACGGATAAAATACTAAAAAAAGCTAAAGTAAACTAGACAAAAATACTGCATAACTCAGAACATACATATGTACATACATATTTTTTTGAAAAGAATCCAGAAAACACTGCATTAACAACACATTGCTGAAACTGCATTTCGTGTAACCAGTGGAAAAATTTTTACAAATGTTTCTCCACTTTTTATTAGAAAAAAACTAATGTAGTTAAAAATATAAAAAAAAACGAAAATCATGTGAAAAATCGATTGGAAGTTGGGCATATATAAAGTATTAAAAAATCGGCTTGTGGTCACTTCCAATGCCATGTAGATGACATTGGAATTTTCTCGCATACACACGCTCCTGCATATAATAAAATTTACGCAAAACGTACAGAAGAAACAAAATATCTTGCAAACAACAAAAAAGAAGAAGAATTTTGACAAATCAAATGGAAATGTGAAAAAGATAATGTGAAAGCGCAATTTTTTTTTCTCATGGCTTGTGTTTTTTGTTTTTGTAAAACCATTGTAAAGTGACATCAGTGCGGTTGAAAGAAAGAGAAAAAGGAGAAACCTAATGAAGAAAAATAAAAGGAAATCCTAAAAGACAAACGAAAAGTAGAAAAATTGTATATACATACATACATGCATAGGTACAACGATATCTTTTTTAATTTTTGTAAAAAACAAATAAAATACATTTTTATATGTATTTTAAAAAGCTAAAAAAAACAAAAAAGTGTGAAGCACTTTTTCCTTGATTCAATGTGGAATAAAAAGAAGAAAAGTATTTTAATATTAATTGCACCATTTTTATCGTTATTAACAAAGTCTTCGTTGACTTCGCCTTTGCCGTCTACATCATCATCGTTTTTGTTGCTAGATCGCACGAATTTTACGCTTGACTACTTGCAAGTAAAAGAGGCAGCAAGTTTTTCAACAAAAGCAAAACCAACGTTTACCAAAAGCAAAAATAATTGTTCTTGATTTTCGTGTGTAGTGTGAGTGCGCAGTGTTAAAAAAATATGGAATCTGGTCCCAATGGGATAAAAGTAGAGCCATCGTTAGAACAGCAACATTTACAACATCAGCAGCAGCAGCATCATCAACAATATGCGACAAATTTGCTGGCTCTCAATGGCTCAAATGCCCGAATACTTATTGATCATCCATCAACTCTGCTAGTGCCATTGTCGCATCATCAACAGCAATTGCAACAATTGCAGTTACAGCAGCAACATCAACAACAACAACAGCAGCTGCAGCAACATCATTTGCAACAGCAGCAGTTACAACAGCATCTAGCCTCACAACAACATCAACAGCAGCAAGACCAATTACAGCTACAGCAGCAACAACAGTTACAGTTGGCCGCAGCTGCCACATATCCGCAGCCTTTATCTCTAAAGCAGCCACCAATACCTACACCTATCAGCAACAATACTGGCGGCACTATAAGCGTCACTGGAACCGTAGGGGGCACTGCAAACAATACCACTTCGTTAGGGCCTGCGTCAGTGACATCGTCCACCTCTTCAGCTGTTCGCCAACGTTGGAACGAAAGTCCGGAGGCCCGAGCCCGTCGTTTAGCACGCAATGCTGAAAGGATGCGCGAACGACGCAATCGTGAATCTGAGGAAGAATATCGCAAGCGGTTAGCACGAAATGCTGAAGCAAACCGATTACGTCGACAAAACGAGAATGAAATGGAACGAGCCATGCGTTTAGTACGTAACGCCGCACGGCAGCGTCTGCGTCGCGCCATGGAATCGCCAGATCAACGGTCGAAACGTTTACTAAAACTTGCGGAGCGGATGCGTATGTATCGAGCGAACGAATCACCGGATCAAAGGAAAATTCGTCTTGCCGAAATGGCAGCCAGAGCCCGGCAGCGTATTGCCAGTGAAACAGCCGAGCAGCGTAAGGAGCGACTGAAAAAACTCAATGAGTATGCGAGAAAGGTCAGAGAAAAGAAAAAAATTTTAAAACAGGGCGCGGCGCAGACTCCGAATTCGAATCAGAATTCGAATACGACGCAAAGCGCTTCAATAAATTGTAATAATAACGACTCTTTAAATCTAAACCATCAGGCACCACAACAAACTTCATCCTCATCAGCGGGAGGAACTAACGGAACGACAACTGGAACAAATTCAACCACACCGGCAACTGGTAGTGATGAAATTACCCGACAAAATGCCAGTGGTGGCGCCCAAGATCAACAGCTAACAGCATCATATCAGCAAGCTGCCGTATTGGCAGCTAATCCCATTGAATATTATCAAAACATGTTCATTAATCCAGCCACTTTACGCACAGGTACTGCTGCCATTCTCAAACAAGAGCCTCAAACCCAGCAGTCTCAATCCAATCAGCAAAACCGTTTTGGCGCCACTCAACAGTCAACAACTGCAAATCTGTTAGAGTCGGAAGCTTCCAATATTTTCCAGCAGCAGCTGTTTGATGGGGCTTCTCAAAAGGTATCGTCTAAACTGCCAAACACGGCAGCTAATGTTCCTAATTTCAGCACAATTGCTAGTTCATTAGAAATATATCAGAATAAGTATACTAAGAAGCCAGAGCTTCAACAGGTTGGTATAGTGTCAAACTAAAATGAGTTTTCGGCGTTAAAAAATTATAACTTAAAATTTGAACTATATGTGTGTGTGTTTGACCAAGGATGATATTGGAAATGGAAAATGAAATAGCAAATGATTTCGGTAAGGAATGAAAAGTAATCGAAATTAACTAATAAACCTACAAAAACTTAAGCCTTAGCTGCAAATAGTAATAAGCTTTTAAACTTCATTCGAAATGGTTGAGACTTTTTCTCTATGAGTTCTTACATTGTATCTACCTACGTCTGTGGAGTTTGCGCCATGACTTTTGAATTTTAAATTTCTCGTCGACCTTTTTCGTGTAAATATTGTGTTTTCTTTTTCTGTCGATTTGTAATAAAAATAATACAATACAATAAAACCCGCGCCCTCGATTTGCTGACAATAAAAAATGGGCTCTAGCTGTTATTTCGGCGATTTATCTAAAATATGTGAGTCCTATAACATTATTTTCTTTTATTTTATATTCATAATTTTTGTCAAATCTATTTGCTATTTGCATTTAATTCAAGATTATTTTTTTACCAATTTTCTCCAACTCAAAACGTTTTAGGAAATAAGCAGGTTAAATGTTTGGCCAATATTGTTATATTTTTGTTGTTCACCGGTATTTGCTTTGTTTTATAGAAAAACACTTCTTCCTTGCGATGTGAATTTTATCGATTATAAAATTCTATATAAATTTGTTTTTATTTTAATGTAATCAATGACTAAGATTAAACAAATTAAGTTAATAGATGAAAACTGTGGGGAACAATTAAAAAATGTTGACAGATGAAAACCAAAGGTTGGCGTTAAAAACCAGAGTTGACAACTTATTACCAAGGCTGTGTGGATTCAGGATATAAATTAAAAATTAACAACATTTTATTTTATTCAGTTCGCCAAAGGGTTAAAAAAAAAACAAACAAAAAATGCAAAAGTTTCTTTATACGCACTTGTGGGAATTTTAATTAAATTTTTAATATTTATGTAAGCAGGTAACAATGCATGTATGAAGATCTACATACATATTTACTTGAGCTTTCTCTTTTATACAAATAATACCTTAAACTATTTAAGAAATGCTTTATATTCCTTTTAAAATTTTATAAATTTTCACACAAAAAAAAAAAAAGAATTCTTGTTGGCGGCTTTGTAACAAAAAAAAAATCATCATAATGTGTATAATATGTGAAAAGTTGCAGTAATAAATATTTTCGGCCCAAATAATGATAATGCGATTTTTTTTAGAAATCATTTGCTATTTGTTGTGTCTCTGAAAAGCAATAACCACGATCAATAGTCTAAAAATGAGACACGTGTTTTTTCAGACAAATAATACAGCAACCAACAATACCAGCAACAATAACAACAGCGGGTCTGTTGGCGTAACTACCGGAGGAGGAACAGGACAAAATGAAAAAAGCGAATCGAAAGTAAAAACCACACATCCGCAAATACAAAACCCTCCAACAGCCCTTTACAACCAATTTCCCTATTTGGCGACATTTCCGGCAGCAGCAACAGCCAACACAACGGTGACCGTGACAACACCCCCAAATACTCCGACCCAAACTGCTACCTATTATCCTATGTATCATAATGGCTTCCAGCTTGGTATAGCGCCAAATACAGTGCCACCACCATTTACGCCAGTACACTTTTCAACAGCCACAAATGTCGTTGGATCATCGCCGACAAATACTACGGGTAGGAGAAAATAAGTTTAAGATTTCTTAACCAAAAATAAAAATTAATATAACTAACGGATTTTAATAAAAAAAAAAATTTGGAATTGATTTATTATTTTTTTGTTTTATTTCTTTAAAACCTCGAAAAATCACCCAAAAAACCTAAACTTAAAAAAATTGCCTATCAAATACTACTAACTCACAACAACCTACTTCTGATTCGATTACTCTACAACAGCCAGCCAACAACAAGTAATACAGGATTTTCCAAAAGCGGTCCGCGGTCGTCCTAGAAAGCTGTTTAGCTCGCTTAAGGACGCCGGTTTAACGTCGCAGGACGATGTACTTCAGCAACAAGAGCATCAGCAGAAAATGAGTGCTTTGCTTGAACAGGAGATCAATTCAATGCTGGCATCTCCACAGTATGCTCAGCGCCGCGGACGTGGTCAACAATTTCAACAATTAAACACACAATTACAGCAACAACAGCAGCAGCAGCCACAACAACAGCAGTTACTACAGAATTTACAAACACAACAACAAGAACATTCCCCCCTTAACATAATACGTAGCAATGGTAAAATCAAATACGAAAGTGATGATGAAAAACGAAAACGTCTCGATAAAATGGCTGCTCACCAGCGAGCACTGCGAGCTAACGAAACTCCCGAACAACGAGTTGTACGTTTACAAAAACTCAGCGAACGTGCTCGTCTAAAACGTGCCGAAATTCGTGCTACCGAATCACCTGAAGAGAAAAAAATTCGACTTTCTCGACAAGCCGAATATGCCAGAATGCGTCGTCTCAGAACTCATACACCTCACTTTAGGCCCAAAGTCGAAGATGGCGACACTACAACGCCATCCGGCATTTATGAACAGTCAAATGGTGGCTTTGAAACAAAAGATAATATAGATGGAGGTAGTAGTAGTGTTAGCGGTGGCAGTATATCACAAAGCCCCTCAAATAGTGAGGAACAATTGCAGCAACAGCAGCAGCAGCAGCATCAACAACAACAGCAACAAATTCAACAACTTCAACAGCAACAACAGGTACATCAGCAACAACAGGTACAACAACAACTGTTACAAATGCAACAACATCAGCATCAAGCGCAACAGCAACAACAACAGCAACGTATGCTTCTTCCAGGTCAAACTCCCAATATACTTCAAATGAACAGCAACAATCTTAATAACAATAATTTTGTAAAAGGCAACAAGGAATACAATAACGGACAACCAGAAAATAATAATGACATGCTAAAAATTCTAGAACCCATTATTGTAATGAAAACAAAGTAATTTCAAGAAAATATTTAACTTTTACTAAGAACCACAGTGTAATTCTATTTTCATAATGATATGATATTGATAAAATTATATCAAAAATTTATTGATTGTAACATATTTATGAGCAATATCATAAAAATCACAATTTAACAATTATTTTTCAATTTTTAATATTTTACTTTTAAATATTATATTTTTTCATTAAAAAGATATGTTTTTTTAGAATTTATATATTTTAAAAAATAATTTTTTTTTTTTGATTTTGTTTTGAAAAGTAACAATTATTGAATTTTTGTATATTTGTCTAGATAGGTGTACAACAAAAAGTTTTTTTTTAACTTTATTTTTTAATTAAACAAATAAAAATTTAAAAAAAGTTTCTTGCATATTTTAATTTTAACAGAAATTAATTGTTTTAGTGAAATCAGTAAATTTTTTACCATTTCTGCATCATATATTTTTATCAAAACTTTCAACGATACTTGTTATTTTTTGTCCCTGGTTGATATACTTTTTACAAAAAAAAAAAAAATGGATATTTTATATTAAAGAACAATATTTTTTTATACATAAAATATGAATTTTTGTAGATATAGATATATATAAAAAAATATAGAAATTGTAAAACTTTTTTACATTAATGTTAGAAACACAGCTTAATTTTTTTCTTAATTTATTTTTTGGACAATAAATAAAATATTTTTTTAATTCTTCCATTATTTAGAATGTGAATAGTAATAAAGACATGTCGACTTGATTATTTATTTACTGCAAAAATATCGATAACATGACGAAATCGACATATAACTTCAAATCTATAACGATTTTGGATCAAGTGAACGACGACTCACTCGTCAACGACTTTTTGCAGTAGAAGGGCAGATATTCTGAAATTTTAAATAGCTCACAACTATCCTTTATACATAAAGAAACAAAATTAATTAAAAAATATTAAACACTACTGACCCATTTAGTCAATAATTTCCAAAATTATTTTTGCAAAGCTAAAATAGTCTTTTTTAATTTTTAAATTAAAAAAAAAATGCAATTTTCCTATCAAGAATTTAAATTTATATAAAAAAGGTTCTAAAAACTTACAGCTAACGCCGAATTTTTTATAAACATGAATTTATATATGTACATAATACATTTGTATTTGTTTTGAAAAGAAGATTTTGTTTCTTACATAATGATTGCTGTCACAATAAAAAAATACAATTCATTTCCATTCGATGATTTGTAAATGAAAAATCCTTACAAACACACACATACACACACATAAAAAAAAATTAATTTTAAAATAAAAATTCTCACACAAAAAGTCTTTGCCTATATTAATAATACCTAGGGTAGGGTTATTAAAAGCTTATTTGACAGATATAGCATAATTGTCAAATAAGCCCTTAATAAAAGTACCTATAAGTATTATGAATATGGCCATTAAAATTTATTATTTTACGTACATTATAAAACTAATATTATTTATAAAAAAATATAAATAAATAAGATTTGTTAAGAGTAAACCCAAGACCTATTGAACACTTACAAAACATTTTTAAAAACCCTTAAAAACAAATAAAAATCAAATAAAATAAAAACAGAAATAAAGCATTATCCTATTAAACACATGAAATACATCATAAAAACCTTTTAACATACATACATACATATATGTATAACAATTAGATGCAGTGTAGTATTACTAACAAGATATACATACATACATACATAATATTTGAAAACATAATATGTACGTTTTTCTTTATAATTAATCCCCATATACATAAATATAATTTTTGAATTTTTTCAAGTTGATTTAACAAATTTTGTAAATTGCGTTTTTTTAAACCTTTAAAAAATTTTAAAATTCCTACCAATAAGAGCGTAATAACATAACAAAACAATAATAATAATATAGTTTAAAAATTTATGTAGTAATACTAACTAATTTTGTAGAATAAAAAATTAAAAAAAACATAAAAATGCACTTGTAGTTATACGTTTTATTTTTCGAAAAGATTTTTTCTAATGTTCAAAATTTTTTAATTGGTTAATTTTTTTATTGTATTTTTTTTTTTTACTTTTAAAATTGATGTTTCTATCAATTAAACATTATATAATAAGAAGAAACGGTTTTTATACATTAGATATAAATATATATTAATAAAAATATGTATAACGAAGAACATAATAATGTCCTAAAACCATGTAAAACTATTATAAAACAATTACATTTTAAGCTAATACAACTATGAAATAAAAAAAAAATTAAAAAAAACACGTTAATATGCGTAACAAACATACATAAATATAGAAGTAAAACTATATAAGTAAATATTAATAATTAAGTAATATATAAATAATAAAAACATGCATATATACATACATATATATTTAAAACAATAATTAAAACGATTATATGATTTGATTTTATATATAATAACAATATGAATATATATTGAATAATCATAATTTAATATACTGTATACATTATATAAAACGCCCATATACATTAATACTTATATATGGTTTGAAAACTAAACAGCAAAAACATTATAATAAAGTCAATAATTTTTTAAAGTAGAGAAAAAATGTTCTTACCTTAAATTGGAAACGTCCTGTAGTCGTTTGCTCGCTGGTACTCTTTTAAAATTGGAGCAAAATAATAGTAAGTTTTTTTTTATATTTTTATCAATGTTCAATACGTAACATCTTTTACAACTTTTTGTTTTTTTGATTGACAAAAACATGGAAAAATTACAACTACTCATTAGTAGCAGTTGTTTGGTTTGGTTTTAATCATGATACTAAATTTCACATTGAAATCAAAATAGAATTGAGATGTTAACTTGACACCTATCTAGTTGTCTTAAGACGGCATTCGATCACTACCGAATAGAGTTTTAAAACTGTAAGAGATTTTAATAATAAGTTCATTCGTTTACTCAAAGTTTTTAAAAATTTTTGAATAGTTTTACTGGATTGCGTTCGTTTACACAAAATCCAGTAAATGAGAACACAAATTGAGAGCGCAAAGTGACAGTTGTCTTACTGAGTATTTAAAAATTTTTACTAGACAAAATTTTACTAGTAAAAATTACTAGTAAAATAAAACATATGTTTTCTGATGTAAACAAAAAAAGTGAAATAACAAACAGCTAACAAATTGAATAACGAGAAAAATTAAAATGGTATAAAAAGAAATTTAATGTTCACAGGCGAAACAATGGAACAGCTAAGAGATATAGCTAGTACTTTAAGTTTGGGGCTATGTTTTGCAAAATGCAGTATTGTATCTAATAGAATCGTCATCTGAAAGCGAAGACGGAGAAGATATAATTTTGCTTAAAATGTTAAAAAAGGCCAAGATTTTTTCACCCTAACTTGTGTTTGAGAAAGGAAAGAGTATTTACGCAATTCTGTTAAAAGCTACTTCCATCACACGCTCCCGACCTATACGGATGTTTAGTTTCGAACACATTTTAGAATATCCAAATCAATTTTGTTGCGGCTTTTTCTTCTTAATATTTATTTTTTTATAAGTTGAAAAAGTGCTGAATACTTGGGTACTGGGTGCAGTCACTTATTACCCAAAATTAAATATTCGTGTTTTTTTTACTAACGCTAAGTCTTTCCCTAGCAGTATGCTTCAGGTAACGTACAAAAGAATAGTCTGAGGCTCAACTTAAATTATACCGACAGACTCAGAATCACTTCTTTAGCCAATTAAAGCATATCTGTCTGGCTGGGTGTCCATATATTCGTGTGCTCAAAGTAAAGGTAGCATTTCTGAAAAAGAAAAATTTTGCCATAGGGAGCAAGCCCATTGTTTATGGTGGTGATCGTAATAGACTTTAACCCCAAAACCAAGTTAATCCCACTCACAAAAGTCAGCTTGTTTTTGCTTAAAAAAATTTAATGCATTTTTCGAGTAATATATTTTAGTCTATCAGCTGTTTTAAGTAGGTAAACTTTTTGTTAAAATTTTCCGTTCGCGTACTTTTTACTTAAAAAATTGTAAGTGAGAGAAATTTGGTAAAATTACTCAGTATTTGCTAAGTTACTGGACTTTACTGGGAAAGTAAACGAATGAACTTAATATTGTACAAGATTCAATGTCAGCGTGTGACAAAAAATATAAATAAAATACGAGTTATGTACGTAAGAAGAAACAATAATTTTTTAAATAAAAATTAAGTTCATTTTAGAAAATTTACCTAAACTGTTTGAGGTTTTTATATGGATTTTTGTCGGTGTCAGGTGATTAGCATGGTTGAGTGAGATAGGCTGAATTCCAAAACGCAGTTTGCTTTGCATTACAAATTTTCAACTTCTTCCCTTATACACTCCTTACAATTTTGACAACATTTTTTGCTTCCAGGACATTATTATAGCTGTAAACACTAATTTGGAAGTAGAAGATATTATCAAAAACCTCATCTTTGCTATCAGGAAAAACTTGAAATTTTGTGATGCAAAGAAAACTGCGTTTTGGAATTCAGCCTATAGTATAACAAATGCGTGACAACAATAACGTTCTACGTTACGAATAGAAGTGTTCAGGACATTATTACATGTTGTTTATAAAGTGTTATTAAATTATAGTTAATTTGAACTTTGAATTGACTCATTTTACCAACAAAAACAAACAATACATACGTTAACTTTAAATAAATAAACCTTTTTTTCTAAATTTTAAAGATAAGATGAGCTTCCATGTAGCTTTTTGAGCATTTAAGCTTAAAGCATACTTGTTATAACAAAAATGTATTTATCTGTAGCATAACAAATTTACATTAGCTTATCAGGTAAGTTTAGATTTAAATAGCTATTTTGATTATCGAAAAAGGCGTTCAAAATTATGTGTAGTCGCAGTCTGGACACATTTTAATGGCAGTACCACCCACTAACGCTGCAGTTTTTCCAATTAGGATTTGTTGCACAGCAGAAAACAATTGGATTTCCTTGTAGGTTTTCTTTCCACACTCTGTATACATGCTGTCCTATATTTGGCAAACGTTTTTTTTTTTTGTTAAATTATGGTGTTCATACATAACTGCCAATATTTATTTTGTTTTAAATGTTAATTTTATGCAATTGCTGTAAAATTTAAGCAACAATTACAATTGTTTTTACCTCAAACTTGTATTTGCGGCTATAGTAAAATTCCTTTACCGATAGTAAAGCTATAAAGTTTTTAACACAAATATGTATGTACATATAAATCGATCATTTATTAGAATAAAGTCACAAGTCAAAAAATGCCATTTTGAGAAAAACGCGTTTGAAGTTTTCGAATTGCTTGCATACATTTGTATACTAGAAAAGGCTAATTATGCATCGTTAACTCCAAAAATGTATTTTTGAGTTATGACGTTGTTTTGCCAAATGGGCGATATATAAATACTATGTATAAGGATACCGTAACTCTTATGTAGCACAAATTTTTTTATAAAAAGTTTATTATATTTTTAACCAATAATTTCAGATGCTTAATATACAAACACTGCAAACAATTGATACGGAATACTCTGCCGATTCTATTGAGTGGTGTCTTCATCCTAAATACAATAGCTTTTTTGTATGTGGTACCTATCAATTAGAAGAAAGCAATGAAGCAAATTCCGTACCACACCCATCATGCTGTCGCAAGGGACGCATATACTTATACAAATTTTGCCCTCTTACGAAATCCGCAAGTGAATTAGATCGTTTAGAAACAGCTGCAATCCTTGACATGAAGTGGTTAATAAGCAGCGATAATGACACTCCCGTTTTGGCCACCGCCAATGCTTTAGGGCAAATCGAAGTATACACATTGGAAAATTTAAAACTAAAATTACATCATGCACTTAGTTTAGGCACAGAAAATGATAACCTATTGGCTTTATCTTTAGATTGGGGTCAAATCGCTAACAGTTTAACATCAAAAAAAGGAAGAAATTGTATATTGGCATCAGACTCAAAAGGTGGAATTAATTTATTATCTTGGAGCAATGAAAGAACGCTTTCTAAACTACAAACTTGGCGAGCCCATAATTTTGAAGCTTGGATATGTGCCTTTGACAAATGGGATCAAAATCGTGTTTATACCGGTGGGGATGATACATTTCTTCATGCCTATGATCTAAGAATGAAAGATCAAACTTTACTCAATAAATCACATATGGCTGGAGTTACCAGTCTATTAAGTCATTCAAAACGTGAACATATTCTCTTAACCGGAAGTTATGATGAAAATTTACGTATTTTCGATACACGATCTTTAAAGCAGCCCATTGGGGAAATTAATCTGTTTGGTGGTATATGGCGCCTTAAATCGCATTTTTTACATCATGATACTATACTGGCCGCTTGTATGTATCACAATTTCAGTATAGTTGATTTGGATGATTTAGTTTCACCAAAACTGGTGGGTGAATATTTTGAACATAAAAGTATTTGTTATGGTGCCGACTGGGGCCTAAGCAACGATGGAAATGGCGAAACACTTTACATGGCTACTTGTTCATTTTATGATCATAAGCTCTGTGTTGCAAGTGTGGAAAAAATGTAAATAAGTGTTTTTCATAAAATTGGACACAATTGCCTTTATACTAAATTTTACTTGTGATATGCAATAGGTTTCACCATACATTTTTTTCATATTTTTATTATTAAATCTTCGCCTTTGGCGAACTAACAATAAGTATTTCATACATACATACATTTACAAGCAAAAAACTAAAGTAATAAATAGTACTGTGTTTTAAAATAAATATTATTTATTTAAAAAATTTTGATCTGAAGATTAAAATTTCTACTAGGGAATGGTAAGCAAAGTCAAAAATCAAATTTTCGATTTTACGATTAACAAATTTTATCTCGATTTTTACCGCCAAATATTAAAAATTTTAAAATATGTATGCACTTACGCTTTATTTTGACACATTTTAACTTAAATGTTTTAGAAAATAATTTAAATTTCTAGCATTTTGAAATTTTTTAAGTAGAATCGATTTTTTGGGATCCGTAACATGCACTTACGCTTTATTTAAACATATTTTAAATTAAATGTTTCAAAAATAATTTAAATAATAGCATTTTGAAATTTTTTAAGTAAATTTGAGTTTTTTGCCTCAGTAAGCGATTTCAGTTTAAAATCGTTGACGAGAAGCCGATTACAAAAAATCGATTTTTTGGGTTCAAAATCAACTTTTTCCCATAATCGAAATCGATTTACCAGTCCCTAATTCCTACATATCGTCATTCGATTTTTTATATGCCGCACGGCAAAGCAACGTGATTTCGAGAAAAGTAATAGAGAATGTTTGGTTAAATTTTTTGAAAAATAGGTAGGTATACACTTTTTTTAAATAAGAGTTCCGATAGAGACATTTGTTTTTAAGTTTTAATAAAATTTTACACAATATGCCATTTTAGTTTATTTTTGCAATTCCTGGGGAGAAAATGAAAAAAGTATAGAAGAGATTAATATTCCTCCTTTTTGTGGTTGGGGTCATGTTAAAATGAATTATCAGTTGAACGCATCCGCAGAGAGAATTTTTGGCTCTTCCTTTTTTCGTTTTTATGTATGGAGTTTGACAACACGGTGGTGAAATAATTTAAACCGTATTGTCAAACTCCATATTTAAATAAAAAAGAGTAAGTCAAAAAATCTCTGCGATGCGTTCACCTGATAATTAATTTCACCATAGTTGGCGTAGTCATTTTTAATTTTTGGTGCCATCCAGTGTGGCCATATTAGCTTTTTTGGAGCTAAATTTAGCTTAATTTTTCTTCATTTAGTCCGAAATATTTACATTTAGCCTTTAGCATTTTTTTTGGCTTTTTTCGAAATTTAATTTAGCTTTTCTTACTAATTTTTGGAGCTAGATAAATGGTAAAAAATTTGTCGTATTATATTTTTTGGTATATATCTCAATTATACTGAAACGTATCAAGCTACAAATTTTCTTTGAATTTAAAACATTACAGTTTCCGAACCATTGTTTTGTTTAATAATTTATTCTAGCGACATTTAAAAAACGTGAAATAGCACAAAACTTCAATAAAACAAAGATATAAAGAAGGTATCTTATTACAAAAAAAAAAAAAAAAAACGTAAGAATTTGTTTTTCCAAAACAAAAACTTTTAAGTGCGGCAATTTAAAAGAAAAAAATCCAAATGCGACACAAACATTATTTCCATTTTTTGGTTATATTATAAAATCTTTAAATATATTGCATAAAAATGTAAAAACACTTACGTCTTTTATTGAAACAAATTATTATATTAATATTTTTATTTAATAAGAATTTTAAGGTATATTTTTGTCAAAAAATCAAATCAGACAGGAACAAAATAATTTTTAAAGAAAAAAGCAGGCACAATGAACCATCTTAGGGTCAAGTAAAGCTCACTATTTTGATAATATTAAACTATATTTGTTTAAAATCATGTTCTTTGTAAACTTTGTTTTTTTTTTTAGCAGGACGGTAATTTTTTTAATTTAAATAAAAACGGTTAATAACGATAATTATTGTTTTTATAGATAGGTTTAAAAATAATAATATTTTTTATTTTTTGATTTTGATTTTTTAATTTTTATAGTCATTGGTTTTAAATACATATTTAGACACACAAGTACAAATAAAAATATTTTTAAAAATGCTTTCTTACAATGCAACTTTTTTACATTAAATACTATCTTTTTTTCTTTTCTTGAACAAAATATACATGAAGGCATTTTTCATGATATGTATGTACTTATGTAACTTGAATGAAAATTTTCGATTTTTAACGAACTGTGTAGAAAAGTAGTATCTTTATACTCGTTTTGCCAACAAACAAAAATGTCATTGAAGGAATATTAAAAAATTGCATCGTGTAAATGCAATCTTGTAGTTGCGATTTTTTTTTGTTGTTTTCATGTGCTTGTATTTATGAAAAAAAGTTTGTAAAAAAAATACTAAATTTTACGTGCTTTTGTAAAAAAAATTAACGAATTGTGTGTGAGTATTTATATTTAAAACAATTTTTTTTTCTTTTTAATACATGTATATCTTACAAATTACCAAAAGAGGCAGCAAATTAACCTGCTTCTAAATTTTTTTTAAAAAGCTCTTGTATATGCATATGTATATGAACACATATTGTTTTTCCTCTTTCTTAAGGTATGGATCTACCAAGTTTTTGTAAATAAAATCAAAATTTTTAACACTAGTTTTCTTTTTAAATATTTTTAGCACACAAACGTTTCATTCATATTATCAGAAATATCTAAATAACGAAGAAATTTTTTAAAAACGAATTTAAAAATTTAGCTTTATTTTTTGGCTTTAAGTTTTTGTTTTTAGCTCTTTTTAGCTCTTTTTTAAACGTGATTTAGCTTTAACTTTACTTGAAAATCTGGTCACACTGGTGCCATCTAACAAATACGCCAATGCTAAATGAATATCACCCTGGTCGTTTCTATGTCGAATTCGACAGCATTCGACACGACAACGCCAAACACAATAAGGCTGGTTATAATAATTTAACTTATGAAAAATCTTAATTAAATTATATTATTCCATAAAAAACGTAGAGAAAATATAAAATTGCTTTTTACGTGCTCTCCACTCAAAATAATTAACATAAAGTCTGCTTTTACACTTGGACCAGGGTACACGTATATCAGGTAAGAGCGATTCTACAAAATTAACTAAGCCGTCATAAGAATGTCAAAGACAAATAACAAAAAACCCACAAAATCTTTCTTCTTCTTTTTTACAATACCACAGTTGTTGTTTGTAAAAAAGGAAAAAAATACATAAACATAAACAAAATTTGACATTAATATAACGAAATACCGCTACTCAGCTGTTTATCTGAGGATACCTGATATACGTGTACCCTGACTTGGACCGACAGACGAAAACTATGGACGAGTGGTTAAAAGGTAGATAGTGTCGTACACGTCTCCCTTTTCAGGACATATTTCGTTTCTCTGTCTTATTTTTTGTGTTCTCATCTTGTTGCTAACATTAATTTTCTCAAGTCATCGTCATTTTATATTGCTGGCTGTGCATATCAAAGCTCAGGCGAAATGAATAAAAGATAATTAAAAAATTTCTACCTGTCTATAGATTTCCCAATTCTGAAATCTTAACGCAAAAACAAAAGATTACTACGTTCAGGCATCACTTAGAACAAAGATTAAATCGTACTTAATTGTACGTCTAGACTAGACAAATTCATGCCAAGACAAATGTCAAAATCCAAATAAAAACCCGGTATTTGACTCGTCATGACGTAAAATAATACATGGTAATACACATATTACGACTTGTCAAAATATGTTGTGGAATAATACAAAATCTCATCATGTAAAATCATAATCTATTAGGTAGGAGAGAATACGGATACAAAATTTTGCAAGTGTTTGGTAAATGTTTATTTTCTAAACCATTTTAGAAACTTAGGTTTTCTCATCACATCAGAGGCGTTAAGATTGGCAGCACTTAAAACATTTAACTAATGAACGCATACATTTTTCATGTTGTTTTTTTGATATTGTAAAACTTAAACCATATGCCGTTACAACAAAAAATAAAAAACAGCACCATTGGTGTAAACATGAAAAATACTATAGATTTTTATTCTCCTTTCTTAAACACGGAGAGAAGTAAATATTTTGATTCTACAAAGTCTAAATACTTTGCATTACCATGTAAAGCCAGCTTTACCATTTTATTTAAAAGCGCTTGATGTCCACACTTGCTGTTATGATATTTCTTAGTAGATCTGGCAATAACCTAATCGCGTCTTTTTTTGCAATTATAACGGTTTTTAAATTGTCTTCAGTAACACGCGCTAGTGGAATCAAAAAGCTTTTAAATATCAAATGATTTAATAAAATTCACGTAAATTTAATAAATAACTAACAAATCCCTTTAAAATTATATAAGTAAAGTGATTGAAAACATAAAACCCATTATTGTGAGAAAATGTAAACAGATTTTGGCATACGGCCATCTTGAAATGCTCAATTTCTTTTCGTGAATTTGTAAAATTAAAGAAAAAGAATGGAGTGTACTCTACAGGATTTGGAACGCTTAGGGGAGCAAGTTCTTTCCCTTAAACCTGCTTTAAAGTGTGGGGAAAAGCAAGAAGTGTCTAATCGACTAAGGCATCAGCTAATTGAGTCAAAAGCCATAGTCAGGGTTCAACGTATAGATTTAGAATGTGAAAATTTAATAATAAGTCTTAAAAAGAGATTAATGCTATTGCAGGACATACTTGTTCCTAAGGAAAAACTAGAAGAAACCAATATAAACCGCAATCTAAAAACCTTAAAAGTAGAGGCTGGAACACTAAATTTATCATCCGATTCCAGTGATGATGAAGCCCTTTGTAATTTATTAAGCAAACAAGCAGAAGATAAAACCTCAAAAGAGATTATTTCGCAAAAGGGAAAACGCAAAAGAGTAGAAACGCAACATGCTGACACTTCAGAGCTAATTGATGATCTTTTACCATTGGCATTGCGTAGAAAGCCGCGTCAAAGAAAATTGAGCTACAAAAGCTATAGCAGTTCAGCGTCAACATCAAATTCAAAGCATCAACGCACAACTTCCACCACACAGTTTCAACAAAATAAGCAGGAAGAAACCGTGACCACATCAGAAATTACCTTTCAAAGTGAAGAAATGTTGTTCGAACGAGAAGAAGTCGACACAACCCCCACATTGCATATTAAAATTCCATCATTACATAGAGGAAACGTACATTACATCATTCTGGATAGCCTAAAGTTTGCGCGAAATGTATTTGATTATCGCGCCAATGAAGCCAAAAAAAAGTTGCAACAGGAACAATCGTCGATTCCTTGCAACACTACAAAAGTACGCAAGTCACGTAAACAACAAGTAAACCCCGTTACTATCAGCGATTCGTTAGCGCAGTTGACCCAACAAGAGCAGGAATTTGAATTATCACAGCTAATACAGGACGTAATGACTGAAGCCTGTAATGAAGAAACACTGCAGGCTACGAACGCTTTGGAAAATATCAACCAAAATCTAATTGACAATTATGATTCCATAGCAAATGACAATTTTTTTACTTATTCTCAGTCTTCTCAAGAGATATCATGTTCTCAAAACTCTCAAAACAAGCATTATGCTTTATGCAGTACAGGTACTAATAGTAACGTGCAAAAAAATCAGCGCAAAAAACGTGTTAATGATCAACTACAGCAACCACAGGATGAACAACCTAAAAAAAGGGGACGTAGAGCAAAAAAGAAAAATCCCACAGGTGACTTGCAAATGCAGCCACAACCTCCAACAAAAAGTAACTTGGCTAAATATGTTGAATTTTTTTCCAACGATTGTGAATTGTTGCCGGGATCAACTACTCCGGCTGCGTCATCCACCAGGTCTCAACCCATGGTGTCTTCAACTACTCAAAACTTTGAGGTTGTTGATCAATTACCGCAACCTGCTGCACAACCCATTACATATTACATTGATGGTGATTGGGCCAATGGTGGCCCTTGTCAATTAATAGCTACAAACAGTACGTCTGTCGATGCCAGGCAGCTAAATCAAGACGACATTAATAATCCATTTCAGGATTTTGTAAGTAACAAATTTATTAGTTATTAACATTTTTATCTCTTCTCAGACAGGTAAGAATAATACAAATTAGCTAGAAATCACAAAAATCGGATGACAAATCGTTCTTTAGTTATGATGAATTTATCAACATAACAACCTTACTAATTATAAAATATTATTAGGGCTTATAAAAAAAACTGAGCGCTTTAGAAAAAAAAACTGAGAGCGGGTTTTAATCGAGCGCGTTAAAATCTCAATAGTTCACATATTTATATTTCAGGGTGATTTTTGCTGCAGACCAGTGCAGCATTTAAATTTTAAAATTTTCATCATTAAAAATGTTGATAAAAAGCAGTTAATTTAAATTGATTCATGTTGGCTAGTTCTGTCTATTTTACTCCTTTCTCACCATTTTTTATAATTTAATACGGCAAATCACATTTTGCTTGTATTTAGTTAAATTTTAATAACTTTTAATATTCTGTCCTAAACCTTTGAACTTAAAGGTTTATTCAAAACAAATGCCACTTTCTATAATTTTATTTGAAAAAAATCTAGGATGTATATGAGCCTTGGATGTATAGTCGAACATAGATTTTGACCCAAAGAATCTATTTTTTGTAATTGGCTCTTTGTTAACGGTTTTATACTGAATCCGATTACTGAGCCAAAAAAATCGATTAAAAAATTTCAAAGGGCTAGAAATTTTAAGAATTATGTTTTGAAAATATTTAAAATTATTTACACCTAAAACTCATGTGTCAAAATAAAGCGTTAATGCATGTTTTAAAATTTTTTTATTTGGCGGTGAAAATCAAAAATGCATTCTTTTTAGATTTGAAAATACATATGTATATTTTTTAAAAATATAGTTCAGAAACAACAGAAACAACATCATTGAAAATTAAATATATGTATGTATATGTTTATCTGTTGTATGTGCGCATTTAAATTTTTAGACTTATTGGATTTTATACATTGAAATTATAATAGGTACATACATATATGCACATAAGTATATACATATGTGTATATGAAGTTGAACTATCTGAATTTATTTGTGATCTGAGTTTTTTGTAATCATTAAATAGATACATCTTGTGCAGTCATACTTTTTTTTTCCTTGAGCAACATGTTATAAAATAATTTTTGAGAATATCTATTCATTTAAATATAGCATAAAAATAAAAATCGACTTTGATTTATAATCGATTATATAAGCTTTGATTAATGGACTTTGAAAATCGAGATTAAAATAAATGATCGCTAAATCTAAAATTGATTTTTTTGCTTTGCTTACCATTCCCTAGTGTATACCTACACTTAATACCCTTAGGCAGGTAGTATTAGGGCACGCTTAACCAGGTAATATTAAGAGCTCAGCCAAGGCACATTTAACAAGGCAAACCCAAGGCGAATTCAAAAATTTCGCCCTTTACATTTCCTATTTGTGTTTGAACGGTAGAATGTCAGAAGTATTAAAAATTTCATTTATGTTCTGTTTTTATAAGACAAGTAGTGATCGTCTGGGTACGAATTATATGTATTTTGTTTTTGTTTACAACAAAAAAATACATATAATTCTTGTCCAGGCTATCACTATTTGTCTTATAAAAACAGCACATTAAAATTAATTTTTATAACGTGAAAATGTCAAATTGATTTTAATCAACTGGGCTCTTAATATTAACTGGTTGAGTGTGCCTTGTTTGTAAAATAATAAAATAACAAAAAAAAGCATTCTTGTTTAAAAATGATTTTATAAAAATACTGCAATTTAAAAACAAGACCGCACAATTTTTAGTTTAACAAGGTGTTTCATGTTCCCTTGTAATAATACAATTATAGATCAGAATTATTAAGCAAAAATGAAAAATTTAAAATAATTTTTAAATAATTAAAACTTTTATGTTTTAAAAATGACTAAAAAATACTGCAAATTTTTTGTACTACATATATGACACTTTCTCAAATATTTATAATCACCTGGGCTTTAATATTACCTGTATTAGTTTACCCTGAGCCGTATCAAGGCTACCTCGTTAGCACAGCTGATTACTTTTTGCTCCTGTTATTTGTTCGTTCAATATGTCACACACAAAAAATTGTGAAAGAAAGATCGTTTTTACATTGCATTGTTGTAGTTGTGTCTAATGCGGTCACCTTATTAAGCCCACCTTATACGTATAGAATATTTTTATACCCTTCACATAGTGATAAGAGTATATATCAGTTTGTCATTCCGTTTGTAATTTATTTATTATCCATTTGCGACCCCATAATGTATATATATATATATACATATATATATTCTGGATCCTTATAGATAGGGAAGTCGATATAGCCATGCACGCCTTTCTGTTTGTGTGTCTGTTGAAATCAAGTGTCCGGACTCAAAAAAAGTCCCAAAAAATCGTTTTAGTATCAAACAATCAGAAATATCCCTGAGACAACCGCTTTGTAATTCAGCAAACTCGGTTCACTATTGACCGAGATGTAAGCAAAAACCCAAAATAACCCATTTTTTAGGACAAAATCCGTGAATATATCCCTATATACATATCTCAGTAAATATGGTCACTTTTGTCACAAAACTTGGCACGGATACTTTAAAGATATGGATGGACCTGAATCAGGGAAACATTTTTTTCTTAATACATATGTATGCATGTATGTATATGAATCTTGCGTGATTGACATTTAAGATGTTTAATATGTTAATACAGGGTACATACACTAAACAAGGTTTTAGCAAGGCAAATTCAAAAAATTCGCCCTCAGCATTTCCTTTTTTTTTTTGTTTGAATCAAGGCACATTCAACCAGGTAATATTAAGAACCCAGCTGATATAAATCAATTTGACATTTATACGAAATAAAAATTAATTTTATATGGAATTTTTAATTTTTCTGACATTCTACCGTTCAAACACAAAAAGGAAATGCAGAGGGCGAATTTTTTGAATTCGCCTTGAGTTTACCTTGTTAAATGTGCCTTGGTTTGAACGTTGAAATATCAGCAAAATAAAAATTTCATACAAAATTTAATATTTGTAACGTGAAAAAGTCAAATTGTTTTGAATCAGCTGGGCTCTTGATATTACCTGGTTGAGTGTGCCATGTGTTAATATATACAACAAATATCTAATAGTACTGAAAAAAAAGGAAAATGGTACCAAATTTTCTACCGCTGTACCATAGTCTTATTATACCCTTCACATAGTGATAAGGGTATATATCACTTTGTCATTCCGTTTGTAATTTCTTTATTATTCATTTGCGACCCCATAAAGTATATATATTCTGGATCCTTATAGATAGGAAAGGCGATTTAGCGATGTCCGTCTGTCCGTCTGTTGAAATCAAGTTTCCGGAGTCAAATAAAAAGATACAGACCAGTTAATGGTGTCAAACTATCAGAAATATCCTGGAGACAATCGCTATTTAAAATCAGCAAAATCGGTTTACTATTGACCGAGATATAAGCGAAAACCAAGAGTAACCCATTTTTTTTAGGACAAAATCCGTGCATATATCCCTATATATCTCAGTAAGTATAGTCACTCTTGCCACAAAACTTGGCACGGATACTCCCAAAGAAGGGACCTAAATAATGGGAAAAGTTTTTTCAGATTGGACCAGGGGAAGGGGTAGTTTTCCTACAATTGCACAAATTTGGTGAAATATTTTATGCGCTATATCTCGTAAACTATAACAGCTATCGACTTAAAATGTTCTACAAAAAATAATTGTACGCAAAGACCTACACTTTAAAAAAAAAATTTTTGGAGTGGGGGCAAAAATAGGGGTAGCTCCCATACAAATCGACAATTATTATAAAATATTCGATACGCTATATCTCGGAAACTATAAGAGATATCGAAATAAAATGTTTTACAAAAAGTAATTGGGCAAGAATGCCTACGCTTTAAAAAAAAAATTTTTTGAATGGGGGCAAAAAAAGGGGTAGCTCCCATACAAATTAACAATTATTATAAAATATTCGATACGCTACTTCTGGAAAACTATTACAGCTGTCGACTTCGAATATTCTACAAATAATTCATACATTTTGGAGAAAAAGTTGGAGAAGAGCAGGGGGACTAGAACATTTAACAAGTCTTATTAACCTTAAAATATGAATAATGTCGAAAACTTTTAAAACTCTCGACCTCAAGTCTTCTTCATCTATTTCTATTATTCATACGAACGTTAAAATTTTGTTATTTTTTCTATGGGCTTTAAAACTCGCACAAGGTTTTTTTTATATTATTTGCAGTACAAAATTACTCGGCTGGGTATATTTAAAGGCCAATGTGAAGGGTATATAAGATTCGGCACAGCCAAATATAGCGCTCTTACTTGTTTTTAGGTTTTTTTTGTGTCTCATTTTTCTTTTAATTCTCATGTAGTTTGTATAAATTATGATATAAGATTTCTAGTTTTTAAGTTTTAGTTAAAAAGGGTGCTCGTTTTTGCACAAGACGAATTGTCTTACAGAGTTTTACTTAAAACACTGTAAGTGCAAACGCATTGCAGCATCGCTGTTTATATAAATCATTAGCTAAACATTTGTTTATTTACAAGATGTTTTTGTTGTTAATGCGAACAGTTGATGCTCCAGTGGGGTATGGCTTTGCATATCCAGTGCGTAATTTTTGTAAAATGGGAATAGAGGCTGTCGAAACGAAATGGATTGCGGTTGTTTTCAACTGGCGTGCCATTTGTGAACGCCCTCTAATTCTCATAAAAAATTTAAATTTTATAAAGCAATGAGTTCGGCGTTGCCAGGGTAGATAGTAAAAAGTTACGTTTTTTTTTTCATTCATAAAGTAAAATAAGCTAAATCTTATAAAGAGGTGTTTTGTTTTTGGACAAAAATTTTAATAAAATTCATTGAATAAGGTAATTTAACATTGAAAAAATGTTTGTGAAATAAAAGTGGTGCTGTTACCAGTGTGGCCATATTAGCTTTTTTGGAGCTAAATTTAGCTTTATTTTTCTTCGTTTAGCCCGAAATATTTACATTTAGCCCTTAGCTTTTTTTTTAGCTTTTTTCAAAATTGAATTTAGCTTTTTTAAATAGTTTTTGGAGCTAGATAAAAGGTTTAAAATTTGTCGTATTATATTTTTTGGTATATATCTCAATTATTCTGAAAGGTATCAAGTTCCAAATTTTCTTCGAATTTACAACAATACAGTTTCCGAACCATTGTTTTGTTTAATAATTTACTTCTAGCGAAATTAAAAAAACGTGAAACAGCACAAGAATTCAATAAAAAAAACGTAAAAATTTGTTTTCCCAAAACAAATACTTTTAAATGTGGCAATTTTAAAGAAAAATCCAAATGCGACACAAACATTTTTTTCGTTTTTTGGTTAAATTATAAAATATTTTAATATATTGCTCAAAAATGTAAAAACACTTATGTCTTTCGTTAAAACAAATTATTATGTTAATATATTTATTTAATAAGAATTTCAAAGTGTATTTTTGTCAAAAAATCAAATCAAACAGGACCGAAATAATTTTTTAAGAAAAAAGCAGGCACAAAGAAACATCGTAGGGTCAAGTAAAGCTCACCATTTTGATAGTATTAAACTTTATTTGTTGAAAATCATGTTCCTTGTAAATTTTGCTTATTTAGCAGGACGGTAATTTTTTTAATTTAAATAAAAACGGTTAATAACGATAATTATTATTTTAATAGATAGGTTTAAAAAAATAATAATATTTTTTATTTTTTTGATTTTAATTTTTTCATTTTTACAGTCATTGGTTTTAAATACTTATTGATGCACACATGTACAAATAAAAAAACCTTTAAAAATGCTTTCTTACAATGTAACTTTTTACTTTAAGATTATCTTTTTTTATCATAAAGGCATTTTTCATGATATATGTATGTACTTATGTAACTTGAATGAAAATTTTCGATTTTTAACGAACTGTGTAGAAAAGTAGTCTCTTTATACTTGTTTTGTCAACAATCAAAAATTTCATTGAAGGGATAATTAATAAAATTGCATCGTGATTTTTTATTGTTTTCATGTGTTTGTATTTATAAAAAAGTTTGTAAATAAATTACTAAATTTTACGTGTTTTTGTAAAAAAAATGAACGAACCAAATTTGGTTTTTTGTTTTTTTTAAATATACATATATCTTACAAAATAGTTTTTTTTTACCAAAACAGCCAGCAAATTAACACCTTCTTCTAAAAACTTTTCTAAAAAGCTCTTATATATGCATATGTATATGAACACATATTTTTTTTCTTACTTAAGGTATGAGTCTACCAAGTTTTTTAAATAAAATCAAAATTTTTAAAACAAATTTTCTTTTTAAATATTTTTAGCACACAAACGTTTTGTTAATATTATGGGAAATAGCTAAATAACAAAGAAACTTTTTAAAAACGAATTAAAAAATTTAGCTTTATTTTTTGGCTTTAAGTTTTTGTTTTTAGCTTTTTTTAGCTGTTTTTTAAACGTGATGTAGCTTTAACTTTACTTGAAAATCTGGTCACACTGGCTGTTACTCTGAACGCACTTAATATACTTGTTTGTTTTTACAAAAGCATTCATATTTAAAAAGAAATAATTGGGGCTCTTGTCGAAACTTGCCGCATTGTTCACAGATTTTAAAAAAACGTGCCGCAAAGGCCCACTATAGTTTTTAACCTGTACAGTTATAATTGATCTTTAATATAAGTGTATATTAATTACAACTGATTAAAAATGTGGTAAATGTGCCGGCATACAAAGTACACTTGAAAGACTACGAGCAATTACCGGAAAAAATTTTGCGCAGTGCAGATAACGTTGATGTTTCTATATGAATTGCTTAGAATTCCAGAAAAAAACAAAAACGTAAATAAAATAAAAACACCAATTTCAGATTGCTTTATGTCAAAAACTACTTTTATATAACCAATAATGTAAATTAAAAGATCTTAAAAATATTTCCTACACCAAAAACTATACCCTTATTGTACGACTAGTTCAAAAAGTTACAAAAATTAGACGAAACCCGTTAAAATTATACATGTTACGTAAAGAGTCAAAAAGCTACATAAAATTTAACAAATCTAACTAAACGGCAACGCTGAATCAGTTAGCTTTGCATAGATGTCAGACTTGAACATTTATCGTAATTTTGACGTTTTTTGGCTACAAAAAATGGCTTTTGACGATTGGACGATTTTTGCCCTAAATTTGACGATTTTTATAAAGGTGTTTAGCCAAAACCTAAAAATTTTGTTTGCATAAGTATGATTCTAAAGTATCATATAATCTTGAAACAGTGGTACCAAATGAAAGGTGTATAAAGGTCCTTCAGTCTTAATACTCTACGGCACAACACACCTAAAATATACTTTATGTACACTATATATGTATATCTTATGTATTCGGCTTAAAACAACAAAAAGAAAAAACAAGTGTCTTCCGCTTTGAAACCCCATTTTTAGCTATTCCATATTAGCCATTATGAATTTATTTAAAAATATTAAAAATGTTTTTAGTAAGAATACTATATATAACAAGGATTAGAAATAGGATCCTTGAAAAATCATTTCTGTAAAAAAAAAATGTTTCAAATAAATTTTGTTAAAAAATTTCTTAATTATTTGCGTTTTTCATTGTCAGTTTTTTTTTGCTTTAAATGATGAAATTTTGCCTTTTTCGTTACTACTTTTGACAAAACTACGTAAGCACTTTGTTTTTCCCTTTTTTACTTATTGGCTTAAAAAAATTATTAAAAACATACATTATAGTGTTGACGATTTCAAAAACTTGTTTTGACGACTTTTTCCCCAAAGATTTGACGATATTGGACCAAATTTATCTGGCAACTATGTAGCTTTGTCTAAAACAATAGCTGCCAGCAGTGTGACCAGATTTTCAAGTGAAGTTTAAGCTAAATCACGTTTAAAAAACAGCTAAAAAGAGCTAAAAACAAAAACTTAAAGTCAAAAAATAAAGCTAAATTTTTTAATTCGTTTTTAAAAAATTTCTTCGTTATTCAGATATTTCTTATAATATGAACACAACGTTTGTGTGCTAAAAATATTTTAAAGAAAATTTGTTTTAAAAATTTTGATTTTATTTACAAAAACTTGGTAGACCCATTCCTTAAGAAAGAAGAAAAATAATATGTGTTCATATACATACATATGCATATACAAGTGCTTTTTAAAAAAGTTTTTAGAAGCAGGTGTTAATTTTTATTATTTTTTTAAACTTATCTATAAAAATAATAATTATCGTTATAAACCGTTTCTATTTAAAATTAAAAAAAATTACCATCTTGCTAAAAAAAACAAAATTTACAAAGAACATGATTTTCAACAAATATAGTTTCATACTATCAAAATGGTGAGCTTTACTTGACCCTACGATGTTTAATTGTGCCTGCTTTTTTCTTGAAAAATTATTTCGGTCCTGTTTGATTTGATTTTTTGACAAAAATACACTTTAAAATTCTTATTAAATAAAAAAATTAATACAATAATTTGTTTCAAAGAAAGACATAAGTGTTTTTACATTTTAGAGCAATATATTAAAAGGTTTTATAATTTAACCAAAAAACGGAAAAAATGTTTGTGTCGCATTTGAATTTTTTTCTTTCAAAATGCCGCATTTAAAAGTTTTTGTTTTGGGAAAACAAATTCTTACGTTTTTTTTTGTAATACCTTACTTTTCTAATATCTTTGTTTTATTAAATTTTTGTGCTGTTTCACGTTTTTTAAATGTCGCTAGAAGTATATTATTAAACAAAACAATGGTTCGGAGACTAATGTTGTAAATTCGAAGAAAATTTGGAGCTTGATACCTTTTGGTATAATTGAGATATACAGCTGTGTTCAATATAATAGGAGTGTGGGTACCCAATTTGCAGTGCTCAAAAATTGCTAGTATGTCAACTTCCAAAGCGCGTAATTTTTTAACGGTGTTTGCAATGGAATGTGCTGAGTAATATTTGAGTGATAATGTACTGAAAAATTGTGCTGTTATTGTTATTTGTTATTTTCTCTAATGGTCGAACAATTTCAACTGTTCAAAAAAATAGGAGTGTGGTTGAATTTTTTTAAATAAAATTGGTTCTGAAGTAAGATATTTAAAAGTAAGTTTGAAAAAGTTTCGTTATATCTTTTTTTATAGTTTTAAAATATAATTTGTCGATTATTGGGACGAGAAAAACACTGTTCTGAAAAGAAGCGAGTCCTCGTAAAAAATTTAAGACAAAAAGAAAAAACTTACAAAGAAATTAAAGAAACACTCGGATGTTTAGACCAAATGATTGCCAATGCCGTTAACTACAAATAAAAGGCTGAAACTCGTGGCCGAAAACAAAAAACATCAAGTGTAGATGACCGCCTTATAGTTAGATTCAGTAAGAGTGAGCCTTCGACGTCATCAAAAAAGATAAAACAGGAGCTAATCCTTCCTGTTAGTGCTGTAACCATCCGAAGACGACTTTTAGAAAACAAATTGTTTGCAAGAAGTCCACGAAAGACTCTTTTGTTAACAAAGAAGCAGGCTACTGCACTGTTAAAGTTCGCCCAAGAGCACGTCGATGGGCCAAAGGAAAAATGGAAAAATATTTTATGGACAGACAAAATTTAAAATTGTTTTATTTAGTGGAACTGGCTCAAAACAGTATGTTCGACGTCCCCCCTAACACTAAATATGAAGGAAAATATAACAAAAAAACTGTCAAACATGGTGGTGCAAAAGTTATGATATGGGGATGCTTCTCTTACAATGGAGTTGGTGCACTTCATCAAATAAAAGGAATAATGGACAAGGATATCTACATAAAAATATTGGATGAAGTGATGTTGCCATTATCAGAGTAGAATATGATATTAAAATGGGTCTTCCAACAAGACAACGGCCCAAAACACTCCAGTAAATCGGCAAAAGAGTGGTTTCATAACAATATGGTTGAGGTTATGTCGTGGTCTGCTCAGTCTTCTGACCTTAATCCTATTGGGCATTAATGGGGAGACGTTAGAAAACATGTGGCAGAAAAAATACCATCAAATGCAAATGAGCTGTGGAGTACAGTTCAAGATGCGTGGCGCCAAATCCCATTAAAAAGTTGCCAGGACCATGCCCCGAAGATGCTCCGCAGTTATTAAAAGCAAAGGATACTCAACAAAATATTAATAGTTACCCATGTTTTCCTAAATAATTCTTTACTATAACTACTTTTAAGTTACAAATTTTGAACCAATAGTAAATACTCCTATTATTTTGAACAATTAATTTTACGTAATTTTCTTTATTTGGATTTTTTAAATATTTTTTTTGCCATAAATGAACATTTTATTTTACCAAACAATAAATTACCAATCATTTAATAATATTATTGTAAAAAAACGAAAATAAAATAAGGATTTTTAAAAATACGGAGATTTAATTTTTCATTAAATAGGACTCCTATTTTTTGAACACAACTGTATACTAAAAAACATAATACGACAAATATTTAATCTTTTATCTAGCTCCAAAAACTACTAAAAAAGCTAAATTCAATTTCGAAAAAAAATAAAAAAAAAAGCTAAATGCTAAATGTAAATATTTCGGGCTAATTGAAGAAAAATAAAGCTAAATTTAGCTCAAAAAAAGCTAATATGGCCACACTGGCTGCCAGATAATGCTCTAAACACAATTGGGACGAACGACGAATTTCGCACTACACGACGAATTCGTCTGTTAAAATTCGTTGCGTTAATTCGTTAAGTGAAACACATTTAGAACGAATAAAACAGCTATGATAGAGAGACCATATTTCTTAAAAAAGAAGCACTATTTGAAAAAAATAATAATTAAAATAATAATAATTAAAAAAAACTATTTAAAAAATATATAAATACAACACTTAAAATACACTAATTGTATTTAATGCAACAAATAAAAAGTAAAAATTATTCTTAAAGTATAAAAAAACATTATTTAATAACAAAATAAAAGAAAAATGGTCACTGTGCCAAATTATTTGTCGTTCGTCTGCGTAAGAAATAGAAATAAACCTATCGCAGAGTTTGTTACGCATGACGAATTTTAGTCTACGCACTGTTTGTGTGCATTTTCATATACACAAATGTGTTTTATTTTTTAAGACGAATATTCGCAACGAAAAATTAGGCGTTCGTTCCAGTTGTGTTCAGGGCATAAGTTTAGTTAAATATCGTAAAATTTTAGAAAAAATCGATAAAGAATGGTCAATCCTAAAATAAACTGCAAATAAAAAACAGAAGAATCTGTATAAATATATTACAGATTTTTTTTCAACATACATACATAGTTATTTGACGCAAATAATAACTAATGTTAATTTTTTTTAATATAAACGGCCACATTTTAATTAATTATTTTAAAAATATAATATTTTAGTGGCTCACGTTAAACAATTTCTAATCCTTATTACATATTTACCAAATACTTTAAAATTTTTTTTTAATAGTTTTATATAAACAAACAGCACCTAAAATATTTTAAATTATTATTTTGGCTGTTTTTCTAAACGCAGTATGCTTTGCATCACAAAATTTCAAGTTCTTCCTGAAAGCAAAGATGAGGTTTTTGATAATATCTTCTGCTTTCAAATGAGTGTTAACAGCTATATTAATGTCCCGGAAGCAAAACGCGTTGTCAAAATTGTAAGGATTGTATAAAGGAAGAAGTTGAAATTTCGTCATGCAAAGCATATTGCGTTTAGGAAAACAGCCTTTCTTAAATGGAAAAATAAAATACTTCTACATTTGATTTGATTTTAAAGAAACCGAAAATCTTTAACTTTCAAAAATCGTCAAATTCAGGTCGAAAATCGACCAATCGTCAATAGTCTATTTTTGCCACCAAAAACCGTCAAATCTGGCAGCTGTATCTGGAAGAGATGAGCGTAGAGCTGCCAATAATTTTTGCGCAAAAATCCCCAATTTTTTTAGAAGATATTAAAAAATCAGAGATTTGAAAATATAGAGGTTTTTATTGTTATTTTTTTTTATTAAAAATAACTACCAAAAGTATAAGTATTATAGTAATGTTATAGTTATTAGATTGTTTCTACATTCTTGTTTAATGTGGTTATATTAAGTTTAAAATAAAAAATAAATGAAAAATTCTTATGTACATACATAAAGCATATAACATACACAAAAAAATTCTTTTTACATATTAACATACAAATAACTTAATATTTGTACATATAAAGGTGCATATGTATGAGATTAGTGTATTTTTAACCACAAATTCTTTATACATACATACTTACAGATGTTATATTTTTTTTCTTTATTACTATATTCATTGGGACTCCTATTATAATCATTAACTTTTCCTCAGCTTACAATTTATTTGCTGCTATCTTATATACTTTTTTGATATTTCGATACTTATGTAGGATCTGTCAGGTCTTTTTAGTTAAAATTTATAAAGTTAACAAGTATAGACTTCTTAAAAACTTGATAAAATTAAACTATTTTAACAACTACGTTTCTGGCTACCCAATGTTGAAAATTCTTTTTAACTAAAAAATTCGTTTTTTATATATCTCAAAAAAACTATCGGTTTTTTTCAGAAAGTTGATTTTTTTTCCCAAACTCATCTGGCAGCCCTGTCTTATTTATAAGCCCACATACATATGTAGTTGCCAGATAAGTTTAGTTCAGATCGTCAAATTTTTGTAAAAAAAATCGTCAAAGTTGTCAACTTTAATAATAAATTATTTACAGTGAACTCGCGAAAACGTGAACTAATTTTTACCAAGGGTGTTCATGTTTTCGATTTTGTTCACGTTTCTGATTGGATATGTTTTAATTATTTTCTAACGAATTTAATTTTTTTTTATCAATTTATTGTTATTAGTTCAAAAACATCCAAATCTAGTCAAAACTTAACAACGCTTTAACCCGAAAAGTCCAATTTAAAAATTTTAAAACCTAAGCTTTTGGGTAATACATAATTGTCTTATTAATCTGACCACAAAAATCAACCTTTTGCAAATAAAACTATGTATATCGCTTATAGATCCTTTTATTGCATAATTCGGGGACTCCCAAAACTAATAAAATTAATGTAAACAAACAAAAAACCTCAGAAAAAACTGTTCACGTTTGAGGGCTTTCAATGTTTGTTCACGTTTTAGAGTAGTTAATGTTAAATAAAAAGTGTTCACGTTTCTGGATGTTCACGTTTCTGGATATTCACGTTTTCGCGAGTTCACTGTATTTAAAAATAGAGACAAATCGGAATTCATTATGCTTGCACACAGTTTCTTTTAAAGGATTTCCAAAAAAAATTATAATTTAAAGCAAAACACATTGCAAACGAAAACATAAATTGTACAACTTTTGTTCGGGAAAGTAACAATCGCTTAATTTTAAATAATTTTTTATACAGAAAACATTTTTTTAGGAATTCTCTTTAAACTTTTTCTAGTCCTGGATAATAGAGTTGGGAATTTTTTTCCTTTTAGTGATTGATCAATTTCTTTAGAACAAGCAAAAGAACTAGTTCGTTCTTCTTGTTCAGTTGTTCATTTACCTTTGCTAGTTACTGAACATTTTGTAGGCTCTTTATTTACATTCAGCAAGCACTGCTTTATGGCGAAGTAGTGAACAATATTCAGAGCAGTTTTTGCTGCAGAATTAATAAAAAAAAAGTATGTATGTACATTTTCTAACAAATGTATTTTCTTATATATTTGAAAAGGTTTTTTTCTAAAAGTAAGATTATGCGAACTTTTTTTGCAACAAAAAATCTCTTGAATTGGCATAAACGTATAAATAAATAAAAAAGTTAGAGAAAAAGACAGAACAAAGTAAAAAAAAAAGTTCACATTGTGCATACCGCTGAACTATTCAATTGAACTAGTTCCTTTATGCACAACTCAACTCTAGATTTATGTTTTTACCTAAAATACCTAATTTTATTACATATATTATAAAAATATTTTAAGTCGTATGTATAACAAAACTCTCGCGCTTAAGCTAAAAATTTAAACCAAAATCTTATTTCTTTATATTGGCAAATATACATAAAAAACGCCCATTAGATAGACAAAAGCGTTTTCTGGCACTGAAAAACGTTAATTAATCTCTTAATCTGGCAACCATTATTGCGCATGCTCTTTTATTCAGTGTTGTTAACTATGGATTTTTTTTTTCATTTTATTTATCGTAATATGAAGGACTTCGGTCTTATTTTTAAACGAGCTATTCATACATATATTAAAGTTGAATACAACCATATTTCCTTACTAAAAATGTTTTATAGCGGCCTTATTCACAACAGTTATTTTATGGTTAAATGTCAAACTTTCAAAAAAAAAAAAAAAAAGGAACTCATATAGGGTTGCAAGACTATGTATCAGTACTATGGTAAGACAAATTCTGTAAAATGCCTTCTTAATTTTTTTAGTTTAAAAGACCCTGACAATTAATTTTGAACTGTACATGGTACAACGAATAAGGTATAGTCAAAAACGCAGCTGATCATTTTTTGCTCCTGATTTTTATGATGGCTATCTGCCAAACTAAATATGTACATATGTATATAAAAAAGTAAGCAATATTTTTTTCATGTAGAGTCTACATGACAATCGAAAATCACGAAAATTTGTTGTTGCAGAATTGGGGTTACTTTATTTAATATACTTTGGTACTGTATTAACTTTACTTTTGTTACCAAAAATTATTAACTAATTTTTAACAACAAATAAACCTATAAAAAGTTACTAAAAAAATGTATTTAAAAAAAATGTGTTGAAATTTTTTTTTTAATTTGAATAAATTGTCAACCATTTTTTTACTTATTTGATATCTGTAAACCTATTTTAAAATTGTATTTCGACCTTTTGACCGAGTTTGAGGATTAAAGTAGAACAATATTAAAATTCTTAGTACAAGATTTGAAAAATCTTGAAATTATACTAGTTGGTATACTAAATGCGTATTGTTTTGCCACAAACTTTATATCAGTTTAACAACTTTTATACTTAGCGGACTAAAACTAATTCCGTAGACGAAATGTAATACTAAAAATAAGATAATCCAATCTATTTGTTTGACACTCATTAAAATAAAACTTATTTTTTTGACACTCAACTCAGATGAGAACTCAGCTTAAGAAATATTTATTATATAAACTTTATTTATGTTACTTTATTTATTATTAATTTTATTTAATAACTTGTTTAAATGCTTTAAGTTGGAAGCCATCAAAGAGTTGTGTCAAGTTTTAATTTTACCCCCCTATTATTGTTTAAAACTCAACTCAATTGAGTTGTAATTGTGAAATTCAATATTATTACTCGTATTACAACCAAACCTGTAAAAAAATTATTATCTTTTACAATTGTGTGTTAGTTTGGTTGGTAAAAACATCAAAAAATTACAATTTGTCAGTAGCATGTTTTGTTTGGTCGTAATCACAATAGCAAATTTCACACCACAACTAAAATAGAGTTGAGTCTTCTATTACTTGAAGGGTGGTTTAAAAAAATGTACTTCAGAGTTGCAAAAACAGTTGCTTCATGTTATTGTTGCTGAACGATTCTTGTGCTGTTTGAAGAATACGAAAGGCGAAACGTCTTGGACGTTTTGTATGTGTTTTGTTTTTGTTACAATAACAAAATACACTCAAAACGTTTCACCTTTCTTTTATAAACAGCACATTAATTGTTAAAACTTGTTGAGAGCACTTAATGTATTTAAAAAATTTTTAAAACTCACGTTTAGTGTTTTAGGCTTAAAATATGGCGTTAAAAAACACTTTAAAAATTGTCGCAAGCACTAAGTTAACATCTCTGTGTATATAAGGAGGCCGTTCACTTCGTTGTTCTCGTTTTTTTTAGCAGGAATTCTTATTAGAATTTCTATGATTAAGCATTCACAACTCGATAGATCGAATAAAATTTCGATTTTAACCGTACGTGAGAAACTTAAGTTAGAACTGTGGTTTTTGGATGTTGTACTACATTTTTTTTATTAAGCTCGCTGGCAAATTTGTATTGTTTTGTTTTATTTACACAAAATAATTGCACTTGTTGTTGAGTATTATCTTTGTTTTTATTGCTGCCACCATGTAAAAAAAAACTGAAGTAAAAAACGTCTAGTGTGTAAATATGGTCGTTCAACCAGTTGCACAGGTGGTAAAAACTGCAAAAAAAAAGATCGAAGTGTGTGGCCACCTTTATTAGCCCACCACCAAAATAAACATTTGTGATTATGTATGTATATATGTAAGTGTATATGTATATATAAATAAAAGTAGCATATTCTTGTTAAATTCTTTTTACACATAGAAAATGTGTTGTAATTCTCATTCAGTTTATACGCACATTTGTTAATATAAGTCAATTTGATGTTGATGAGTTAAGACTATACTTCACAGGATTATTTCTGTAGTCAGTCTTCATTTACTTTTATTGCAAAAGTAAAAATACCTTAACTGCGATGAGGAGTTATATCGTTTTATCTGTAGCGTGAGGTTTTGAGCTTTGTCTTTTATTTTTCTATCTTTCGGGGTAAAAAAATTAGGATAATGTTTCTTCGATGATCGCTGATTAACGGGTAAAACGATTTCTGAGTGGCTTTTATTAAAATAAATTTCAGTTAAATTATTAGTGCTGATTATTTGGTCGAGGCATAGATAGATGCCAGATTTGACGATTTTTGACCACTAAACAGTGATGCCAACAATTCAGAGGCAAAAAGAGCCTACCAAGTAGTAAAAAAGAGCTAAAAGGAGCTAAATTAGAAATTTGAGAATTTTTTCATTTTAAATCTATAAATGTATTTATTATTAAATTTGTAGTTCAAGATTTTTTTTTTCAAACTAAAAATAATAGATAAAATAATATAAAAAATAATATTAAATAAAATTATTTCACAGCAGCAATTGATACAAATGTTTATCAACATAAACAATATGACCATACACTTACACAAATAAGTAAAAAAAAAATTTTGTTTACTACATGTCTTAATAGAATTTATTTTTACAAATGCGCTTGCTGGTAACTCGTAGTTTAAACAGCAGGTGCTACACTTTTGCAAACCATATTTTATATGAATTAAACTATTAGCCGTATTCAAAACCATGCGGCTTCTTAGTTTATTCTTAAAAAAATTCATAGCACTGAATGGTTTTTCCACTTTAACATTAGAATATGAATACGATAATATTTTTAAAACAAGCATTGATGCACCTCAATCCAAAATTAGTCGGTTCTATCTAAATTTTTCCACTGGTACAAATTTTTTAAGCAATTTTACAGCTCGTCAAATTCTTTTAAATTATCTTCAAATTCTTCTTTATCACATAAAGTATTTTCTAAATCCTGCAAAAAAACATTTGTTACGCTAAATGCTGAAATTTATTCCAACATCTTAAAATTTGTTGGAAATAATTTCGTAAATTAGAGTTTTTATGAACTGTACCAAATTATGTACGTTTAACGATATGTTTATCTGATACAGTTACATATGTTAAAATTTTCGCATGCCTTTCAAAGTTATATCCTAGATAACAGTTGATATTTCTTTTAATTTGTCAGGCTCTATAATAAATGAAATAAATCTTTGTATGTTCCGTAAATGCCAAAAAGGCAAAACAATAGGGTAAAAACGGAAGAATTTACTATAAAATTCAAAAAGTGCCAAACGTGCCGTTTCCAAGTTGAAAAGAGCTGTGTTAGTCAAAGGTTTCGAATAGTAAATGATAAACAGGTTTAAAAACGTGACTAAGATTAACTATAAAAAAACATATTTTTTCTTAAACATTTTTTAAAAATTGTAAATACAGTTAACATTAAAGTGCAATCATTTAAGTTTTGTTAAGAAATTAGAAGGTCCCAAAATTGTTTTAAAGTCTTTAATGGTAAATTATGTACAATATTATTACCCATGCAAAAGTTTGAAATCTTAAATAGATTTAAAATACTGATTTTGTATGAAATTTCGTTAAAAACCTATTATAAAACGAAAAAAATCAAAATAGATCGCAAAAAGTGGCGTATACAGAAAATATATAGCTTTGAGAATTCGCTCAACGATTAAAGATGTTTTTACATTAGTCAATGAGTTTTTAACCATTATTTCCACAAATATTTTATACTTAGGTAACAAAGTAATAAATGGTCGTCATTTGTAAAATTTTTTTCAAAGCATAAAATATTAACCTATGGGTAGCTGCCTTCCTAAATGTTTTAACTATACACATTTCTTTAGCGTAGCGTATAAAAAAGTCGTAAATAAACATTTTAACTTGATGCAATAAGAAAAACTCGGCAGGTCAATGAAGAAAAAAATTTAAATTCAATTTTTTCAAGCGGCTAACGTCAATTTTCCCAAATTAAAGGTCAGATAATAAAAATAAATTTTCACAATAGCATTCGATGATTTAACGGGCTTAAACCGAAATTAAAATTTTTCAGTTTAGTTTCGATTCCCTGTTGAACAAACTAAAAACACTTAAAATGTTTATAGGACTTTTTTAAATTTATTTTTTGTGAATTAAAGTAAAGCTATATTTACACTACAGAAGTTGCTTTAGTTTTGATTAGTCATATTTTATAGTTTTTTTGTTATTTTGAAAAAAAAATAAAAATTTTAAAACAATAAATTATAATTTCTTTATACCTGTGTTTTAAGAAATAAATTATCAATAATTTAAAAGAAAAACTTTTCGTCTAAGTTTTTTTAAGAGCACTAATTTCCAATTATTTTGAAGTGTAATATGAGTTGCTTTAGTTTTGGCCACCAGTGTATAAGCATTTATAGCTAAAAAAAAGTGCTTACTAGCATTTAGCACTTTTTTGGAGGCCTTTGGTGCTAAACAAAAAAAAAAAGATAGATCTAGCAATAAAAGTGCTAAAATGGCAAGCCTGATATAAGTCAACGATGCCGATTTAGCGCTTTTCGCGCTTTTTAACTTCCTAAAACGCGTTTTTTTTCCTCAGGTTTTACGTTGTATTTTTGTAATCAATTTATACTTAAATATATAAATTTTCCTTTTTTTTTTCTTACAGTAATTTTACACAAATTTGCGCTGTTTTACCTGTCGGCTTGGTCCTTTTGTAATGATAAAACTGCAACAGTCTTATTAACAAAGAATCGTCGAAATATATTATCTTTTTAAGCTTGTTTTTATACCCTTCACATTAGTGATAAGGGTATATATAAGTTTGTCATTCCGTTTGTAATTTCTCTAGTATCCATCTTTTCTTGGTCCTAATAGATAGGGAAGTCGATTTAGCGATGTCCGTCTGTCCGTGTTTTGGTTAAAACCAACTTTCTAAAGTCCCCCGATGTCGCACAGACTTGTAATTGGTATCAAACTATCAGAAATATTTGCGAGCAAAATCTCCCAATAACTGACCGAGATATATGTGTAGACTTTAATGTTTTTAATTATGTTTTATTAATTAAAAAGAAATTTAAAGACATTTGTAATTAGTATAAAAAAAAAGAATAGTAAGTTTTTATTTTCACACGCCGTCTTGCACTTATCAGGTTACCGATCAAACTTCAACTGAACTCGTTCTATCTCAGTGATGTCAACTCATTTCCCACATCTCGGCCATCCTGCGAACGATTCGGCTCGAACTCGTTTTCAAACACTTCATCATGAAACGTACCATCTTCGGCCCATGGCTTCATAAATTCGGAACATGTAGAAGTTTGTTTTGGCCCTTCTGTTTGACTTTCTTTAAGGACGTCGTAAGTATTGTGAGGTTTTACTTTCACTACTCGATATGGACCAAGATATTTTGACCTAAGTTTGAGTCCTCCACATAGTTGCGTTCTTTTAATGGCAACT
Source organism: Melanophora roralis (assembly GCA_963583895.1). NCBI lineage: Eukaryota > Metazoa > Arthropoda > Insecta > Diptera > Rhinophoridae > Melanophora > Melanophora roralis. The sequence goes on from OY757190.1 coordinate 39,180,456, forward strand.
AAGTCGTTAATTTTATACTTCACAGCAGGCTTTCGTCTTAGATTGTATGTATGTTTATTTTCCTCTTGCATTCTTAAAATTTGGGTTTTTGCTTCTCTCCGGATATCGGATCTCTTTTCATTAAACTCGGCCGTTATCTCTTCCTCAATCAAGTCTCTAATTTGGATGTCATCACTTGTTCGCATTTTGATTCCGACAAGAATTTCGAATGGTGTTGTATTCGTACTTCTGCAGTAAGTGGAATTTATAACTTGCTGAACCTTTCCAACATACTTATACCATTTAGTAGGATCATCAATGCTGAGTTTAGCTAAAACTGGAGCTATAACACTGTTAAGCCTTTCAATTTGCCCATTTGCCCTCGGCAAACCTGTGGTAACTTTAATGTGGTGTATGTGATTGCTGTCACAGTACTGGCGAAAATCATCCGAAGTAAATGCTGACCCACGATCCGAGATAATCTTTAAAGGATTTCCAAATGTGACTGCTTGCGTCTCTAGTCTAGTAATTGCATCTTTAGCTGAGGTTGTTCTCGTAGGATACAGCCAACAAAATTTTGTAAAAGAGTCAATTACCGCAAAAATATGGTTATATTGTTTGTTTGTAGTTTCAAGCGGACCCAGAAAATCAATATGGTATGTTTGTAAAGGAATATCGTCTTTCGGTAATGGATTCAATTCACCCTCTTGTTTACCCTTCTTTCTGTTAACAACGATACACGATACACAGTTGGTTATATGGTGTTTGATCTTCTCATCTATTTTCGGAACAAAATAGTCACGACAAATTAACTCCTTGGTCTTTTTGGCTCCAAAATGACCTTTATCATGAGCTAGCCGAATAATTTCACGTTGCATAGCTTTCGGAACAACTAATAGTTCGCAATCGTCAACTTCTTTAAAGAGAACACCACCTTTCAGAAAGTAATTTTTGTAAGTCTCGTTATCCCTTAAAACATCTCGTATAGTTTGCAGATCCTCATCGCAAAACTGTGATCTCTTATTTTTTCCGATTAGGCTGTCTTCCGTAGTTATCAGCATCATTGGGTAACGTGATAAGGCGTCTACATGCTGCATTTGTGTTCCTGGACGATGTTCAACAGTGTAGTTATATTCCTGCAATAATAAAATCCAACGAGCGACACGCGTACATAAATCTTTCTTCTCCAGAGTCTTGGTAAAAGCGTTGCAGTCTGTCACGATTTTGAATTGCGTTCCAAGTAGGTAGACCTTAAACTTTTTCAGTGCTTCAATAACTGCCAAAATCTCAAGTTCATAGCTGGAATATTTCTTCTCTTGATCAGTTGTTTTACGACTCATATAATATACTGGATGTAGGCAATCATCATCTGGCGATCTCTGAAGAAGAACTGCACCATACCCTTCTATAGAAGCATCAGTGTGAACTTCCGTTTCATAACTAGGATTATAAATGTTTAAAACTGGTCTTTCACACATCAAGGCTTTAAGTTTATTGACCGCAGCAATTTGTTCGGCATTAATTATAAATTTATGATTCTTCTTTTTTAAATCAGTTAACGGCTTTGCGATATTGGAAAAATTTGGTATAAACTTTCTAAAATATCCCGCCAGTCCTAGGAAACTTTCTAATTGCTTAATATTCCGAGGGATGGGGTACTTTACCAAAGCTTCAATCTTATCCGGTGAGGGAGAAATCGTTTCATTTTCTATTATGTATCCCAAAAATTTAATTCGTTTTCTCAAAAAATGACACTTCTTAAGATTAAGCTCTAATCCATACTCTTGGCACAGTTTTAAAACAATTTGGAGATATTCTAAGGCCTCATCTTCATATTTCGCCGGAATTATTATGTCGTCTATGTATGGGATAGCTATTCCTCGTCTGGCAAGGTCTCGAAATATTGCATTGACATGCCTTTGAAAAACACTAGGAGAATTGGACAGACCAAATGGCACCTTTCTGAATTGATATTGTCCGCCGTGAGTAACAAAGGATGTATATTTTCTGCTCGAAGGCTCTACAGACACATGGAAAAATCCGTTTCTAAGGTCAATAGTCGTAAATATTTTAGCACCTTGGAGACGATCTAATTGGTCCTCTATCAAAGGTAATGGAAACCGATCTTTTACTATTACCCTATTTATTCTGCGATAGTCTATACAAAGTCTTGGTGTACCGTCTTGTTTCTTAACTAGTACAACAGGGCTACTAAATTCGGACTCAGAGTGCTCGATTATTTCGTCCTTTAGCCACTGCTCTACTTGATTGTCAACTATGGTTCTTTCTTGAATAGGTAGTCTTCGTGGTGTACAATATATTGGAGATTCGTCTTTTAGAATTATTTTCATTTCTACGTTCGTGTTTTTGACATTTAGTGGTTTATAATTCTCCATTAATTCGACAACATATTTCTTTGCGTCTGAGCTTGCAGTCTCATCAATGTTTAAGGTATAGTCGTCAACGATATTTATCTTCATCATGGGAATTGATTGTTCTAAAGCTTCATTGAATTTTCGAATTTGAACACCCTTAGGCGTGATTCTTATATCAGCCGACATACAAAATTGTTTACCCAAAACTACATCAACATCTATGCTGTCGGTTGGCACAACATGGAATGTTAAATCAAATGACTCACCTTCGATATTAACCAGGTAGCTAAAATTTCCAATTGGCCTTACTTTGTTTTCATATCTTTTCTTACCAAAACCGATCATATAAAATTTAGATTCTGACAAACCAGGTCTATTAGGGAGAGCTGAATATACTTTTTCTGTAATAGCATTTACGGCACTTCCAGTATCAAGAAAAGCTTGTGTTTCAACACCACCGATAACTATTTTCACTTCCATCATATCATCTTCTTTTCTTAATAAACAACGCACATTTGATTCATTCTTTTTTAATGGACAGTCTTTTGCGATATGGCCAAATTTATCACACTGAAAACATTTTGTGCCTCGCGATTTGTCTTTGCAGTTTATAGCTTTATGTCCATTACTACCACAGTTATAACATTTAATTTCTATTTTTTTCTCAGATTTATGTACTACTTTATCATTTTTAACAGATTCAAATTTCTTTCTGCTGTTTTTGTTCATAATTTCATAAAATTTTAATTTTTCCTTAAATTCTTTAATATTTTTTGAGCCGTATAAAATCATTTTATTTATGTCCAAGTCATTTATACCATCGATTATATATTGAATTAAAGAACTTTCGTCTATATTGCCGCGAGAAGCTAATTCTTTCATTTTTAAATAATATTCTTGTACGTTTTCATCTTTTCGCATTTTACAATCAGATAACATTTTATGAAGCTGTGCGCTATTTGTAACCGAATCGAATTCTAAAAGTAACACTTCTTTTAATTTAGCATAATTTGTTATACCCTTTTCACTAGACACAAAAAGTTTAGCTAAGCCTTTTAACGATTTTTTCGCGAAAACAAATTTTTGAAAATCATCCCAATATAAAACTGTGGCTGTCTCTTCAAATTCACTGAGCCATGCTCTAACTGGAAAACTATTTGATCCATCAAAATGTCGCAATGAATCTTCAATGTCTCTGTAACTCATAGCAAATCTCATATAATTTGTTGCAACACTTTCTGCACTCACTGTATTTTTGTTTGGTTCTTCTTCATGTTTTTGCACGTCATTATTTATATTAATATACTTTGCAGACATTGCCTCACGTCTTTTAGTGTTTGGTTGTTTATTCAATTCGTCTTCGTCTTTAAAAGAATAAACTTCCTCATCGTCGTCATCATCATCATCGTCATTATCGTCAACGTCTTCTGAAAAAGCCAGCAACTTTCCTCTCTGCAAATTATTAAATATGTGCTTCGTCAAATCATCTTTCTTATACGTTAAGCCCAATACACTGCATATAGAAACCAAATCATTTGCACTCAAATTCTCTTTTACGTATTTTGCTTTTTCCAAATATTTCTCATCGTCATCGTTGAAGTTAAAACCAGCAAACTCGCGTAGTCTACGTCTATTCATTCTGTCGCCAACACTTTCAAAAACAAACTTATGAAGCGCTGCAACTGCGTCTTTTTTACTGTTGCGCAGGCTTATAAAAACATTCTCTATTTCTTGCAAACACGACATTGTTCTCTCTTTAATTGTTTTTACTAACTCGATACCGTTTAATTTTGTTTTTTCAGACACAATTGGTTTTTTCTATTTCGTTGTAATTTAAGATTTTTCTGGACACTTTTGTTTTTCTTTAAAAACCAATTATATACACACACGAACAATTAATGTTTTGTATTACGGTTGAGCCCCCAAAATATGTAGACTTTAATGTTTTTAATTATGTTTTATTAATTAAAAAGAAATTTAAAGACATTTGTAATTAGTATAAAAAAAAAGAATAGTAAGTTTTTATTTTCACACGCCGTCTTGCACTTATCAGGTTACCGATCAAACTTCAACTGAACTCGTTCTATCTCAGTGATGTCAACTCATTTCCCACATATGTATGTCAAAAACTAAAGCTACCTCTGTTTATTTCTCTTAAAATTTTTTACATAAAAACTTCTATAACTGTCCCGGAGTTGCCCCTACACGGGTGCAATCTAAGACCGACTTCCATTAATTTTCCTTACGAACATTTTTGTGGAACATACTTCTCCGCCCTCTAACAGGGTTGCTCTCAATGCCTATTGTGCCTGTAGGAACGCCATAGGTAGGCTATGGTAAATTGGATTTACACATCCGTTGTAAGACCGGTTCTTACGTACGGTTGCCTTGTATGGTGGAGAGCCCTGGAAAGGGGCGACATAGGAAAGCTCTTGACAAATGTCCAGAGATGTGCGGTACTGGGCATTACAGGGGCCAGGAAAAGTACACCACAGGCAGCGCTGGATATCATTCTGCATCTTCTTTCCACCGAGGACTTTGTTGCTGGAATGGATCTTGCTTAGACTTAGTGAGTCAGGTGGATATGTTTGGATGGACATGCCGGCATTTTGGGAAGGGTCGCGGATGGTCGACTCCTGGGGCAGTCAGGTGTGACGGACTTCATGGTAGCGGAACTTGACTTTGGGATCCTGCCCCAAGTAGTGTTTCCGGATAGGAAGGCATGGAAGGGAACAGAGAGGCTGTATGAGGGGCGTGCAGTTTTACTGACGGGTCGAAGATGGAGGTAGGCACCGGGGCTGGTGTCTATGTAATGGACACTGGGGAAGGAAGGTCCTATAGACTTCCGGACGAGTGCAGCATCTTCCAGGCTGAAATTCTGGCGGTGATGAAGGCCGCGGAATTGATAGGGGAGGATGCGATTGGGAGAGGGGACGTGACAATCTACGTTGATAGTCAGGGCGCGCTTAAGGCTCTAGAGGGACATTTTGTCAGGTCTAGACTCGTGGGCGACTGCAGGCGTGCTCTTAGAGCGATCATGGGTACACGCAGAGTCAGGCTCTGCTCGGTTTCGGGTCATTTTGACATTTTCGGCAACAAGATTGCCGATGAATTGGCGAGAAAGGGATCGACCCGGAATATTAAACTTATTTGTGAGCCGGTGAGGCCATCACTGAGTTTCTGTTATGGACTGATAGGAACTTGGATAACGGACAGGGTGGGCCAAACCTGGAGGGACAGGGCCGATTGCAGGATCTCCAGGCTTTTATGGCCTAGGCTGGACAGGATGGGAACTGACCTGCTGCTCAAGGAGGGCAGGGGGTTTCTGAGGCACATTATTGGGACTCTCACAGGGCACTGCGATGTGAGATACAGGACGAACAAATGGGACAGGAACTCTCCAGATTTCCGCAGGGTATGCGGGGACGAGGTGGAGATAGAGACGGTGGAACATCTTTTCTGCCACTGCCCTGGGCTGCAGATTCGCCGACAGAGGTGGTTTGAAGGACGCTTCTTAGATGGACTTGGTGAGGTCCCTGGCAGTGGGCATGGGAGCATCAAAGGTTTCATTAAGGAGGTTGGGTGGCTAAGCAGCTAGGTGATTCAGGGCCTAGGACTATTGACTTTCTTAGACATCTTGCGGACGGTACTCTTGCTTCTTTTATCCTTTTCTTACCTATGAATCGCGTGACTTACTGTATTTTTCTTCTCGACTCTTCTAGAGGGGTTTAAAATGGGCCTAAGGGCCTCCGAGTGGAGGTGGCAGGTTTTTTTTTGTTTTGGACTCGCTACTACCCTTCGTAACCTAACCTAACATAACAGGGTTGCCATGCAAAGTTTATTTTTTTCAATCGATTCCACAGCTTCCAGGGTGCTCTTTCAAAGGAACATACCCCCTATCCAGCCCTTCACAGGGTTGCCATATTAAATTTGGAAAAAATAGTGTATAAACCACTACAACTTCCCTGGAGTTGTCCACCTCCCCACTTGAGGAATAAAATGTATGGGGGTCCCATTACTTTCCCCTCCCAAACAATACAAGGTTTACGACATTGTTATAAATCCCCACCTACAGCTTCTAGGGTGCCCGTGGATTGGTCAAATAAAGGACTGATGCCAACTCATTTTTCCTTGCAAACATTTTCCTAAAACATACTTACCCCCTATCTCCACCCTCTTGGAGAATTGTCGTACAAAATTTGAAAAAGTAGGGTAAAAACCCCTACAACTTCACAGTAGTCACCCTAAGAGGGTTTAAATATGACAATGACCCTTAATTTCTAATATTTCATAAATTAAAAAAAAGGATAAAAAAGGTTCGAAAGGGCATTGCGAATGATAAATAAGATTCGGCACATATACAGTGGTTCAAACGTATAATTGGACACTAGGTGTACGATTATTCAAATGCAATTTTTTTACTTACATGACAATAATTCTAAAAAACTTTGATACAGAGTTATAGGTTATTAAAAGACCTTTAAAACAATGTATAATACTTAACACATTTTATCCAAAAACATTTTTAAAAATAAAAAAGAAAACAAAACCATTAGATTTTATGTCAAACGTATAATTGGACAGTCTGTAGTTTTTGGTCTTGGAAGCAAAACCTTTTGCTTTTATTACTGTTTTTAACCGCCTGGGTATCGACTGCACGAGATTGGCTCAAAATTTCGGAGATATGTTGTTCCACTCACGCCTTATTTCCTGCTTCAACTGCTCCACTGTGTTGAAAGTGGACTTATAGAGTTAAGGGGCAAGTTCTTCCCAAACATGCTCAATAATGTTAGATCTGGGGACTGTGCTGGTGTTTGCAGTAATTTTGGACAATTATGTATGAGCCACATTTTCGCAACGTGTGAAGTGTGCTTCGGATCCTTGTCCTGATAGAAGGCAAATGTGTCCAATATGTTCAATTTATCGGCACTTTGCTTCACATTTTGTTTTAAAATGTCCAATAATTGGAATCGATTCATTTTTCCCTCTATAAAATGAATATTCCCTACTCCTGTACTGGAAACACATCCCCACACCATCACCTACCCTACCCCATGCTTGACCATAGCCCGAGTGGTAGTAGGCAAAAACTCAGTATTTAGCTTACGCCAAACGTATTGTTTTACATCTAAGCCATGCAGGTTAAATTTTCTCTTATCAGTAAAGAGTACCTATAAGATAATTAACAAGGTTTAAAATAATTTAATTAAACAAGTTTTTGTACAATTACCGTTCCCCAAAAGTCAGAATCTTTAAAAAAGCACTCCTTACAAAATTTCACCCGTGCAATTTTATTTTTTTGACTTATATCGGGCTTTTTTCTGACTATTCGCCCATGAAAATCATTCTTCTTTAACACGTTTCGAATGGTCTCCGCGCAATCGTCTTTTTTCAAAGCCGTTTGCACCATATTCTTTAATTTACTCGCCGTCGTGAATGGTTTTGTGTTTATTTTCATCAAAATCCGCCGCTCATCATGATCATTTAATTTTTTTCCTTGACCAACACAACTTTAATTTTCGACTAGAAATTTTTTTTATGCCATTTAATGATAGCGTGAGCTGTAGACGGGCATCGATCAACAATTTTACCGATTTCACGCATGTTTGGGAAGAACTAGCCCGTAAACTCTATAAGTCCACTTTCAACACAGTGGAGCAGTTGAAGTAGGGAATAAGGCGTGAGTGGAACAACATATCTCCGAAATTTTGAGCCAATCTCGTGCAGTTGATACCCAGGTGGTTAAAAACAGTAATAAAAGCAAAAGGTTTTGCGTCCAAGAACCAAAACTACAGACTGTCCAATTATACGTTTGACATAAAATTTAATGGTTTTGTTTTATTTCTTATTTTTAAAAATGTTTTTAAATAAAACGTGTTAAGTTTTATACATTGTTTTAAAGGTCTTTCAATAACCTATATCTCGGTATAAAAGTTTTTTTAAATTATTGTCGTAGAAGTGAAAAAATTGGCATTTGAATAATCGCACACCTAGTGTCCAATTATACGTTTGAGCCACTGTATGTATATATAGCCTCTTACGTGTTTGTTTGGTCAACTTTTTGTTTTAAGATAATTTTTTGCTTTTATAATGTTAGATTAGGTTCATAAATAAATTATTTTTTTACTTAGAAAAAATTAGTATTTTCTATTAAGGTTGAAATAAACTTTATTTAAAAAAGCAAGTTTTTCTACCAATATTATTTTACTAGATTGCATGTGTTTTCGAAACCAGCTACGACATTTTTAGCGCGCTTTTATATCAATAAGTTGACATCGTTGCATTAAGTTATATAATAAATAAAAAAAATTTTAACATTTTTTCGATTCGAAAGTAGTTTAAATTGTAAATATTTTTTGTTTATCTTTTTTTTCCCCTTTTAGGTAAATTATATTGACAACAGCAGCGACACAACAGGTAATAATGTAATAGGTAGGGTTTTAGAAAGTAACCATAGCTTGCCTATTTCAATTCCATTGCCCATAGCAAATTTAACACTTCAAAACAAGCACAATCATCAACAAGTGTCGCGTCAAACTCAAAACCCTGTATCAAACTCATGTGTACCCGTTATTAATATACAGATTCCAACTCTGCCAAACGACATTATTGGCACTTCTGCACCACCTCCAGCCCACACGCAAAAAGGAGTTTTAGATCTTAGTGTTAAGTCCAAGTCTAATCCTAATACGGAATTTAACAACAATCAAATATTGAATAACTTGAAGAATTCTGATGCAAATGAAGAGGATAATTGTTTTTTACCTTTGGATTTATCAGCGAAAACTGTTAATGCCATTAAAAAGCCTGAAGAAAATAATTGTGTGACCATTGATAAACAGGATGAGGATTTCATTCGCCGTCTTATAGAACAGAGTGATTTTGAATACGGCGCAGACGAATTAAAAAATGCCAGTAATAATGTTGACCTATCATACGACACTGAAAATAGTAAATCATATAAAGCGGCTTTGGATATGCCATTAATCGATTTTGATGCCGATTTGGCTCAGTTGGTGGAAGATACAGCAAGTATTAGTAATAAAAATCAAAACAGCCTAACAACAGGTAGTTAATTTAGAATTTGAAATAATTATACACTTAAACGTAAGTTTAAAATATTTAAATATGCTTTAGATAAAGCTGCAAACAAATATTCTGCGGAAAATAATGATGATTCTAATTATGTCTCAATGGCTGCAGTTCATTCATCTTTGGATAATAATTTACATTTTTCAGATCAATCTACAACGGAAATATTCAATAAACTTTTGGATATTTGTCCAAATAATCAATTTTTAGATAATATAGGTAATCAACTTAATATAAGCGATGCCTTAAGTGACAGTGTTTTCGATCAATGTAGAATTGAGAATTCTACAATGTGCGAAATTGCAAATTCCACAAATAAAAAGGTAATTTTCTTATTTTAAATTAGAGAAAATATAAAGTTTATCTAATGTTACCATAACATTTATTATGTTTACATATTTTTAATTTCCGTAACTTTATAGCAGCGGGTAGATGATGATAGTCGAAAGGAACTTTGTAATAAATTACTTTTGGAAAAAGTAGATAAAGAAAATAGTACTGACCTTGACACTTCAACATCTAGTTCCTTAGCTGTTCAAATAGATAGTTCAGCTAAAACCACAGATAATAACCTAACAAGATCTTCTGAAATGTCAGCAGATGTTAATTATTTGGAAAGCGATAGCATAATTCAAAAAGAACAATTAAAAAATTCTAATAAAAATGAATCAAGCGTTGAAAACTTTAAAATTCTCACTACTCAAAAGACTTTGGCACCTGTTGAACAAACAAACAATTTGATTGAAAATGAGAAATGTCCTTCGCAAAATAATGAAAGTGTTAAAGATATTAATGATAAATATTTAGATACTGAACAAGACAATTCAAAAAAAGAAGAAATTACAAAAACCAATCAAGATATTGAAGTAACAGTTAAAAATGACAAACTTCAAAACAAAAATCAAGCAAAAGGGGCTGAAAATACTAAAAAGCTTGAATTTAATCTAGAAGTTAAGGAATCTATAAAAGATTTAGCTTTAAAATCCAAAGATATGGAAATAAGAATGATAAATAAGAATGCAAATGTAGAGGAATGCAGTCAAAATGCTAATGGAGAAAAGTTACCCACAAGTAATTGGCAAAAGAACACAGATGTTGAAAAAATTACGCCCAAAGACAATAAAATAGTTAGTAACAGTGAGCATCCTGCAGGCAAATCTCAAGTTACATCTAACCAAAATGTTGTTTTTTCTGTAATGAAAGTAACTTTAAGCGATGATGGTAATTTGTACACCACCGATAGTGATACTGCAAGTAGGAACTCGTACGACGCTGGTGATTTAAAAGCAATTGACTTGGGTAGTCAGTTATTTACCTCGCATTTGAACACAACTAATGAAAATATTGCCATTGATGGAAATGAAAACAAAAATAATTCTAGCCATAGTATAAGACACAATATTGAGCATAAAACAGCGGAAAAATTGCCAGAGACTACAAATGATAATGAACATTTTGTAAATAGCGCCAAAGAAGTTGAAAAAATCAAAAATTTATCGACTGATGTTATAGATTTGAGTGTAACGTTAAACAACTCCAACGAAGAAAAAAAACCAATGGAAAGTGACGCTGAAATAAAACAAGTTGAATCATATCATGGAGAATCTGCTAATAAGGCCAACGAAGAATGCACAGAAAATATATCTACAGAAATACTAAATTTAATTGTTTCTTCTTTAAGCTCTGATGAAAGTGGCGAAAAAGATTTATATTCTTATAGCAATGATGATGTAGAACCTAGCGTTGAAAATAATCCGAATATTGAAAATAATATTGGTGATGATGTGGGAAAGGAATTAGAACGTAGCACAGGTACTTTTTGTTTATAATTATGTTATATCCCAGCGAAAAAAATAAGTAGTTCTATTTCTAAAGGCAAGTTCTATTTAATTGTAAGAAAGTGTTTCAAATAGCTAAAGAAGGTTTTTACCTTGAATGCATTAGAAAAATCCATGTAACATGTAAACGAATTCATTCGTACATTCTACGAAAATTTTTGCTATTTCGTACCACAAAATTCTAGAGTAAAATATTGTGGAAAAACTTAATTTAATTTGCACTACAAAACTATTGCGTAAAATATAGGTTAAGTTAGGTAGAACAGGCAGCCGTTGAAGGAAGGATTACAGCTCATTTGGGTCCCTTTGTGTTACCTGGAGAGGCAGATAGAAGAAGTTGAGGTGGAAGGATAGAAGAAATTTTGAAAATGATAGATAAGAAAAAAAGAAAGAACATAAGAATGAAGAAGCAGACTTACCAGGGTCTCTGGTGGGAATCGAACCCACAACCCCCAGACTGGTAGACTCTTGCACTTACCACTGACCTACCGGGGCACCCTTCCATCAAATATACGAAATGTACAAAATTCGTTTGTACAAACATATCGTCGCTTTGAATGCAAAACGCCCTAGGTTAGGTTACGAAGATTAGTGGAGAGTGCAACTTGCCATCTTCACCCAGAGGCCCTTATGCCCATTTTGAATCATTTTAGAAGAGTTAAAAAAAAAAGAAATAGGTAAGGCAAAGAAATTAATAGGTAGAAGGATAAAGAAATAACAAAGAGAGTAAAAATGCCGTCGGCAAGAAGTCAGTGTTTGCCGATAGTGCGTAATCTCTGAACCATCAATCTATTCAGCCACCCAACCCCACCCCACAGCCAGAGACGACACCAAGTCTATCTAAGAAGCGTCCTTCCAACGACCCCTTTCGGCGGATCTGGCTCCTAGGGCAGTGGCAGTCAAGGTGTTTCACAATCTATATCTCCTCAGCCCTGCATAAACTGCAGAAATCCGTAGAGTTCCTATCCTATTTACTCCTTATATATTTCACATCGCATTGCCCTGTGAAAGTCCCATCAATGCACCTCAAAACACTCCCTGCTCTCCTTGAACAGCAGGTCAGTGCCCCCCTCCAGCCTGGGCCACAGAAGTCTGAAGATGCCGCAATTAGCCCTGTCCCTCCAGATTTGGTTCACATTGTCCATTACCCAAGTCCCTATCAGTTCATAATACAAAACTTAATGGTGGCCTTACCGCTCACAACGTTAATAATTTAACAGGAGAAGGAAAAAAACATTCCATAATAAAAAAAATAATAGATTTTTTAAGACAATTTCTTCAATATAATAAAAAAAAAACAAATTCCTATTTAAATTGAACTTATGTATGCAAAAAATCCTGTCCGGGAACACTAACTGGAGTGAGATCCGAAAATCAAGTTTCGCAACCTTATAGTCAGGGGTACCACTTCCCTCCTACAAACAAGCAATTAAAAAGCAAATTTAATGAGTGATATCTCGAAAACTATCAAGCTTTTGACTTTATACAAAGTAATTCAAGCATGATGTCTATGTTGTGATTTACTATCACAAAGGGGCCGTAGAAACTGACCCAAGTAGGCTGTGCAAAAAAACTAGTTGAAAGGGGAGTGGTAACCCCCTCTACAAATTTTAATGAGCTATATCTCTAAAACTATCACAGCTATAGACTTACCCCCATATTCATAAAAATTAAGGTAGAGTTATTTAACGCTTATTTGATACATATATGTCTACGGCAAAATTTTCAAATAATCCCTTAATAAGCCTACTTTAATTATTATGAATACGAGCTTTCAAATGGCTTGACTATATGGGTTAACTGGGGATACAAAAAACCCAATGATTTAGCACAGCAGAATAAAGTGTTCTTGCTTGTTTATTTTTTAAACATTTATTTTTTAGTATAAGTATGCATGAATGTATATTTACCATAAATGTTTGTTTTAGTTGAACCGTTGAAGGATAAATGCAGGGTCCAATCAACTTCTATAGATTTAACTAATCAAAACTTAACATTGCTGGAGCTAGAGGCGAAATTGGAAAATTCTTTAGATTTTGATGAAGATTTGGATGATGCTTTATCCCTTACTACGTCATGTTTTGAGTAAGTACAAAAGTAAAAACATTATTTTGGCAGCCGAGTTCCTTAAAACATTTTTTTTAATTGTTTTGACAAATTTGCTTAAGAATTTTTTAAATTTATCTTTACCCAATTTTTAACCAATTTTGAATTTAATTGTTTACACAATAAAACAAAGAATTTTTTATACAATAAAGAAATTCTTATTTAGAAAAAGAACTGCACAATGGCAGTCAATTTTTAACATTAACATTTGTTATACTTTTTTTTATATCTTTTAGTTTTAATTTTTTATTTATTTTTTTGTATTTTTTGTCTTAAACAAATAAAAAAATTAAAACTTCATATTTTTGTTTGCGATTTATATATACATATGTATGTCTATGAGAACATATACTTTTCAACATTTCCCTAATTCCTACTGCCTTTTACAGTTCACCAACTGATGACCGCTTTGAGGAATCAACACTTATGGATGACATGAATTTATCTGCTGCATCTACAAGCACTTTGCAAAAAATAAAACAAAATATTCATTCCAGTCCTTCAAATAAAGATCTTAAGTATTTTAAAATACCAAAGCTCAATAACTCAAGGTCGACAATTTTTTCTAATGTTGAATCTGACACCGAAAAAATTGAAAATATCACAGTTTCAAAACATTTGCCAAAAATAATACTTTCAACAAATATCGAAAAAATAACAAGAACGGTAAAAAATGATCTGCCCCCACAATCAATACAAAATACTACTCTTAAAGAAACAGTAGCCGATATACCACATGAAATATCAATTATAGAAAATATATGCCACAAAGTCTTTGGCATTACATGTTTGCCTTTTTTAGTTGATCAATGTTATGGCATTAGTAATTGCAAATTACTACATCAATTGAATGATGCCGATACAGTTTATCAAATTTTGAACTCCAATAAAATCAATGTGTTTTTTGCTTATCAAGTTATGTACAATCATTCCAAGTTGTTTAAAGCATACTTTAAAGTTTTTTGCCATTATTACACCATTAAAAGTGAACGTACAAAACTATTGAATATGGTTAATGATTGTGAACGCTATCCGGATAATGCAGAATTTATTATTGATATCTACGAATCGTTGGTAAAATGTGGTTTAAATCGTATTAATGCCTGTCGCCTAATATTGAAACGTATTCGCGAAAAAAGTACTGATACTTCAATTCTAGAAGCGCTGGTCGCTATAATAATGAAATCGGATTGGACCATGTTTACAGACTATATCGAGAAGTTTACTCAAGAAGTTTACAAGTTTAATTTTAGTATTAACATACTGGAACAAATGGCACCGGCCGTGCTGAATAGCAAAGGGTCCCACTTAAAACAGATCTTTGGAGAGTGTGTCCAAACACTGCATTGTGACGAAACTGCCCTATTGCTTAATTCTCCCAGTTTAATACAGTGTGTAGCCCTCTTGACCACCAGTTCATAGTAAACAATTTCAAAGATTTTCAAAGCTATAAGACGCCCAGAGGTAAAAACGACGACGGACGGTATGTTTGAATTAATTTTATTAATTTAATTTAAGGTGTTGAAGAATCGTTATTTTTTTTAATTACAGAATTACCTTATGGAAAGGTATTTATTTATATATTTTTTAATTTGTTATTTTACAATATTGTTTTTATTGATTTATTTTAAATGCAAATAATTATAACACAAGTTTGTCGAGAATGAATTATTTTCCTTTTTATGTTGAGTGTGTTTATTAATCAATAATAATGCAAAGGAAAATTAACTGCAAAATATGTATGTGGCATACATACTTTAGAGGGGATTTAAAAAAAAAATAAATAAATTTCTGCATAGTGGTCTAATAAAAAAAATATATGTATGTACGTACTAACAATAAAAATTTTAAAATTAAAGTCAAATAAAAAAAATGTTTAAAATAAAACGCAAAAATGTTTCTTTGCAATAATTTCGCCCTAAAATGAAGTCATATTGCATGCTTCGGTAGACCAGTGAATAAATGCGAAGTCTACCGGTCTGTGGGGGCCGCGGGTTCGAATCCCGTCAAATATCCTGGTAGGTCTGCTTCATCTAATTTTTAAAATCCAGCTTCAACCTTTACTTTATTATTTCCACTCATTCTTCTCTACAGGTGATACCCTAACTGTATTCTTTCCTTCAACAGCTGCCTGTTACCTAACTTCCCACGTTTCACTTGCCTAACATATGAAGCTCTTGTTCAATCCAAGTTTAAAAAAAGTTTTAAAATAAATTTAAAACAAATGTTTCATGAGCGTCTTGATATTATTTCACATTTAAAACACGTTTCTTCAATGCAATAAATAACGGCTTTCAGAAATTCCATTTTGTTTACAGAACAATATAATATGTTAAGAAATAATATGAACTGTAAAGTTATCCGCTAATCTCGATTCGAGAGGAAACACTTTTGAATCCCCATGTTAAGTGTACAAATTCGAAAAATTTTTCTATCGGATCGAATAGCGTAGTAACTTATCCCTCTGGTAAAGACTTAATTTTAATTGTAAGATCTTCACTAGGATCATTAAAACTGTAATTAGAAAGTTATTGTCTTATTGTAGATGGCGTAGAGTTTGACAACACGGTGATAACACCTGATAGTTAATTTCACCATTGGTAAATTTATTCTGATAAAAAAAGGGTCAGTCACATTTTAACTCTGGGTAGAAGAGCATCGTTCGCGTCATTGCCATTATTTTAAAGGGCAGTCAGGCTGTTTTACCTTTGAGCGGTTTGTGTCGCACTGCCATTGTTTTAATGTATCGTTCGTATAACTGTTTGGTTTATCGTTTGATATGTTGAAGCATATGCATTCGTTTTTGTTTTGACAAATTTTGGATGATTTTTGTGATATTGTTTTTGATTTTTATTGTATATACAAAAGAAAAAGAATCGAAGCCGAAGGGTAGTGGCGAGTCCACCTCCACTCGGAGGCCCTTAGGCCCATTGTGAATCTCTTCAGAAGAGTCGAAAAGAAAAGAAAAACAGTCAAGCAATTTATAGGTAAGAAAAAGGATAAAGAAGCAAGAGTACCGTCCGCAAGATGTCTAAGAAAGTCAGTAGTCCTAGGCTCTGAATCACCTAGCTGCCTTGCTGAAGTAAGGGATAAACAAGTATTGTTTAAAAAAAGATCACTATTTTTTTAACAAGTATTGTTTAAAAAAAAGATCACTTTTTTTTATTTGTTTGGTTTAAAACAAAAGTATATGACTATATGACTAGATTAATTCACCGTTTTCATTAACCCTAATAACTTTAACATTATCACTGTTTTCGGCTAAAACTTCATCGAACGTCTTGCCTTTTGTGTTGGCAAACCACCCCAGATTGTCAATGATTAAATGATTGACAGAACAGCCATCACACTGCAGTATCACTACTCCATTAGTGTAGGCAGCCTCTGAAACTTGTTTAATATTTCGTGTGTTACATACTTTGCAGCGGTACACAATGTCGACTTTACGAATCATTCGACGATACTTTTTGAGGGTAGTGGGTGATATGTTGCCTGTTGATTTGCTCGGAAATTGCTTGCCTGCAAAAATGGTAGCATCTAATATTGTTTTCGGTATGAGAGGTGGTTTTCTTAGCTGATTCTCGGGTTTGGTGGTTATATAATTTTCAGCATCAAAAGCTGGGGTTTTATTGGTATTATCCACTGGTTGTGTAAGATTAATAAGCGCATTTTGTCCACTTTGTCGAAGATAGTTGATTGTACGAGATGTGAAGATGTTACGCAACGTATTCATGTTTATATTTTGCTATTTATAAAACTCATTCCGAATTCTTTGTAACTTTTATCTTCTATTAATAATATACGTACAAAACTGCTCTAATAAAAATTTATATGGTAAACAAATTTTTTAAACCTATTTTCCACCAAATAAATGTAAGAAAACAAAGTGGATGCAATAATGAAGAGCCATGCTGCCAAGTTGTTTTTTCAACCTCCAAAAGATAATAAGAAATTCCCAAGTGGTAAACAGTCAAAACGGGATGTCTGGGGACAAAACTACCATAACGCGTAATCTTTTAATTGCCTTTAGTACATCAAAGTAAAATCGAGAAAAGTGATAAAGAATGTTTGGATTGATGTTTTAATACAACTACTCGAAATATTTCTTTTTAATGAAAATTAAATAAAAAAATACTTGTGTGATTAAGTTTAATTCAGAAAGAGACAAAAAAATGTTAATGCCGCATTTGGTAATTTTGAACACTATTTTCATTTCCTTAAAAATTGGAAAACAAATGCGTATTTGTTTCATTCCAAGATAGGTATTCTTTGTTTTTTCATTATTGTGCTCTGTATATCTTAATTTTAACGTTCTTTGAAAATTATAGTGTTATTTGTATACATGATGTTATCAGTAAAATGTTAGAAGCGTTAAAGTTTTGGCGCCTTTTAGGTATTTTTGGTGCTTTTATAATTTTCCAACGATTTTTTGTGCTTTTTCAGTAATCAAGATAAAATTTTTTTTGTCTATTTTTATATATTGGCAAAAATTTATTTTTGTACCTTTTTGAAAAAAAAAATTATGTTGGCCCAATAATTTCCCGAAACTTTTGAGGCATATAAAAAGAGCATTGTCACTAATCTCGTTAAACAAGTTTAACTTAAAAGACATTTTTAAATTTTGCAAAAAGTCCTAACTTGGCATACAGTTAGACAAAGTCTTGTTAAAAGGGAACTTTATTCAAGACTATGATTTTTAGAAGTGCCTAGACACGTCCCGATTGCATTGGTGTGCAAATACAGGTTGTTCAGCTTTATAATGGCTACAATTTTTCTGAAAATTTACAGCAACAATTTTGGATTCCTAGGAATTTCATCCAAAAATTTATTTTTGCCTATGAATATTTAAAAAAAATTCGGGAAATGATTTTTTTTCCATAAAATATCAAAATATTTATTATATGGAGTCTAAGGTACAATATTGCGGGTTAAAGCTAGGCGTTGTAACCAAATTTGAATCAGGGGTCCACTGATTTTTTAAAACTTTTCGAGCTTAGCTTGACAAATTTTTTATGTTACATAATGGCATTATTTTGGAGAACTTAAGCTATATTTACACTACCTGAGTTGTCATCTGAGTTTCACAACTGAGACTTATTTTTATAGTGTTATTACATGTCTATTTTCATTTGTTAATATTTTTGTCTAACCTCAGTTGAAAATAGAACGTTTTCTAATTACAAATTACTTAACGTCTTAGTTTTAAATTTAAGTTTTTAAAAGTTACCGGAATTAATGCTTGTTATTGTATTGCCATACACTTTGTACCAGTTTAACAACTTTTAGAATTAGCGGACTTATTATAATATCTCAGATGTAATGTAATACTAAAAATAAAAAATTTAAAATTGTTTTTTGACACTCATAAAAATTTCAACTAATTTTTTTGACACTTAACTCAAATGAGAACTTAGGTAGTGTACATATAGCTTTAGCTAGTATTTTGCAATACATGCTAAATTTTTCCAGGAAGTTGTTATTGTAAGGACGAGGTCACCTTATTATTCCACAATGGAGGCAGCCTACTTTGTGAACATGGTACAATGTACCATGTTTGTGAATATAGCCGTTAAATATAAAAAAGTTTCCATCCCTGTTATAAAAAATCAGCTGTGTTATGAAAACAAAAATCTAACCTAATTAAAGTAAATTTATCTGTGATATATGTTTTTAAGCAAAAACATGCATCTAAATAAAATTTGCCGGTTCCTTTACATAAAAGGTGTACAAAACAATAAACAAACTCTAAGACTAACCAGTACCTTTCGAAGGCAACAATTCAACATAAAAAGTGACTTTTTGGAAGAAATCAAAAACACTTACTTTAGCAATCGTTCTGATTTAACAAGCACTGATTGGCAAACTATAACAGAATTATTAATGAAAAATTACAAACATATTAACAGAAATAATGTGGATGCAGTTATAGTAGGTTTTTGTAGTAACTCTGCGTTATTGGCTAAAAGTTATGTTAAGCACTTAAAAGCATCTGGTAAAGAGCCCAATGATGCTACTCTGGGCAAATTGTTACGAGCATACAACTATGCGTACCATTCCCAAGGTGGTACAAGAGATGCTCTCGCCAAAGAGGAGCAGGATGAAATTTTAGAAATTTACAAATGTATGAAAGCTAAACATGAAACTTTGGATTTTCTATCTTGTGAAAATTTAATTTATGGTTTGGTTGCAACAAATATGTGGAGGGAGGGTTTGCATCTGTTGGAAATGATGAAAATGACTAGTGGTGCCCCAAGTTTACAAGCATATACCGAAATGTGTGTTAAGGCATTTGCCACGAACGATTTACCCTTGGGATGGCAGATAATGCATCAAATGATTGAGCACGGAAAACAGCCAAAATGTAAAATATTTGAGTCTCTGTTAAAAACGATTATTAAAGAACATTTAGTAAATTTTTGCCAGGAATTTGAAAAGATTTTAATGTTTTTAGAAAATCATCATATAGTTATTAGTCAAAAAGTTGTTAGCGTTTTAAAAGATTTGTCTTTAAAATATTCCAATTTGTTTACTCTTACTTTTTCTAAACTGGAACGATACGGCAAGTGCTCTTCGTGTGGACTTTATATGAAAAATGTTTCGGTAAATGATGAGGATTTTAAAACTTTACAAGAATCCTTTCTCAATAAAGTGCTAATAAGAAATGATGTCTTTCTTAAGTCAACACCACAAGAGGTTAAACAGTTTTGCAACTTTGTTGAGCGTACAAGTCCATATGACTGTGTTATAGATGGTCTTAATGTTGCCTACTCAATGGGCAGTAAAAAACCAACACAAGCAATGGCTAATTTGGTAAAATACTATTTTTAAATAACTAAGTATGTTAAAATAATTTCTAAATGCCTTTAATATAGTTGGCTTCGGTAGTAAAATATTTTAATAATAAAAACAAACACGTATTAGTCTTAGGACGTAGGCATATGAACCAGTGGTCTAAAAAAGCCATGCAATATATTAAAGATAATGCAGCTGTGTTCCTTGCTAATGACATGTGAGTAACAAATTCTAGTTTTAATCTACAGATACAACTAATTTGGGTTTTGGAATATTATACATTTTTAGGCTTGAACCATAGCATTAAATAATAGTAAATACTAAAGTTTTGTGTTCTATAAAACACATAAACCACAAACATATCACATATAACCGTAACGGTTGGCTAAATTATAAATGATTTTTATTTTTTTTTATCAGGAGTAATGTAATTTTCTGATTTTTATTTTTTTGCAAGTAAAATAAATATGTTCCGGGGTGGGTTTGGTGATTTTTTTTGAATTTCTTATTTAACAGGTTAAATAGATATTTTCGGATTTCTTACTTTTGCTTGGCAGAAATAACTAATTTCTGATTTAGATATTTTTTCTGAAAAAAAATAAAAAAATGTATGAAATAAAACTCAAAAAATAATAATTATAAAAACCAAAAATAAGAATTTAATTGATTTGATTTTCGAAAAATATGGTTTAAAATTATAAAAAAATCACTTTAGTGCCCCCTATATTTACTTGTGCCTGTTTCTTTGCAAAATTTAAAAATATTACGGGTACTTAAAAAAAATTACCAACTTTTGTTAACCTTTAAAACAATTTTGCTATGAGAAATTTATTATAAAAGTAATGAATTTGTATTTGTGTCTGTATATATATAGCTATAGCTTTTATGCTCACAAGCATATAAATGTTTGTTCAACTTTCAAAAACAGTAACTAGCAAACCTGAAATTTTCCAGGAAGCAATTTCTGAAATACAAATGGAAAATTCTGAAATACAAATGGAAAATTCTAAAATTCAAATAGAAATTTCTGAAATACAAATGGAAAATTCTGAAATATAATTAGAAAATTCTGAAATACAAATAGAAAATTCTGAAATTGAAATAGAATTTTCGGAAATTGAAATAGAAAATTCTGAAATTGAATTAGAAATTTCTGAAATACAATTAGAAAGTTCTGAAATACAATTGGAAATGGTGTAGTAACTAATTCTTTATAAAATGGAAACTTTAAGCTTGATGGGAAATAATAATAAAAACCAAGTTCACATTATTTGACCAAAACTACAAATTGTTTTAAGAAAAACTGTGGTTTGAAATTGAGCAGCTGATAATTGTTTATATTTAAAAAATTAATTGTTTATGGCGTAAAACTAAAATTGCCTTATATCTAAATAATATGTGTATATTTTTTTTAAACACCTTTTGATATTTTAAGCTCTCATGATGATCCATTTCTGCTGTATGCTACGCTAAAAAGTGGTCAATCAACCGATTTTTTCTCCAGAGATTTAATGCGACAACATGCATTTTTACTTGGTCCCGATCTTAAAGAAATTTTTCGAAGATGGCAACAAGAACATCAATATTCTTTGGTAACACAAACAGGAAACGGCAACATTATTGTAAAAGAGCCCATACGCCATTTGATATGTGCTCATAAGGTAGATGAAATATGGCATGTTCCGTATAAAAAGGAATTTTCGCCACATATAACGGATAGTTTTGAAGTTCCCGAACAATGGCTTTGTATAAAAATTAAGAAATAAATGCAACATAGTTTTTCATTTTTTTTTTATTTATTTATTATTAAAATAATAAAAATTTAATTAATAAATATGTAAGTATGAAACAAATTTCTTCGTTCTTTCATTTTCCTTCTGTACAACAAACAAACATATTTTAAAGATAGTATTTGATGTTACCCCATTTTTAATATTTTAAGAAATAGAAGGCTAAAAACATTTATGTTTAAAAGTTATGTATCAATACCATCATAAACTATTTTTTTTTGTAAGGCCCCTTTGCATATCAGAAAACAGAGAAATACATTTTAAGCTTTATTTCGACGTACAAATACGCCAATTTGATTTTTTTTATTTAAGATAATTATTTTTAATGTTAAATAAATTGCACCGTGGTCGTTATTGTGTCGAATTCGACAACCATCGACACGACAACACCATTCGCAGTAAGGCTGATTGCCAAAGATACATATGTACATATGTTCCTTTTACCAAAATTTCATTTATTTGTTTTTTTTTTCATTTATTTTATATTGTAAATCAAATATACGCTCATATTTATAATCATTAATTTGGGTTTATTAAGGGCGTAAAACGGCCCAAATTGTAGAAAAATTGATTTATTATTTATTTAAAAAACCGATCTGTCGATAAAGAGCTCGCGCGTCGTTGGTCATCATTTTTTAAGGACAACCAGGCCGTCCCTTTTTATCGCACTTCGAGAATTTTGCGTCTCACTCTCGCATGTGTGGAATTGTTTGGCGTTACATTACTGTAACGTGATACAGTTGTCGGAGGTTTCTATGATTGTCTACATGCAAAAAACATTTTGAATAGATGAAGGAAAACCACTAAACTCAAAAATGAAAAAAAATATATTGAAATTAAAGAGAATTATCGGTGCTAGTATATTCTAACCGAAATTAGTGTTGGCGTTATGTATTAATTTACCGGCAAAATTAACCTTAGTTTTTGTTAAAACTAAGAAATCTAAAAACTAAACAAACAAATAAAAAACCGATGAATTTACGTCTAAAAGAAAATTACCAAAATTTAAATATATTGTTTTATTTTTTATTAACTTCTCAAGAGCTCAAAATGATCACATGCTGAATAAAAGGCTCTCCCTTTTTACGTTTTAATGAAAATTTCACACCCGTCACATTTTATAAAAGGTTTTTGCTTAAGTAAAAATAGTTTTAAAAAAATAGTAAAAACCGACAAATTTAATCCATTCTCAAGAATATTGCGCACAAATAGATCTTAAAATCAAAATTATCTTTAATTAAAATATGTAAGATCACACTCGTCACAGTCTTCAAGTGAGCATTGTGAGCAGAAATTTAGTTTTTTCAGTGTACTACTAATAATCCCTTAAAAACATACCACCCATTGATATACAAATGGAAAATTCTGAATTACAAAATCAAAAATTCTAAAATTCATTTCAAAATTTCTGAAAATGGATAAAAATTATCTAAAAAGAAATTAGAAATTTTTAAAATTTAATTAAAAAATTCAGAAATTTAACTACATAAAAATTTCTAAAATTGATATACATACATACATATGTATGTAGGTACAATTAGAATGTTCTAAAATACAATTGGAAATGGCTTATAGTTTCCTTTCAAATATACATACATACATATAAAAATCAAAGCTAATTTGTATTTTGTATAAAAGTTGGTAATATTTTTGTAATTATCAAAATTCTGTTTTTAACCAAAATTTAAAGTAAATTTTAATTTATTTGCGAAATACGATAATGGCCAGTGAAAACTTTGAAGACTGGAACTTACCAATACCAACTCCAGAAGAAAAAAGTGAAAGCACCGATGAAGGTCTTACGAATGATGAACGGCAACATAAAAAACTTAAAAACTATGTTGAGTCAATGGCATATAAACCTGTAAAAGCACCGCTTGCTAGTCCTCGTATTGAGTTATTAGCGAAACCTAAGAAGAATTTGCTTTTAGAAAATGCTAAACAATTTTCTGAATTTATGAGGCCTTTGGAAAGGGGAGAACGTTTAAAACGTTTAGCAGCTAGTCAGGAGGCAATCACGGTGGAGTAAGTTTATATACAAAAATAATTGTTATTTATTGCGTATAAAGTGGGTTACAAAAACTTTATATTCGCCTTGTAAAGAAAGAGTTTTTCGTTTTATGCTGTATTTACTAAGTATTTTTTATATAAATAAAAATTGTCTCACTTAAAAGATTTTCGCTATACTTTAAATTTATGAAAGATTACTTGCTATTTATTGTAACTTGTTTGTAAAAATGTAAAGCACTTGACTTATTTACAGACAACTTGAAAGGGTTATTCGAGCTGAAAAGACTAAAGAGCGCCAAAAGGAGTATGTTTTGAAGCGAAAGCAAGAAGTTTATTATGAAATGCTAACAAAACTAGAGCTGCAATGTCGCATGCAATATTTAAATGTAATATTAAAAAAGTTTACCAGTTTTATAGCAAAATTAGCAACAACAATGCGTATTCCAAAGACGTTAATAGATCCATATGCCCGCATGCATCGTGGTTTATTCTGCAATATTCTTCAAACAATTGGTGTGGAACCTACTTTTTATAATAACACGGTAGACGGCGAGTATGAAGTATGCTACAAATTGTCACATGCTTTGCTCAGTCTTATAATTAAAGCGTTGGACTTAGCTTCAACCCATAATGCTAATGAAATACAACCAATAGAAACTGATTTTCAAATAGACAATTACATTAAAGAACGTTTAATGAGTGCAGCGGAAAAAAAAGTTCTTGGAAATAATAAAGTTAAATGTAAGCGACCATTTGAAACTAATAATGTAGATAAAAAGTTTAAAATTTAAATAAACTTTAAATAAATGCTCTTGTTAATTTTAAAATTATGTGTAAATACGTACATAAAATGTATTTGTGTTAATACATAGTAGGTTGTTTATATGAAACTTTCTATAGGTATTTGAAACTTTAAATCAGAGATAACAGTGGTTGTCATGGAATCCAAAAGCTGCCGGAATCGGATTTTAAAATGGCATACATATGTATATACATATTAAAGGGACATAAATCTTGGTATTATGGTTTTATTTTTATATTTAATACTGATTTTAATTCAAGCTCTAAACTTATAATTTAAAAATTTCGGAGCAAAAGTATTTATTGTTCACTTCTAAATCTTATTCCGACAGCTATTATGTAGTTTTAAAACCAACCCTGAAAATCAGATAGTTTGTTCTTTGTTTCCGTAAGAACCTAAGTTTAATATAGCCTGGATGAGTATCTTTTATGTTGATTTAATTGCATCTACATACATACATAAATATAACCTAAGTTCTATGAACAAAAACACAAAAGTTTTAAGATCTAGCAAAACGAGCCAACTAGTTTCTGCCATTTGTATACCCTTCACATAAGTGATAAGGATACATATCAGTTTATCATTCCGTTTGTAATATCTTTATTATTTGCAGTACAAAATAATTAAGCTGGACATATAAAAAGTCCAATATGAAGGGTATATAAGATTCGGCACAGCCGAAAATATGGCTCTTACTTGTTTCAATACAGAATTAAGTTTTAAAAGGTAAGTTAAACCTGTTTTTTTTTTTGCAATTAAACTAATCGCCATGTCTTGTCTTTGTAGTTATATAAGAATCAAATCAGATTTAATTGAAATTAAAATAAGATTTAAATACAGAGGGGTTATTATGTAATTCGTTTCGAATTCGTAAAAATTTAATTTCGAAGACGATTTTCAAAAATTTTGTGGCAGAAAATCCTTAGAAATCGAATGTTCGTTAATGAACATCCAGCAATATCAACAGTGAGTTATTAAAGACATTTTTTTTTTGTTTTTGTTGTTGCAGAACTGGGGTTACCCATGATACAATTAACAGGTATACTCGTCCCTGCAACAACTACAAAGAGTCAAACAAAAAAAGGATGTGTAATAAAATTTGGTTGTTTAATTTTCACAGGGAGAACATAATTTTGACATTTTGGCTCCAATAGCTGGGTCGACGAGTCTACCTGGTTATTTGTATCATGGGGTTACATTTTTAAATATGCTTCGCCAACAACCATATAGCATTTATACATTGTAAGTCCGAAAAAAAGGCACATTCAACAATGTAAAACCAAGGCGAAATAAAAAAATTCGCCCTCTGCATTTCCTTTTTGTGTTTGAACGGTAGAACGTCAGAAAAATTACAAATTTCATATAAAATTAAATTTTTATAACGTGAAAATGTCAAACTGATTTTAATCAGCTGGGTTCTTAATATTACCTGGTTGAGTGTGCCCTGTCCGGGAACAAAAACATAGATGTCAAAAAAAAAACAAGCAAGTGTAAAGTACGCAGTTTTTTTTCTTTCACTATATTTTTGAGATACTGAAAAATGGGTTACGGATTTTAAAAAAGTTCGCATTAATTATTTATAGCTCCAAACTCCATTCCGTACCATGCAGCAAACCAAAAACCACAAGATGATATGCAGATTAACAAATATAAGAATTGTTGTAATTAATTAACCAAAATATTTCATATATACTTACGTCTTTTACAAGTAATTTGCTTAATTTACAAAAATGTTTTTATAATATGCCAATTTTTTGTAAAATTACCGCCATCTTTTTCCTAATTCGCCTTAAACAAACGATATCAAAATTAACAAATTTTGGTAATAAATATGAGGTAAAAAACTAGGTATAAGCTAATCGGGTAGTAGCGACATTAGATTTTCGATTACTCAAAACTTTGTGCTGGATACTTAGTAATCATTAGTCACTAACTAAGTAGCACTTATCTGCTCAGAAAAAAATTTTTGATTTTGTTTAAAAAGTTTTTTGTAAAATCTTTAAGAAATAAATAATCCTAGTAAAATGATATGTCGTTTATGCTTAAAAGGCATTCCAAAAGAATCTAGTATAAAGTTATATGAAAATTTGGATGTTTCGGGTGATTCAATAAAAATGGTCAAACTAATTGAACGATATCTGGAAATTAAAGTAAGAATAAAAAATATATTATTGTACACATATATTTTTGTATATAAATGCACATTTGTATATTATATTTTACTAGATTAAACAGGATGACATTGTATCCACAATTATATGTCAAGACTGCTCGGACCATTTGGAAGAATTTCATCGTTTTTCTCAACAAGTAGCTGAAAAGCAATTAACGTTGTGTAAAGAGTTTTTAGATTTCAATCTTAAAAAAGAGCACAACATTGATGATGAAGACGCTTGGGACAATGATGATCATGAGAATAACAAAAGCGAACCAAATGAAAAAAGACAAGAGATAATAATCAACTGTCCCCTAAGCATGTTGAAAGATGAAACTGATGATAATGAAAATGATGAACAAGAAATGCCTACAGAAGACCTAATTGAAACTACGGGAAGTAATGAAAAAGATATTATAGCCCCAGATTGTGTTGCAATTTTTAATGAAGACGATAACAGCAGAGATAATAATTACATTCCTGATCAAATTTCTTCAGACGGTAGATATTTTTCATCTGCTCGCCTAAACATTTTTAAAAAACTTACAAATTTTTATTACAGATGATGATGTTCCTCTTATAAAATTTAAATCTACTAAGAAAAAATCACAAAAAAAGAAACGTAAAAAAGCACCAACCAAGCCTCGTGAAATCAAAGAGAAGAAACCAAAAAAGAAGAAATTATCCCTACAAGAAGAAGTGGCTATGTCAATGGATCTAATATGTGACATTTGTCAAACCCGTGTTGATACATGGAAGGCCTTAAGAGAACATTTTCTTTTGGCACACACTAAAACACCATATATTAAGTGTTGTGATATTGTTTACCGTAAACCACGAGCTCTCATGGAACATCTCGAGTGGCATAAAAATCCAGATATGTTTAAGTATGTACCCAAAGCAGATAAATTTTTCAAAAATAATTTTTGCAAGTATTTTTAAAGATTGTTTCTAAAATTTTTCTATAATAGAAAGAAATTGTTATAATTTTAGATATTCGTCCATTTAAAGTATTTGCGAAATATTTTGCTAAAAAAAATTTTGACTTGAAAAAGTTATTACTAAGGGCAGATTTAGATTGTGATATTTTCAATGCATGATATTTTTGTTTGTAGACAAAAAGGTTGTTAAAGAGCCTACTTTTGTACAACCCTTGTCTAAAAGCATAAAAACTCATGGAAGTGACTATGAAAAATACTTTCATATTAATCGGCCCTTACATACATATGTATATAGAAACATTTTAGAATGCGAATAAATTCTTTATTACAGATGTCAAATTTGTAATCAAAATATGTCCAGCGCTCGCAATTTAACCATACATATTACATCGGAACATCCTGATAAAGCCGACTTGGTAGAGTTTTACGAGTGCGAACATTGCTCAAAACGAATACGCAATTACAACTTATTTAAAAAGCATTTACGTTCACACAACAAAGAAACAGAAGTTGAATGTAACATTTGTAATAAAAGGTAAGATAATCAAAATTGTTAAATATATTTTTAGGGACACTTGTTAAGGAGTATAAAATCAGGGACCGTAACCATAATAGCTTAAACTATTTATTTATAATTTTATTCACAATGGATTTTTGTAGGTGTAGGGGGAGTGCTCTGTTTGCCTGCACTAACTTTCTTTACCTAGTAGGTATGGTAAGGAAAGGTATGTGTCTTCAAAATCAAATTTAAAATTTTTTAACAGGCTTGTTTTGAAAAAAAAAAAAACAAAAATAATCTGATAAAAATCGCACTAGTCTTTTTTACCATTTACGTGAGTGAAACTTTTACATAAACTTGTGATTGGTAACTCCATAAATTGTATATTCTGAAGTCCCTATTAATTTTGAAGCGCTTCTGTCCATCTGCCAAAACCAACACTTCGAATCCTTAAATTGTGTTAATTTACCGAATATTGGCGATATTTCGCTACTGAAAATTAACGCAACTTTTTTAAATAAAATTCAGATATACAGTGGTGGTCATTCCATTTGAAACTATGCATGATAAAAGTAAAACTGGATTTATATATGTATATATATTCTTTTAAAAACTAAAGACCAGTACGCAGCTTTGCCGAATTTCAGGCTGCCATGGGAAGTGTGTGTAAAAAAAAATTATATAAGCAACAGTCTCGGGAACAAAAGCATAAATTACAAAACAAAAACTGAAAATTGTGCACATACATACAGACACATAAATAAATAAAAACAAAAGAGCTTTTAGTTAACATAATACTATTGATAAATAGATGACGGTTTTACTAAAAATGTAAGCTTTAAATTGCTTTAAATTATTTTTTAAAAGTACATAATTATTTTATTTTTATTTGTACATTGTAATAAATGTTTAAATGTTGTGTTTTTTTTTTGCTTTTTTTGATGATGAAGAGCACCGATGGTAGCTCAAAATATTGAAACAAAATTTAAAATAAATATTCTAATAAAAGAAAATGTTTTATAAAATATACTTAACCTTGAACCCATGGAAACGGGTGAATTTAACTATCGTAAGGTCGAAAAAATAAAACTAACTTATAACTATTAAAAAAAGTTCGTTATTTTTTCACATACTTTTTATGGCGGCCATTTAGGCTGAACTGCGTACCGGCCTGTTCCGTAATGTTTTTTTTTTGTTATTCACAGGAAAGATAATCAACATTGTTGCGATAAAATGGTAAAAGCTTCCGTAAAAAATTAACGATTGTTTGTTTTAAGTTTGTTTCTGCATGACCACGTAATTAGAATCGTACAGGATTTTGCTTTGGTGTCTGAAAAAATTCAATTGTTAGTGACGAAGTGATTTCATTTTTAAAAGCAGTGGATTAAATTGGAATAATTTTCATACAATTTAATGAGGGCTACTAAACTGAATTTTTCTTGCCCAAAAAGTGGTACTTGGTGCACTTAACTTAAAGGAAATGGTTAAAACTACATTCATTAAGCTCAGAGCAGAGAAATATTTTTTTTGAAGGGCCAGTAGATGTTAAACAAAAACGAGTTGTGGTATAATGTAAAATGTGGTCGGGATTTAAAGACTTTAATTTCTTTACTTGTTATATCAGTTTTTCATTTCGTTTGATATTACGACAATATTCATTTGAGTCCCCATAAAGTATATCGCCGGCTTAACATGCAAAGGCTCTAAGTCCACTTATTTTGCAAATTGAGATTTTAATGCAGGTATGTACATAAAGTAAAACTACATTGATAAAAAAAATTACAGTTATCTCATTTTTTGTTGTTGTTTTGTAGTGGTGAGCAAATTTATCACAAAAAATACCTCCAAGTCCCTATAAAAAGTACAGTTTAGCCATTCCTGTCAAATTGTTTAATCACACGTACTAAAAAAATCGAAAACTTATCTGTTTTAAGATAAATAATGTACCGTAATTTTTTTTAATATCAAGCTTTAATTAAGTATTGTAGCGATAGCGTAACTTAATAATGTAAATTTTTTAATTGCTAAAATTATTTCAATTTATGTAAAACCAGCAAAATTCCCGCGGGCTCCGATACCCCGAACTGTAATAATATTAAAAGTACATTATAATTAAACTTATTATCTAAATCGTATTCAGATTCTCCCACTAATTATCAATTAGGTGCACTTTCCCTCTTTCTGCATATTTTGTCATCGCTTTCCTAGTAATTTTTTTTTACAATAATCAAAACAATCTTTACTTGAATACAAAAAAATAAAAAAGCTAAAACATTAATACTTTCTTTAGTTAATAAGAAAAATAATAAAAGACTAGATCTAATAAAAAAACCAAAGTCCATGAAAAAAAAAGCAAACGAATCAATAGAAAAAGCTCTTAAGTCGAAAAAATCTTTTTTATCGGCAAATATTTATTTTTTGTTCTGTTTTTACGCACAAAGAAAGCGAAAAAAATACAGAAAAAATTGCGTTTTAAAAATTAAAAATGCTTGTGAAAAAAGAGTTTATTTCTGAACTGTAAAATTTAAAAATATGGACTTAGAGCCTTTGCATGTGAAGCCAGCGATATGTATTATTATCCTTATAGATAGAGGGTCAATTTAGCCATGTAAGTCTGTCCGTCTGGTAAAATCCAGTTTCAGGAGCCAAGTCAAATCCTACAGATCACGTTTGGTGTCAACCTCACAGAAATATCCTTGAAAAGATCGCTATTTAAAATCAGCAAGATCACTACGAACCAAGATATAGCAAAAACTTGAGATAACCCATTTTTAGGACAAAAACCATACATATGTATATCCCTATATATCCTGTTGCGTAAAAATTAAACCGGACACATTGAAGACGGAAAGCTAAATTAGGATTTTTTTTTTTTGGAAAAGGAGGAAAGAAAGTGATAGCCCGTCTTCAATTGCATAGATTTAAAAAAAAATTCGATACGCAATATCATGGGAACTGTAAAAGCTACCGACTTTAAACCTGCTGCAAGTCATTTCTAATATGATGTCTATGTTTTGGAAAAAAATTGTTAAAAAGTAGCTAGACTGGTAGCCGTCATACAAATAGACAATTTTATAAAATTTTTATTTATACGATGGATCTTGAAAACTACTACAGTTATCGACTAAAAAATTGCTACAAAGTGATACTACTATTATGTGTGGTTTTTGGAAAAAAATGGTTTTTGTTTTAGTGTATTTTTGTAAACAATAGGTGTGTTCATTTATGAAAAAATTATCACTAATTTTCGATAATCATTACTAGTAAGTGTTCACGTACACAAAAAATTAGCAGTAAAAAAATTTTACTATCAGAAATTATTCAAACAGTCTTTCTGTCATTATGCTTTGAAAAAAATTTAAGTTTTAAATTTTTATAAGTTTACAAAAACAAAATACATTTGCTTGCAAGTTTTGACTGTAAAAGTGTTCATTTACATTTAAATATATTTGAGAGCAATTTTAAAAAATTTTTCTTTTTACTCTCTCGTTGTTAGTTATTACTGGAAAGTTATTGAACACAACCAATTTTAATATTAAATTTCTATATATCAAATAAGCCAATTGGTTCATTTTTAATATGACAAGTATTATTAAAAACAAATATTGAAAAAGTTTTTTTCCAAAACCAGCAAAATGGAGCGCATTTTCGAAACTTGCTACAGTTTCTCGTTAGCACTCTTTGATTGGTACTAAAGTCTTGGTAATTATTATTTTCTACTTTACTCAAGCTAATTGAAATTTAAAAACTTATGTGTTTTGAAACTATTTGCATTTATCTTTTAACTATTAAACTATGACAATGAATGCAGTATGCTTTTGCATGTATTAGTTTTGCCCCGGTTTTGCTTCGGTTTTGTTGTATTTTTAATTTTATTTTGCTGGCCAGTTGTCAACAATAGTAATTTTAATTCGGTTTTGTTATTAGCTATACAGATTGATTCATTGGGGAAACAAAAATACTAATGTAAAAGGTGTATAAGAAAGATTTGGCACAGCCGAATAGAGCGCTTTTACTTTTTAAAAATTTATTTTTTCATTCGTATACATTTATTTGAAACACGAAATATTTTTAAATATTTTGATTCCCTAAAACGCCTTAAAACAAAATAAATTGTCAAACTTTTCTTTTATTTTTGTGCATTGCGTCTTACGAATTAAGGTCCTAAATGTTAAGATGGAATAGACCTATTATTTATTCGAACACTGTTGACCATACATATGTACATGTGTGTATCTTATATTTCTTTAACATTTTAGAATCATAAAAAGATCGAACCATCGATTAATGATGTAAACCTTACTTTTTATTATTTTAAATTTTTTAGTTTTATTTATGTACACTTATTGAAAACATTTTTAATACATTTTACTGTTAAAACATATTAAGTGTAAATTTAATAAAAAAGAACAAATTTAATTAACAATTAAAATTATACATACATATCTTTTTATATAAAAAAGTACATACATACATAGTTAGTACATACAAAATTTTTATTTTAAATTAAATTTTATATAGATTATCATCCCAATATACTCTTGAACGACATATCAATAATTTTCATAACAATATTCGCAAACACGTCTGCGATATGTGTGGTCGGGTTTATAAAACGAAAACTGCTTTCAAAGATCACTATAATATACATTTGGGTATAGTTTCTCCAGCTGTACAATGCTCTATATGCCATAAATGGCTTAAAAATGCAAACAGCTTGCGTGTACATCGTTTTACTCATGAAGAACATCACATGTCGTGCGATATATGTGGACTTTCGTTTAATACAAACCGTAGACTGCATAGGCACAAGATCTACTGGCATACATTAGATGCAAATCTACATTGTAGTTTTTGTGATAAAGTCTTTCGCGAAAAACGAAATCTTGATGAACATATGGCTATACATTCTGGGGTTCAATTATATTCATGTCCACATTGCGGAAAGGATTCAAGATCGAAATCAAATATGTACGTACATATTAAGCGGATACATCCAAATGAATGGTGGAGATCAAAAATGGAGCGTCTAAATTTAACATCCCAGGACAATGATTGTGAAAACAAAAAATAAACAGAAGCAATAAAATAGTTTTTAGTTTTGATGTAATTAAAGATATGTATGTACATGAGTTTAAATTACGTACATATCCATGTATGTATTTAAAGTATTAAATTTAGTTAAAAAAAAAAGAATAAAATATTATCTTGTTACAATATTGAAAAATCCTGTAATTTAATTATTAAAAAATATTCCTGTGATGTGAAGTTTGTACATGTTTATATAACTTTTTGTTTTAATAATACTAGTAAATAAATTTAAAAAAAAAAAAAATCTGGATAACAATTTTTCATGCGGAAAGTAAAGCGGTTTTTGGTATAGACTTATTAATTTTTTTTTTTTTAATAGAGTTAATTAAACATTTTCTTTTCAAAAATAGTAAAATTTTTTAAAGTGATTGGAAAATAATGTTTTTGCATATACAAAAAAAATTTCTTAACCATAAAGTTAAAAAGAAAAAACTCATATGCGCAATTCAACTTTAGCGGGGGTAACCATGCTACTTACATTTTTTGCTGCGATTTAAACCCTATTTATTATTAAAACGCCTATGATTGCCAAGAATGAATGAATAAATGAATTCTTGCTTGAAGTTTGTAGAGGTAGCATAATATAGAAAGGCCTCCTCAACTCGCATTTTTTAAGTCGTTTTTTTTGCTAATTGTTTTAAGCAGACATTTGTTGAATAAACAAAAATTTAGGATATTATTAGGTAATTCGATTCGATTCGAAAATCTTTCGAACTCGTATAATTTAAATTATGTAGTACGATTTACGAAAATCTATTTACAAATGTTCAGAAATTAACTTTGTTTTTAATGTAAATCGACATTTATAGAATGATTTCGCAAAATTTAAAGTAGCCACTATGTTTTTTAACATGTTAAAACTCGGTATCAGTTGATATTTTCTTTTAATTATTCCATAACACTAATAATCATATTAAATCATACAAACTGCCCTTCAATTCGAAAATTTAATCAAATTACATAACACCACTCCTGGGCTCATAAAAAAATATGAATTAGAACCTTTCTATATTAAGGTAACGGTATATAATTTTCGTTTGAGCAATATCATTACTGTACGTCTTGACAAATCAAATTTATGCCCAAATAAATGTCAAAATCCAAATAAAAAATTCGGTTTTTTTATATACTGAGTTTGACATTTGTTGAGGCATGCATTTGTCTCCTCAAGACGTACAATTAGAAAAAAAAGTTACATATACATACTTAAATTTTAAACTCATAAATGCCAATTTTAAGGTTTACAACTCAACTCACTTGATTTGTTTTGATTGCACAATTTGGCATTTTTCAATTCCAACTGAAATAAGTTAAGTTGCAAACCTTAAAAAGCAAAAAATTTTCTTTTATAAATGTATGTAACACAATTATTTCGGTACAAAGTGAAAATAAAAAGTTCTTCAAAATTTTATCTTGAAAGCAACAACACGATAATTTGGGCAATTTTTCCTGTATTTTTAGGGGGAGGGGAGGGGGGCAATTTTTATATCTAAAATTAGGGTGATTTTTTATTTTTTAACTTTTTGTTACTATGATAAATTTTGAAATAAGCTGACCCCCAAAACAAAAAAAAAAATGCCCAAACATATGAATAATGGCCAAAACAAAAGGAAAGAATTTTCAAGGAAAGGAAAATTAAAATTGACTCCAAAATAATTTCAAATAAGAATTAAACAAAAAATGGCACTAAAGTAATGAATAGCTTAACGTTTTTTAATAATTAGGACAAGGTTTCGTTTCCACCACATTTTTTTTGGTACGTTAGGACTACGCGTTAAAAAGCTGTTGGAAAGGGCAAATAGTTTAATTTTAAACCGCCGGCATCGCTGAAGCCTTCGACAGGAGGGAAAAGACTTAAAATTTAAGAGGTTTTATACAGTGGCTTCGCTAAATAAAATTATTTCTGTACTTGTGCCCGGCTGAATGCTTAATCGAAACGGGAGGTTCGAATCAACTAGAGTTAAAATCCATTGCACCCGGTCCAAGACCGCCTGTCTATATTCCAAATGAGCTCCGTATACTTTTTTGGAAAGATGTCATAAAATTTCGTATATAGAACAAAAATAATTTTTAAGTTTTGGATAGCAGGCCTTCGGCCGAAAGCAAAGAATTTAAACTCTAATGGAGTCGAACCGCCTGCTTAGCTGTAGCCTTTGGTTGTACACAAATACAAAAGTACTTTTACTTAGCAAAGTCA
Organism: Melanophora roralis; assembly: GCA_963583895.1. Classification (NCBI taxonomy): domain Eukaryota; kingdom Metazoa; phylum Arthropoda; class Insecta; order Diptera; family Rhinophoridae; genus Melanophora; species Melanophora roralis. The sequence continues at coordinate 39,216,123 of OY757190.1, forward strand.
ATGAACAAATCCACGGGTCTAAAATTTATTTTTTAACTTGCAAAAAAAATTTTTCAGTAACTGATTATTTTAAACTGGTTAAACTGCTGTTAAATCGATAACAATAAAATATTTGTTACATTTTTCATTGTTATTAAGACGAAAATGTATTGGTTTTTATTTATAGAGGAGAAAGATTTTTTTTTTTGATTTGGACCGTTTTTCGTGGAATTGCTCATATGTTTCATGTACATATTAGTATTAAATAAATTAAATGCATTAGAGTAAGAAATTTAAAAAAATAATTACATGTGTACTTTTTGTTTTGTTTCAAATTGATTTTCATATAGATATTCCTCGGAAAGTAATTTAAACCGTCATATACAAAATATACACAAATATGCAAAATATCATATTTGCGATGTTTGTGGTCAAAAGTTCAAATGCAAAGATTCTTTTAAAAAACATTACGGCCAACATCAAGGCATCATTGAACCAGCTGCAAAATGTTCCATTTGCAACAAGTGGCTTAAAAATAAACACAGCCTCCGTTTGCATCGTTTTATACATGAAAAAAATCCATCAGCTTGCGATTTATGCGGAAAAGTGTTTGAGACTAAACATCGCCTGCGCAAACATAAATCCTACTGGCATAAGTCTGATTTAGACTTGCAGTGTAACTTTTGTGAAAAAGTTTTTCGCCAAGAGCGCAATCTGCAGGAGCATATGGCTATTCATACGGGAGTACAGCTTTACAAATGTCCACATTGTCAGAAAGAATCACGTTCCAAGTCAAATATGTACGTTCATATAAAGAGACAACATCCAAGTGAATGGTGGAAATCCAAAATGGAACGTTTGAATATAAATCCAAATGCTGAAAGTCCAGAGTGATACTAAATCAATTTTATTTTTTTTTTTTTGTTATTTTTTTTTATATTTTCATGTATAAAAAAAATATACATGAATGTAAGTATATACAGATATGTATGTACAAATTTAATTTGTTGTTTTTTAGTGAAATTAAAAATTTGTATTAATAATAATGTTTTTTATCTGAAGGCAAAAATATATACATATGTTAATAATTTTTACTGATTATAAAGATTTATTTAAGGGAGGTGGGAGGTAAATTTTGCAAATAGTTTTATTGCTATGAAAAAAGCTTTCTTCGATTTAAATATAAATGACTTTTTAGGATACACCTTATACTTTGAAATATAGCAATAAATTTAATTATAAATGAGTCATCCACATGCAAAACCAGCCAGCTATCTACCAAAAAACTTGTGGGAAAATGGCAACAACGTATATCTTTTCTTCTGCTCTAGATATCTTTATTTTATTTTTTTTTTATTACAAAAGATTTCTCGGTATATAAAAATGTTTATATCCAGCATAAGAAACATTAATAGATATTCAGGTTTTAAATATCAAGATAGGTGGTTTTGCACCCCAACTGTAGAAATTGCTTGTTTTGCAACTGAAGTGGAGTTAGTTTAAATTTTATTATATAAATAAATAATATTGTTAAAAAAGTATTAATATTGAAAATTAATAAAATGCATGACGTACATAAAACGTTTAATTTAAAAACTTAATGCAGCGATTAAACAAATTATTATCATTAAAAAATTAAGAATAAACTTGTACTTAACAGGTTAAATAAATAATAATTATTAGTATGCCGAATGCATAAGAATCAATAAAAAAAAATACTTTCATTGTGGTGCTTCAATTTGAAACAATGCACCAGATGCATAGTGTTCTTCGGTATCACAACAAAAAACTTGTTGGTAGTAAAATTTTTGATAGGATCTGCGGACATCCTGCATTAACCGATGTTAGCATTTAAATACGTACTGCAAAGGAGTGGTTACATTACCCCACCGTATGCAACTTTTTAGGCTGGTATTCGGACTAATTTCGGAACTTTTGGCATCGATTTGTTAAAGTATATTATTGAATAATTTGCATATAACAGAATAGTCTGGCATATTTTTCCTTTAAGAGAATATATTTTTATAAAAACCGTTTTTGAATTTTTGAATTATTACATTATCATCCGTTTCAGACATTCGCTATTTTTAAGCATTCATTTTTATGTAACAGCATATTTTGCCATATTTTTCCTTTAAGAGCATATATTTTTGTAAAACCCGATTTCAAAGCCTTTTTTCAATTTAAAAAAAAAACTCACAAAAAATCTTTTTCGAGTGCTTATTCTCACCTTTTGTTAGCTTTTGTACTTTTTTTCAATTATATATTTTAAGGTGAATCCCATTTTGGTTTGTTTTTAGTTTACAAGAAATCGATACTCGACTAGTTAAAAAAAACAATTTAAAATTATTCAACATCATTTGGTGTCCCGTTTTTAATTTTGAATCGGAATTTTTTTTAGCAATGTTAATTCGTTAACGCTACTTAATAATTGCTGCGTTTTCGGATTCCTTAGTCTAAGTTTCAATAATATTTTCAACTTTCTACTGCATATTTTATGCGCATAAAACCCCTTTTTTAAGATCATATTTTTGGTTGCCCTTGTTATAAAGTTAAAATAATGACGATGATGATATGATTACAAAGCAGTTGAGTTAAAATAACTGCGAAAGCAAAAGTTTATTTAATTATTTGATATAATTGTAGAACTTTAAACTTAATTTAACTTAATTTTTTTTGTTTAAAATTTGTGTGTGTTTTTTGCGTTATGAAAATGGAATTTTCGAATCTTATACATTTATAATTTACCGACTTTCGTGACAATCTACTCTTGATATATGTTTTTGTAACAATATTTAAATTTGTTTTCTTATTAATATCTTATTAACTTGCCAACATCAACCTCCTTAAATCTTGTCTAGATGTGCAACCATATACCGTTTGCGTAACCATATTGCATCCGTTCACAATAACATATATCATCATATTTGTGATATTTGTGGGAAAAAATTTAAATCGAAGACCTCCTTTCAAAAGCACTACGATGAACATCAAGGCATCATTGAACCACCGGCTCAGTGCACAATATGCGGTGCTTGGCTGAAAAATCAACACAGTCTGAAGGTACATCATCAAACTCATGAAGACACACAGTTTGCCTGTGATGTTTGTGGTAAATTTTTTAAGACAAAAAAGAATTTGAGCCGCCACAAAGGATATTGGCATAGACGGGAACGTAATCTGTTGTGCAGCTACTGTGACAAGGTATTTCGTGAAAAACGCAACTTGGACGAGCACATGGCCACGCATACAGATACGAATCTGTATACGTGCCCTCACTGTGGCAAAGAGTCTAGATCAAAGTCCAATATGTATGTTCATATAAAGCGGCAGCATCCGGATGAATGGTGGAAATCAAAACAGGAACGTTATCAACTAAAACCAGAAGATAGTGGACAGGCTGCAAGTGAAAATCCACTTAAAGAGAAATCAACATTAGCAGCAGCAGATGATACAGTAACAATGGTTCCAACATCAGCATCCCATACACAGGAGTGTTTAAATGCAGGATAAAAGATCATTTTTTTTTAGTTTTTACTTTTAAAGATGCTTGTAAACAATCCCAAATAAAATTGTTCACAACGTTTAATAACATATGTATTCACATAAATATGTACTTACAAAAAAAAAAAAGTGAGAGCGCTATATTCGACTATGCCGAATCTTAGATACCCTTCACATTAACCTTTCAAAACCCCGAATTTTTTTTCTGAAATATTTATAATTTTTAAATTTTAAATGTTGTCATATTTCAGCCCTCTTAGGGTGCCTACGGGGAAGTTGTAGAGCTTTTGTACCCTATTTTTTCAAATTTTGTATGAAAATAGAGGGTAAGTATGTTCTAGGAAAATGTTTGCAATGAGTTGGGGTTAGTCTTACATTTGATCTATCCACGAGCACCCTGCAAACTTTGCGGGGGGATTTATTACAATTTCTCAAACTTTGTACTTGAGCCCCCTTAGGCGATAGATATAGGGAGTAAGTTTATATTTTAAGAATATGTTTGGGAGAAAAAACCAATTGGGTTCGGTCGTACACTTTATTTCTCTAAGGCCGACTCTGAAGAAAAGTTATGGGTGTTTTTACATAATTTTTGTAAATTTTTTATGGTAACCTCCTTAGGTGATGGGGGTATGTTTTAGGAATATTTTTGGGGGTCTGTAATAAATTTTATTCTCATAGGAACGATTCCGGTGGTTTTAACCTTATATTTTCAAATTTTGTATGAACCATTTTAGTTGCTGTTGATAAGTGGTAAGTATGATACACAAAAATGTTTAGGAGGGGAAGTTAATTGGGATCGGTCTTACATTTTACCTTTGTAGGAAAACCCTAGAAGCTGTGGGAGCGATTTAAAAAAATATTAAACGGAAAATAATAATTTCTTCTAATAAAAAGAAATTTATATGAATTATATTAATGCGTATCATTACCATGTTAATTTGGCTCTGAAAAAAGTTTTGGTAAAAGTTTTGCTTCTAATGTTTTTAAACTGTACAGTAAGTTAAATACTTTCATTTTCTATTAAACTTTTTTTTTATTACAAACGCCTTTTGTAAGTAAATGTATATGGGGGATTTCATGACAAGTGACCCAACTTTTAAAACAGATGTCTTTCGATTGGAAAGAAATTTGGACCAAAGTAAGTTCTTGCTGAGAGCTGTTTAGACACAATTTTTTAACACGATCGGTCAAGAACTCTCTGAGCTAGAGGGGTTCAAAATTTGATGTTTTCGGCAAATAGGTATTTTTTCTCATACATGTAGTTTATTACCTTTTGCTTTTAACGAAATTCGTCCCAAATAGTTTCGATAGCTTTTTCTTCAATCTTCCAGAAAAAAAATATTTTTAAAATTAAAAAAAAATTTTTTTATTTTTTTTATAAAATAATTAGAAAACATTTTTTTTTTATAAAATAATTAGAAAAAAAATTTTTTTTCCAAATATGTATACCCATTTTTTTTGCTCAAAAGAAAGCTTAGGTCTTTTCTTTGAAGAGCTTGGAGGTCGCTTAGTGGGATGCGAGTGGAATATCTATAAAAATTAATGTTTTGTAACTCAAGGCAGAGGTTTTCCAATTTTCGCGTATATTCTATTTTGATTTTTTTCCTATTTATGTAAAATTATCTCTTAAGCAAAAAAAAAATATTTTATGCTAAGAAACAAAATAATTTAACCTTTCCGACGGTATGCAAGTACCAAATAAAGTCTCATACACTCGTACACTCGACACTGTATTACCAACAAAATGGTAGGCCTCTGGAAAATCACTTTTTTGTTAATATTTTCAATGCATACCGTCGGAAAGGTTTAATTATTTTCTTTCTTAACATAAAATATTTTTTTTGCTTAAGAGATAATTTTACATAAATAGCAAAAAAATCAAAATAGAATATACGCGAAAATTGGAAAACCTCTGCCTTGAGTTACAAAACATTAATTTATATAGATATCTCACTCGCATCCCACTAAGCGACTTCCAAGCACTTTATAGAAAAGATCTAAACTTTCTTTTGAGCAAAAAAACAAAAAAAAAATGGGCATATTTGGAAAAAAAAATTTTTTCTAATTATTTTGTAAAAAAAAAATAAAAAAAATTTTTTTTTAATTTTAAAAATATTTTTTTTTTTGGAAGATTGAAAAAAAAAAAGCTTTCAAAAGTATTTGGGACGAATTTTGTTAAAAGCAAACGGTAATAAACTACATGAATGAGAAAAAACACTTATTTGCCGAAAACGTAAAATTTTGAACCCCTCTAGCTCAGAGAGTTCTTGACCGATCGTGTTAAAAAATTGTGTTGAACTACTCTCTGCAAGAACTTACTTTGGTCCAAATTTCTTTCCAATCGAAAAAAAGTTGGGTCACTTGACATGAAATCCCCCATATGTGGATATGAGTGTAACAGTGGCCTTAACAACAAAACCATGAAAACTGAAAATAAGCTAGTTCTAGTATCTACTATACCAGAACTATCTTATTTTCAGTTTTCATGATTTTGTGGTCCACTGTTGCACTCATAGCCTCATATATAAAGTTAATAAAACAATTAAATTTTTTAAGAAAACTAAAGCATTAAATTAAAAAACTTTGAATATGCCTATGCAAGTATTTTGTAAAATAAGAAAAAAAATGTGGTAAAAACATTATTTTTTGCAAATACATAATTAAAAAATTTGCCATTTTTTTTTTTTGGAATTTTAATGGCAAAATTAACCTTGAACGTTAGAAGTGTCCAATTTGGGTATTGAAAACACAAATGCCAAGCAGCCAAAGCGTAAAAGCGAACCATGTTGCAGTATAGCTGTACCTTCCCAAGCACCCTTAATCATTGGTGAATCGTCATAGGGTGAACATTTGCATTCAGGTTTTGGTGGCGGGGCCATTCTGAAAAAAAAAAACTTAAAAAATGTTAAATACATTTATGTATTCGATCATGCAAATTAACAAACCTCGTACTGTTGTCGACCACAAAATAGTGACGCTGTATACCCCGCCTTTTATCGAGGATGGTCTGAACTTTTTTCTGCAATTCGACGTCTTCGTTTTTTAGTTTTTTTGCAGGTGTGGGATCACGTTCTGTAAAATCACACGAGTATAACTGACCATTTACCTCAGTACCATGTTCTGAATAATTAATTAGTTCATATGTTTTAGAAAAATCATCATAGAATATTGTAGCATGCTTTGGCGAGATACGACGACAAAAGCCTATTAACAATAAGTTAACATCAACGCAACCATTTAAATCTCCATAGCCAATGTTTAAACTACGATAGCGCATAAAAAATGAACTATGCAGCTCAACATTACTGAACCAACGGTTGTCTTCCAAAATATCTCCTAGTGGCGTAAGAACTGCCCGGGCGCGAATTTTACGTCTTAACAGCTTAAGTTCCAGACGGCTGGCAATTTCATAGGCTTTTTCCTGATCGGTACGAATACGTGGCACATATTTTTGTTCTTCTTCATCTGCGGCAACAATCGCAGCTGCCGTTGCCAAGGCTGGATGAAGTTGCGGTAAATCAGTGTCACCAACAGAACTTGGCTGAGCTAAAATTGATGATGTTTCCCCCGTAAACATTATACACAAGCGTCGTACATCGGTAGGTGATAACATTTGCGAAGGTACAATTGATGCTGGTGGCATTGCCTGCGGCTCTACTTGTCCAGTTGGTTGAGTTGTTAAATCTCTTATGCGTTTGGCAGCAGTACGATTTTGGTATTGCGCCACAATTTCCGGATGATCTTGTATCAATTGCTGTAAACGTTGATAAGCCAATTTTTTTATAAGATCTACATCTAAATACTGAAGTTCAGCATCAATTTGAGGATCATATTTAGTTTCCTCTTCCGACTCGTCAGCACTATAATAATGCTCTGTTTTAATTTCATTATTTGCAATTTGCATTGACTTGTCGTCTTTGTCATTGGTTTTTGGCTCTTCTTCATTTTTAACCTGACCTTCTGGTATGGCTTGGTTTGTTAATGATATACTGTTTAGTTTTGTACGTTTGCTTTTAGTTAGAGATTTTTGTGAGATTAATTTTTCTTTATCCTTTAAATCTTCGGCATCTTTTGTTTCTGTTATGTCTTTAACAGCTTTATTTCCATTTTCTTCATTTTTACCTTCATCGGTCTCTTCATTTTCACTTTCGCTACTGCTGCTTAATTCCTCAATATTACCCAATTCCTTTTGTATTTCCCTAAACTTTGCTTTAGCAGTTTTTAATGCTTCCAAGTCTTTTACCAGAGATTCGGCCACACTTTCTTTGGAAATTATTTCCGGAGCACTCGGTAAACACTTGCGACGTTTAACTATGTCATAGCGTAGGGTTTCTCGCAAAGAGGGCAATAAAGGTGGGGGATTTTCATAGTGATATATGACAATGGGTGGAATTTCAATTGTTTCCCTAGGCTTTACTGGCATTTTTATACGAAACGGTGGATTCTTCATATGAACTCGTCGGAAGAAATCCATTTTCACTGCCTCATGGTCAAAGGGTTGGGCAAATTTATCCCAAAGACGTACTCGCTCGGTTGCTGAGATACTAGTTAGAAGATTTTCATCCTAAAAATTAAGGCTGGATATTTAAAGTATTTTTTCAAGTGTTGAAAAGTTCTATTGAACTTACTATAAAGTTTTCCACATGATTTGGACACATCCATAAGCCTGTGGGTAATGCCGTCATGGGTGGATCTAAACAGTCCTGATGAAAATAAAGTGGACAATAATCACAGGCCACTAAAGGCGCTTTTTTGCACGAACGATGACAATAAAAACATCTTTTAGACGGCAAAGGTACCAAACCTTGTGTATCCAATTCGTATGGCTTTGAGTTGCGACGAAAGTTAGGCTTCTTATTTCCACCGTTGCCATTCGTTCGTATAGGTTCAACTGAGTAAAAAAAAATTATTAGCCCCTAAAAACTATTTTATTTTTTTTTATTAAATATTTGACATTTAAGACAATTTTATTTTCTTTATTTATATATACAAAATTTATATTCGGGTTCTTTCTCTCTTTCTCTCTCTCTATCTTTTTGTCCTACTTTACAACGAAACATTAAGCATTGTGCTTAATTAAATAGTGCATTTCATTAGCTACATTTGAACTTGGTGAGCTCTCTGGATGTGGGCTAGGGAACATTAAAGGAATCATCAAAGGGGTTGGGTGGTTTCAGCGCCTGCGCGTTATTGACGGACACTGACTTCTCTTGACTTTTTGCTGACGGCGTTCTGGCTTTCTTTTCTCATTCTTTTAGCGTTATATCTATAATTTGTCTTTGTCTTTTTTAAGTTCTCTTTTCAACTCTTCTGAAGGGATTCACAGAGAGTATATGGGCTTCTGGATGGAGGAGGAGCCTACCTATCCTAACCTAACAATTTTTTTAACTATGCAAGTTCCGTTTGCAATATATAATCAAGTCAAATGTATAATGCTAAGGTTTTTTTTTAAATAAACGTGGTTTCTACAAAAGTTTTTTTTGAAAGGAAAGTATGTATATCGAATAAGTTGAAAATTTGTTGTTTACTAAATAGTAATTTAAGTATGACAGTTAAATTTCTTGTTATCCCTTTGTATCTCACAAAAGCCTTAGATTCCAGACTTGATACTTACAGAGCTTACATGTAGTTTATATTTTTTTGCGAGTCCACATTTTCACTACTTTAAAAATTTATTATTAAGCATTATGTATTTATATAATAGCTAATTTTAATGTCGCGCTTTGTTAAACCAGACCCTTATAAACAGTACCTATTATTGTTTAATGGCATACATTTTATTTTATTTTATTTATTTATTTATTCGCAGCAATGGAAAAATCTTTACATAGATTTCAATTGTTATAAGCCTAATTAAACTCCTCGTTGAGACGTGGGAGCTATGCCATCCCAGCAAGAAATAATAGATGTGATTCTTTAAAAACCACATTTTAAACACACCGAACAATGCTAGAACATGCTATACAGGTTTTTAGTAGTTATTTTAAAGTCGATAATAAAACTAATTCTAAAGCCATGGTATAGATTCACTTTTTCTTGGATCCAAAAATTCTTTTTTTAACAAAAGTGACTTTTCCACACATCTTTAATGCAAAAAAAGGTAAACTTTTTGTATCGGAATTTTTAAGCGACGATTATGCGGTTTAAATTCTGCAAAAATTAATAGCATCCCTCTAATAGCAACCCTATGTAAAATTCATTGGTTTTCCCCTAAAATTTAAAGTAGTACAAGTAAGGTAGTTCAGGGGGTTTCTACTTCTTTTTTCTCACTTTTTACTGGTATATTTTATAGGCCTGTTCAGCCGTTAAGACGTGATTAAGCGACAAACAGACATATATACTTACAGCTTGTTTTTTAATATAACACAAAAAAGTTTAAAAAAATTAATATATAGTAGCAGGAACATTCTTCCTGCTTAACTAACAATTGCAACCACATTTTAAACTATTCCGCAGTAAAAAATAAAAGCGCCAATTATAATTTTTGATGATTCGGCTACAGTAATTTAAACACTGTCAAGAGGGTAACTTACTTTTATCATTTCCAGGAAATTGTGTATGAATTTCCAGTTCTCTGGGCAGCTCAAATTGTTTCGGATTTAAAATACTGGCCGCCTTAATCAGCTCATCTAATGGTGTGGGTTTCTTATTAGGATCCAATGCACGCTGTATTCCAACTGGCAATTTAGAAAGATATTTCTCGGTGCTACTCAAATCACTACAAACTGAAGCTCTGCTACTGCTACGTTTGCGCAAATGTCTAATTTTAAGTGGGATTGATTCTAAATCGCCACCTGCGGAAGGAGTATTGGGACGAGAACTTACAACAGCTGAAACTGAAGATGTACGTTCTACAGAACTAGATTTGGATGAAGACGATGGTGCGGTCTTAAGAGTCATACGACAGTTATGGCACAACCATTGACCACTGGGTATATCGTCCTCGGTAAGAGGTGGATCACTTTTTTAGGAAAACCAGAAAAAGGTATTTTCGCAATGTTTCATAGTTATTTTTTTTTACTTACTGGCATTGTAAATGGAAACTAGATGGACAACGATCACAACAGAGCAAGTTTCCACCTTCTTCACAAGCATCACACAAATCATGATTATGACCACGTCCTGCACGTTTATAGTATGGATGTTTAACAACAGTAGGACGTAGTCCCAATTTTTCCTCTTCGTTTGGCGGCGGCTTGATAAGGTTTTGAATTTGCTATACAAATATACAGAAATTCAGGTAAATAAAAAAATACCTACATGGAATTTATGTTCAACATTTAATAAACCCAAAACGCCACGAACTGTACTTGTAGGTACGCATTATTTGTACTTATGTACATACTTCCTTTTTTATTGCACAATATTTTTATGAATAAAGTTGTATACATATAGACTTACAACCATAATTGGTACATCTTCCAATGGAGTTATATCGGCCTTAGACATATTTAAAGGTAACACTATTTGTTCTTTTATTATTGTAAATTTTTTAATTAGAACAGGACTTTGTTTTTGCTAGAAAGTCAAATTTGTAATGTTTCCGTGCGATTAAAATTGTGTCAATAGTAGCAAAAAAGCAGAGTTACAAATTAAATGTACTTAATTCAATAACTTAACGTACCTGTTTAAAACTATCACTGACTCAACGTACCTTTTGATTGGGGTCGATGATGACAGACGTACAAAATTCTATGCCTTTATTAGGGAAAATTTCTATATACATATGATCAAGCAGAGAAATAGCAAAATTTCCAGCAAAATGAATAATAAAAAAAATAACTTTTGTAACATTTGTAAAAATAAATTTTGTAATAGTTTTACTAATTTGAATTGTAATAATTTTTAATTTAACTGTACAATATGCAGCTTTAAAATCAAACAAATCTACCTAAAATTCAAAAATTATTTTAACACCACCAAGGTGGTTAGCGGCACTTGACTCTCCGACCTTTTCTTGTATCAATCTTTTTTAAATTCGAAAATAAATATTATATCCTGCCCCTAGTTCAGAGCTTTCGTGACAAATAAAGGGATTTTTGCGAAAACAGGGCTTCCTACAACAAATACTCTGGCAACTCCAAATAAGATTGTTTTGGTTTTTGTTATTACTGGGCAGATTACGCATTTACAAATTGATTTTTTAATATAATTTTTACTGAAAAAATAATACCCAGTTTATTCTGAAGTGTTTAAAATGCTTTCATTCTTCTTAAAGAAAAAACACAGCCCGGACACACCTCCTGAGGAAATTATTCAAGGTCCAGCCTCCAGTAATGGCGCAGATGATTTTATTTTTGTTGAAAAAAAAGGTGGCGATGGCCCGCCACCTAGGAATCCGCAAACACATCATATGTACCCAGCGATGCCTTCTGCTTTTGGTATAACACCATACCCCACGATGCCACATCTACCAAACGGTTCAGTTTCTACAAAAGCCAATACAAATCAGTTGGCAGTTCCTTATGTGCAGGATGTACCTTTTGTTTTAGCACCACAGCTTTGCCTGAAAAACACATACGATCAAGCGCAAACACAAGTCGATGGAATTTTGGCAATGATAACACGACAGCTGTCAGTGGATGAAGTAGAAGATTACGACTTTGCCTTAGAAAGGTCAATACAAAATGATTGCTATTAATTGTGTTATTATTTGTATTTAACGAAGGAAAATATTCTATTATAAAAAAGCCATTTTAGCCTGTGTGATTGTAATACTCTATTAAATTAAAAATTTTGAATCCAACTAGCCTATTATTTCTTCTCTAAATTTACTATTTTATAAATACACAATCGGTTTCTTCGAGCTTAAGGTCAATAATAATTATTCTTTATTTGTTTTATTATTCTGCCAATATTTCGCTACTCCTTTGTGTAGCTTCGTCAGGGCTTTATTTTTATTTATTTACAAAAAATTACGGTTATTTTTCAACAAAAAATTACAAATTAATTAACAAAAAACAAACAAATGTCAAATTGAAAAAATTCTTAAACAGTACATATAATATTATTTAAAACATTTTTAATATCCGTTTCCGGGTTTTTTAACTAAATGCCTATAACTATGAGCTACATTCTCTGTATCCGCCTTAAAATTAATTCTACGTTCTGTTGGTACATTTATTATTTGCAACATTTCTAACATATAACGACGTCTATAATTATTCTCTGTATTTAAAACCGTTACATTTTCAAAATTTGGATAATGATTTAAACTTTAACAATGAGATGTTAAAGCTGTTTTTTGTGAATTTTTATTCCTATATTTTTGATCAGATTTATGGCCCGCTAATCTAGTCTTTAACTTATTTTTCGTGGTCCCTACATAAACTTTATTACAATTTTCTTTATCATTTCCCTTACAAGGTATTTTATAAACTAAATTTGACTTTTCTAATTTATCAACTTTATCTTTTGTCTTACTAAATAATCTTCCAACAGTATTATACATTTTATGGGCCATCTTATACTTAGTTTTATCATAAACATTTGAATTTTCTAATCTTTCAGAAAGTCCAGGTACATAAGTAATCGATTTATATAATAAACAATAAAGGTCGAAGAAATCCAAAAAACTTGGAAGATTATTTTACTAATTTAATTTAAGTTTTTGTCATCAGTTTAATATTTCAACACACATTATATTAATACCCCTAATATCTTGAACGCAAAGCCTAAAAAACATTGGAAAATGTTTATTTTATTCAAAGAATTGTTTATTGAGCGTTGGGCTTAAGAAAATAAGGCTCTTAATTAACTTTTGTTTTTCTATATATAATGGAATTATAAATAAGTGAAACATATTCTATTTTATTATTCTATATCGTTCATCTAAAAATATCTTTGCTGTGCCGTGCGTAAAATAAGAAATCACTCGACGAATATGTATGTAAATAAATCTCCCCGATTTTTCATAGTCGGAGTTTGAATTTTACGTCTGAACTTAACATTATCTTCAAAACTTTGATGATTTTTTTAACCCTTTTTTTTAGCAAGTAAAAATGTTCGTTATTGTAGGTTTTTTTGACATAACTGACAATTATTCCATTGGAATTAGCCAAACAAGCCCGAAATAACCTACATAATTTATTATTAAAATGGACCCGGATCTTTAAATAATGTATCCAGTAGGAATATTTTTGTATATTTAATTCTATTAATCCTGGATAAATTAAAATCAAAAATTTAGTACTATTGAAGATTTCTAGCTAATATGAGAATAGCTCTGATTTGATATTTTTACTAAATGCTAAAAAAATTTTAGTATATGCATGTATTAAAAATTTTGAAGTAAACTCTATATTGCGGTTTCAATATACAAACGACAAAGTTTTTGTTTAAATCTATTTTCGATCTTAGTCTTGTATAGTGTAAAGAGATTTAGTATAGGTCTAAAACTATATCAAGACCTGACCTCCGGCTGAATATGATGTTAGCGTTCAAAATATTTTGACGCGTTGACGCGGTTCACTTTTCAATGCACCATGCGATGATTATGCCACATAATCCAATCAGTATGGCAGCCTTTAATATGTGCCAACTGCAGCCAACTTCAGTTCATAAACATAAATTTAAATCGGGCGGAATTTTTATAATTTGTATTGCATTGTGTTTTTGAATTGATTATTTGCGTTAACACAAATTAAAATATGGATTTCGATGATGCTAAAGAAAATATACAGCCGTTAGCTCAGGGACGTAATGCGAGTATTCTGCATGCAACGTTAAAGATGGCATCCCCTCAAGAGTTAATGGATCAGCGTAAAGAACTAGAAACCGAAATACACAAATATAGTTGCGATGACCCCTTGTCGGTTTGGTATAACTATATTGAATGGATAGAACAAAGTTTTCCTTCGGGTGGGAAAGAGTCTGGCCTACAAGAAGTGCTACTTAAATGCTTGTCTAAATTTGATAGTGATGAAAGATATAAACAAGATCGGCGGATGATTAAACTTTACATAAAGTTTGTAAGTGCAAGAATTATATTAATCCAAGGTTGGCAACCGAAAAAGATAATGTAAAGTTGGTTCAGAAAACGAACAAGTTTGACTAAGAATAAAATAGCATTCTTAACTAGTTTAAAATAGTTAAAAATACTTTTCCCAAGTTTTGTTTAAATTGGGAAACTTCTACTTTGTTTAACGAATTGTATATACATACCCTACAAGAAATTTGTGACCGAAACTAACACTAAAACATTTTCTTTCGGTCATTTGTGACCAATATTTCTATCACGTCTGAAGGTGCGAGGGAGACGCAAGATCACACGTACACAAAGTTTCGGTCATTTTTTTCACATCGCCCTTAAGAAAATGATAGAAAATAATGACCGATTGACCGGTCATCTGTGTCGGTCATATGACCGGTCAAATGACCGTCACTGTTCTGGTAGGGATACATATTTCTCGTTTCCCTTGTTTTTACAGCGGTTCTTGTGATTCCATGTAATATGAACTCTATATATTGTTTTCCTTATTATTTACATACAAATCTCTTAATGGTAAATTGTATATCTAAATAAGTGGATTTAAAAGTTATTAAAAGCTTTAAATTGTAAAACGAATAAATTTTTTTGCATTTCTCTTATTTTGCAAAATTGTTTACTGTTAAAAAATGTTTCGAAGAACAAAACTTTTTATTCGCAATTATTCCATTGGAATTAGCCAAACAAGCCCGAAATAACCTACATAATTTATTATTAAAATGGACCCGGATCTTTAAATAATGTATCCAGTAGGAATATTTTTGTATATTTAATTCTATTAATCCTGGATAAATTAAAATCAAAAATTTAGTACTATTGAAGATTTCTAGCTAATATGAGAATAGCTCTGATTTGATATTTTTACTAAATGCTAAAAAAATTTTAGTATATGCATGTATTAAAAATTTTGAAGTAAACTCTATATTGCGGTTTCAATATACAAACGACAAAGTTTTTGTTTAAATCTATTTTCGATCTTAGTCTTGTATAGTGTAAAGAGATTTAGTATAGGTCTAAAACTATATCAAGACCTGACCTCCGGCTGAATATGATGTTAGCGTTCAAAATATTTTGACGCGTTGACGCGGTTCACTTTTCAATGCACCATGCGATGATTATGCCACATAATCCAATCAGTATGGCAGCCTTTAATATGTGCCAACTGCAGCCAACTTCAGTTCATAAACATAAATTTAAATCGGGCGGAATTTTTATAATTTGTATTGCATTGTGTTTTTGAATTGATTATTTGCGTTAACACAAATTAAAATATGGATTTCGATGATGCTAAAGAAAATATACAGCCGTTAGCTCAGGGACGTAATGCGAGTATTCTGCATGCAACGTTAAAGATGGCATCCCCTCAAGAGTTAATGGATCAGCGTAAAGAACTAGAAACCGAAATACACAAATATAGTGGCGATGACCCCTTGTCGGTTTGGTATAACTATATTGAATGGATAGAACAAAGTTTTCCTTCGGGTGGGAAAGAGTCTGGCCTACAAGAAGTGCTACTTAAATGCTTGTCTAAATTTGATAGTGATGAAAGATATAAACAAGATCGGCGGATGATTAAACTTTACATAAAGTTTGTAAGTGCAAGAATTATATTAATCCAAGGTTGGCAACCGAAAAAGATAATGTAAAGTTGGTTCAGAAAACGAACAAGTTTGACTAAGAATAAAATAGCATTCTTAACTAGTTTAAAATAGTTAAAAATACTTTTCCCAAGTTTTGTTTAAATTGGGAAACTTCTACTTTGTTTAACGAATTGTATATACATACATATTTCTCGTTTCCCTTGTTTTTACAGCGGTTCTTGTGATTCCATGTAATATGAACTCTATATATTGTTTTCCTTATTATTTACATACAAATCTCTTAATGGTAAATTGTATATCTAAATAAGTGGATTTAAAAGTTATTAAAAGCTTTAAATTGTAAAACGAATAAATTTTTTTGCATTTCTCTTATTTTGCAAAATTGTTTACTGTTAAAAAATGTTTCGAAGAACAAAACTTTTTATTCGCAAAAGAAGTAAAAAATCCATGAGGGCTACAGTGAAAAAAATTCATGCAACAATATGCAAAGAAATACCTGATTTTTTCTGTAAAATAAACGAAGTTTTCGTGAATACATTAAGTTCATTCGTTTACTCAGTTTTTAAAAATTTTTGAATATTTTTACTGGATTGCGTTCGTTTACACAAAATCCAGTAAATGAGAACACAAATTGAGAGCGCAAAGTGACAGTTGTCTTACTGAGTATTTAAAAATTTTTACTGGACGAAATTTTACTAGTAAAAATTACTAGTAAAATAAAACATATGTTTTCTGATGTAAACAAAAAAATTGAAAAAACAAACAGCTAACAAATTAAATAAAGAAAATATTAAAGTTGTATAAAAAGTAATTTAATGTTCACAGGCGAAACAATGGAACAGCTAAGAGATATAGCTAGTACTTTAAGTTTAGGGCTATGTTTTGCAAAATGCAGTATTGTATCTAATAGAATCGTCATCTGAAAGCGAAGATGAAGAAGATATAATTTTGTTTAAAATGTTTAAAAAAGCCAAGATTTTCCCACCCTAACTTGTGTTTGAGAAAGGAAAGAGTATTACGCAATTCTGTTAAAAGCTACTTCTATGACACGGTCCCGACCTATACGGATGTTTAGTTTCGAAAACATTGTAGAAAATCCAAATCAATTTTGTTGCGGCTTTTTCTTCTTAATATTTACTTTTTTTAAGTTGAAAAAGTGCTGAATACTTGGGTACTCGGTGCAGTCAATTATTACCCAAAATTAAATATTCGTGTTTTTTTATTAACGCTAAGTTTTTCCCTAGCAGTATGTATTGCTCCAGGTAACGTGCAGAAGAATAGTCTGATACTCAACTTGAATTATACCGACAGACTCAGAATCACTTCCTTAGCCAATTTAAGCATATCTGTCTGGCTGGGTGTCCATATATTCGGGTGCTCAAAGTAAAGGTAGCATTTCTGAAAAAAAAAATTGCCATAGGGAGCAAGCTCATTAATTGTGGTGGTGATCGTAATAGACTTTAACCCCAAAACCAAGTTAACCCCACTCACAAAAGTCAGCTTGCATTTGCTTAAAAAAATTTAATGCATTTTTCGAGTAATCAAGTAATTGCAATATATTTTAATCTATCAGATGTTTTGAGTAAATAAACTTTTTGTTAAAATTTTCCGTTCGCGTACTTTTTACTTAAAAAATTTTAAGTGAGAGAAATTTGGTAAAATTACTCAGTATTTGCTAAGTTACTGGACTTTACTGGGAAAGTAAACGAATGAACCTATTACAACGAAAGATGGCCTACGATTTCAAAATTTTACCAAAATGAAACTCGAAATTTTTATTTCGTCATAGGTATAGGTATACGACACTCGTAGTTATTACGAACAATTTTAGTTAAAAAATTGTATAATTTTACAAATGAAACGAATAGGTGTTTTTCGTGAGTTGTTTTTATTTGTAAATTATGCAAATGTTTTGTTTAAATTATAGGTAGGTAGCATATTTCCACTTAAGCCCAATAACATGCTTCGCTCTCTTATTCGTAATTTGACCCCCAGTTGTCCATGCAATCACAATGTTTTTCATACAAATTTTTGACAGTGAATGATGAATTTTACAGCTAATTGAATTTGGACTACCAAAAATATATACATATACCTATGTCATCTTAATTTAACCGGCAGTTTTCTGCACAATTATCAAAAATCGAATAAAGTAAAACAAAAAACTACATACATAAAAAAGAAAAAGTAAATACAAAACAAATAATTTCAATAAAAAACCCCGAAAAATATAAAAAGAAAATTGTGGTGCAAAAAAGGATGCTTGATTGTGCTTGTTTGTATGTACATATATGTATAAACATATTCTTTACGGGGCAGAAAAAAAAACTTTTGCCGAACCCAACTACGAATTCGTAATTTAAACACTTTTAGAGAGCGTAGCAGGTAATTGGTGTTCAAGTGTGAACATCCCAGCAAACACTTATGTACATTGCTTTGTAATGAGTTGAAATGCTAAAAACTTCTTACTCATTAGCATTCTAAATAATTATTTTAACATGGCGATGACATTGAAGGCAAGTACTTACCATGCTCGCTTACAAAGAGGGAGTTAAATAAGTACTTACCATGCTCGCTGACAAAAAGGGGCTGCAAGCTATTACTTTATTTGCATTAAAATAACTTTTTCCTGGGACCCCAGTTACTCATTGTTGTATTTAATTTTTTTTGTTTTGATGTTTTGGTTAAAACTGGTTAAAAATATTGAACTAAAATAAGTTAAGAACTTGTCAAACTAAAGCTTAAATTTTAGATAAGAAATAACTCATTATCTAACGACTGCTAAGTAATGAAGACGATATGTAATAGTAATTGAAAAGTAAGTTATTTGTTTTGACTAATCACTACCAAATTTTTTCCTGGGATGCTATTACGAAGCTAATTTTAAGACCAGAAATTCTTAATATCTTTAAAGTACATAATATCTATCTTTCGTAATACTATTTTTGTAATATTTACGAAATTTTCATTCAATTACCATTAAAGCTGTTTGAGTTTTGTAATTTTACAAAAAACTTAAAATTTTTTTTTATTAATTTTTTATTTTCATGAAATTACTTTATAAAATATTAAATTTATTTCGTAAAATATGAGGCATGTTCCGAAAATTACTTTTTATAAAAGTGTTTTGAAATCACAAGAAACACAAAACTAATTTGTTTTGTGATTTTAAACCGGTTAAATGACTGCTGATTTAGGATCACTTGGTTACATTTTCAATTACCTTATTTGAATATTGCAATAAATCAATTTTCATTTTGTTTATTTTGGCCTTAGTTCAATACTTACTTAATTTTTATTATTTGCAAATAAAATTTAACCTATAATCGCAATTGTGATTTTAAAATCAACAGTGATTTGAAACTACGTGATTTTCAGAATATTCCGGTATACAAAAGAATTTTGTACATTTCGTATATTCCACGTAAAAATTTCGTGATGCGAATGAATCAACGAAAGATATCATTAATTGAATGAACGATTTTTTTCATATGTAGCTTAATTTTTTTAGTGTACTGATAATAAGGGTTTAGGTAGAGGTAGGTTAGGTAGAACAGGCGGCTGTGGAAATAGTGAAAGAACGTGGTACAGCCCACTTGGGCCCGTTTCTTCAGTAAAACATCCGTGAATTTTATATGAGTTCCGACAAGTTATTATAACAATTTTACAAATTCTACATTTTTATTGAATGAAAAAATTAAAAAAAACAAATTATTTTTTAATTTCAAAATGACTTTAAGCCGTAACAAACCACCCCTACAATCCAAAACAATGCCATAAACATAAATTTTGAATAACAAAATTCAAAGCGGAATTCGAGTGTTCTTCCACAAATTTAACATTTTATTGGCAAGATGTGTGCCTGAAATCAATTAATGTTAAATGAATGCACCACATTCCTTAATTGGTGAAAACTCAAAGCCGTATTTTATGTTTTTAAAGCATTTCAATATTATAATTATAGTTTTAGAATATGTATTTAAAATGCATTGAAATATGGCGTTTTGGGAATTATTTTTACCTAGTATGTATGTTTGTTCATATGTTACTACGGTTTTAAAAAATATCAAATATATACATACATATGTATGTTGCTATTTTATTTTAATTAAAAGAACTTAAAAATACAAAATATATGCATAAATATACATATGTATATACATACATATAATAAATAATTGTCATTTTAACATTTTTTTTAGTAACGGTAAGTAAGTGGTTATGTCAGTGTACTGACACCGACATATTTAAAATTAAAATTCCGTGACTAATACCTAAATTAGACTTTTTCAACCGGTACCGCTATTTTTTTCGATTGACAAACTTGTGTTAAATATAAACAAAAAATATTAAAATAAAAAATAAATGATAAATGTAATATTTTATTTTTTAATTGTAACTTAGATCGATAGTCAAAAGGATCCAGCTGAATATTATCAGCAGCTATTTAATGCTGGCATTGGTACAATGGTGGCTGATTTTTATATTGCCTGGGCATATTGTTATGATTTAGTAGGTAATACACGCAAAGCAGATGAAATATTTCGTCGCGGCATCGCTTGTCGTGCTCAACCACTAGAAGAATTGCAGGAAGCACACCAACATTTTGGATTTTCGGTTGCCCAACGCCTTATGTATAAAGACGATGACTCGGTTAAGGAGGAAACAAATCGCCAGTTGCATGAAAGACGATTAGCCCTGACTTCTCTGAGAGGTCATCGTCGGCAAAAAATTGTTGGTAGTATAAGGACTGGCTCTGCGGTTAAAGAAGTTACGCCCGGAATAGTTAAGGTTTGTAATTTGTCAAGTTTTGCAGAAAGCACATTTCGATATGTTTTGTTTCTGTCACTCCTTTCTACCTATTTACTGTTAATAATCAACAGAAATGTGATTTTTGATTTTTGAATAATTTTCATTTGCTATAAAAACATACATACATATGTACATACACATGCATGTATCTTGAAAACTAGTTGATTCAAGAAAACTGATTAAAGGGTTAAAAAATAATTAAAATTTACAAAAAAAACAAAGGCCTTATAAATTTTTTTTTAATTTGTGTAAAATTAATTATTATGTGCTCGCGATCGAAAATTTACGTGGGCGATCGGCCAACTACATTTGTAGTAATATTATTTTTTTACTACTTTGTCCTTATAAATGTAAAAAAATGGTTACATAATTTACCTACAAACAAAATTATTGAAAAAGCCAGAGACATTTGTTGTTAGGCGGCATTTTTCGCATACGTATTAAAGTGTTGGCGTTTTAGATTGTGCTATTATCCTTGGATTTTCTGAGTGATGTTTAATTTCTAGCAGAGACAGCATTTAACTATCGTTAAAGGCAACAATGAATTTATAAAATGTTATATTTCATATTAGATGATCTTATACTTTATTCAGGTTCTCTTCCCCAAGTTTATTTATTTATTGATTTGGTTTGTTGTTGTTGTCAGTAGACTTTCCACCAAATTCTTAAAAATATTTCCGACCATCATCCGTTTATACTTCAAAATCTCAATTTACTAATTGAGACCTTTTTTTAGCCTTAAAAATTTTTGTTTAAGAGACTCACATACCCTTAACAATAAATAGAAAACGGTCTGGGAAAAGCAGCTCTATTTTGATTTGATTTTTTGTAAACGTGGCACCGCCTATTTTTCGAATCATTAAATCATATTGTGCGTGCAAAGTTTCAAGTAAATCGGCAACCGGTAAGTGGATGAAATTTTACTTGCAAGCTTTGATTACAGACAGACAACGGGACAAGTGAAACTAAATAAAAGTTTTAAAAAAACGCTAGTATTTGAAAGCGTGGTATATTTTTAACGCATAATGACAGGTAGACGCCAAAATAACATACCCGTCAATTGGTGCATGTTGTTGTGCAAAATATTTTTGAAAATGGCTTAAAGTGGTTTAAATTGTATTTACTACGCTATTTGTACTGAAAACATGTCCTTATAAAAAAGCCTTTTTAAAAACATAACAGAAATGACAATTTTATCAAAACTTAATAAAGAAGGACATAATTTTTAAAATAAGATAACTTTAAACTCCTTCCAAATAAATAAAAATAAAATATGCACCAATTTGACAACGGCCAGCGCAATATTTAACGTTTAAATAAAATGTTACCTGTATTTAGTCCTTTGCATCAACGCCCACTTGATTTAAGGTCAAATATGTATATACTGTTGTTATATTTTTGTAATATTTATAACACCAAAACTTTGAATAAAAAAAGTCAAAAACTAATGAATATTCGCCGTTTGCGGTTCACTTTTATTTCATCTGGTTTTTATAGCGAACTGAGCCGAAAACTGCAAGACCTTTATTCTTAAGCCCCGACAGCATGCACTTGATTCAAATAATTTTTTTTCCACTAAATATATGTTTGTTTAATTTTTACACAGGCCGAAAGCAAAAATAAAAGCAAAAAATCAAACGCAAAACTTTTTGCATACAAATCACTAGAAAATGTAGCCTACCGGACAGGAGATAGATAGTCCTTTTAAAAAAACATTGTTTTGGTAACACGGAAATAAGCATTTTTACATCATTAACGTTTAAATCTGCTTTAAACAAGATTTAAGAAGGAAGCTACCAAAAACTCAAATTCTATTACTGTAACTTAAATTTTGATTCGCTAGTTTAAAATAAAAATTACTACAAATGTAGACTTCCGATCATATAAAGGTTAAAACAACCAACTCAACAATATTATTTGCTTTTACATCCCAATGCATTGCAATGCATTGTTTATCGGTTCTAATAAAACTAAATTATATTATTAACATTTCAAACATCTTAATTTTATTTTTATTAAATTTAAAATATTAATTTTGAAATCGAAACCAATGGTATTATTTCTTAAAACGTAACTCTCAAAAACGAAAACAAATTTTCTAGAAAAAATTTAAAAAATAATGGTATTTTAATTTTTTTTTTTTGTGTTTACGTATTGAGTTCAAAATACAATAATATGATGAAATTGTTTCTTAAAGCTTGAACAGCCTTCGACATCAGCTCAACGCAGTAATAAACAAGTACAGGTATTTAAAGATGATGAAAATAACATAGAAAATATCATTACGGCGCCCACAGAACCTGCAACATCATCTGGAGAGGAAAAATCATTTCTACGTTCCATCACAGAATCTGTACGAAATCAAGAAAACCTAAAGGAGCCTGGGCCCTGGAATAAACCACATATTCGCAAAATGGGCAAACTATTTGGAAAGTCAACCACAAAAAATGAACTTGGCTTTGAAATTCACGAAGACAATGACGGCGATGATGACCATTCAGATGCGGCGTCACTTATCGGAAGTAAGGAAAATATTGAAAAACCCTGTGTTCCTCCGATATCTTTTGCCGAACATGAAATTAAATTTGACAAACCTTTTAATTACCCTGCAAACTTTTGTGCAAAATCGAATCCGATTAGGGGATGGGCTATACCAGTCACCACCGAAGAAGTTCCAGATAAAAATGCAATACCCCAATATAATAAGTGCAAATTGTATCCCAGACCGAATGTCGAATTTCAGCCGGAGGAACTTAAAGCCTATTATGTGTTAAAAAGACGCGGCATTAAAAACGAATTCACATATGAACGAAATGCATACTGGGGCTGTGGACCAAATTATAATATACGTTTGTATCCACACTTTGCCAAATACTCGCGGCCACAAAAATTTGAAGCAATAGACGAACTTTATGTACCAGATAAGCTACCAGGCCTTAAAGTGGACTTTGATAAAATTTATGATAAAGAAGAAAAGGTTGAGCGACAATTTGAAGAAATCTTGGCTTTGCGTTATAAAGCAAATGAAACTATAATAAAAGCTACCGATATGGAAGAGACGATTTGTGCGAATAGCGAAAAAATTCAACGGCGTAAAAGTTTCTTTCCATTGCGAAAATCTATGGCACCCTCTGCTTTTCGATTGTCTAGTAACATGTCGTTGGTGTCAGAACATAATGAAAATGAAAGCAAGTTGGCAATCAATGCATCTAGCAATGAAGTGTGTTTATTTAAAGGTGACCCTAAAGATGAACAGGATATTTGCATGGCCAACATAGAAGCTTCAACCTATAAGGGCATTTTTGTAGCTCAAAAAGAAGTGGTTAATAAGGAGGAAAAA
Organism: Melanophora roralis; assembly: GCA_963583895.1. NCBI lineage: Eukaryota > Metazoa > Arthropoda > Insecta > Diptera > Rhinophoridae > Melanophora > Melanophora roralis. The sequence goes on from OY757190.1 coordinate 39,240,346, forward strand.
TCCCCCAGCAAATTAAGTCAAAATGATGGTACAGAAAAGGCAGATATTGTTACAACTTTAGCAAAGCCTTTTAAAATATTTGAGGATGGTGAAAATCTTTTAGAAAGTAAAGTCGATAAATCTCCAACATTGGTAGCGAGTAAGTCAAGTGAAACAGCTGACAATAATTTTCAGTTTAAAACTCCAGCCTTGCCTATTGCTAATTCAACAACAGTAGCTGGGACATCAAATAAATTACCCTTTAAAATATACGATGATGAAAATAGTCCTAAATCTATGCCAAAACCAGATTTTAGCTGTGGAACTGGTGGCTTCTTTGACCCTGAAGAAACTTGTTCTACACAAACATTTAATCTATTCCTTAAAGGTCATAGTGTTAGCACACCAAAGGCTGTTATGAAATCCCAACCACAAAAACAATTTGGCAACATTTTAAGAGAGGTAAGAGTGACCACAACAAAGGAGGAAAAAGAGGAACAGCTTTTTAGTGGAGATAATCAAAATCCAAGTTGTACGATTGGACCAGAAACAGTTGCAGCTACTCCAGTTGCTGCCTTTTCGCCACCGCGACAATTGTCAACTATCTTAGAAACCTCAGAGCATGGCAGCACTCAAGGTACTCACACCACGGGTGCTACCACAAAATCCACACTAAGTTCACCCGAAATCGATTTAGATTTTCAGGTTAAAACAGCAATCACTGAACCTAATCATCCTCAAACCGTTTTAGAAACTGTTCAGGAGGCAAGTTGTGAAAATTTAAATTTTATTTCACCCACGAAAAATGTTGAACAAAAAATGAGCAGCCTAAAAATTCAAAATGAAAATGTTACTAATATGGCAGAACTTCAAGATGAAAATATTGCAACTCCAGCAGCCATTAGATTGGAGAAGAAAATCTTAAGCGAAAAAAGAGGCGGAGGTGGCTTAAACTTTTCAATATTTGAAGATACAATAGGCAATGATCAAAAGCAAGTGGGCGACTTTTCTCGTTTAGAGGAAAAAGAAAACACTGCTGTTGACGCAATTTTCAAAACATTACCTTCTATACGTTTTCAGGACGATAAAACTGAAACTATTCCTAAAATGCTCATAACTAATCATCAACTTAAATTTCAAGATGATAAAAGCGAAACAATTCCAAAAGCATTGCTAGCGCCGGCAGTTCCTATACAATTTCAAGATGATAAAACTGAAACATTTTCAAATATTTTGATAGCACCGGATAAACCCATACAATTTCAAGAAGATAAAACCGAAACTATATCAAAAATGTTACTAAATCCACCACAAAACTTGAAATTTGCAGGGAATAAAACGGAAACTATATTAGGACTTATGTTATCTCCACCATTACCAGAACTACAAGCAATGGAAAACGAAAATAAAAATACAAAAACAGACCAAAATCTATATAAATCTATCAGTCAAAATGACTCTTTCGAATTCTTTGGTTACACACCACCTAAGGCGGTCAAGCATTTGCCAAGCATTTGTCCGATGTCACATATACGTACTGCAGCAGATAACCGTACCCCCTTAACGCTTGATTCCAAACGTTTTTGTAATAAAGATACACCCGATTTTAAAACTGCAAAATCAGCGTCAAAAGCGACAGTATTGTTTCAAGACAATCTACCAGTTCATAATCGAGTAGCAAAGAAAGAGTCTACATCCAAACCAATGAACGTTATTAAAGATTCCTTTTTACCGGTGCCTGCATTGGAAAAGGATAGTCACCAAGAAATGGCTGAAAATAAAACTAAACCTTATAAAAGTAAATCTGTGCTAAGAGATTCATTTGTTCCTGATTTTTCAATAATCGAAGAATCTCAACCGCAAAGAGATGTCGACCCAAAATCGTCGATTACCCAAAATAATGTTAGAAATGAATCTCTTTTGCCAGAAATATCTTTTATTAAAAACTCCCAACCACAACAAGCTATATCGAAAATGGTCCCACCTAGTAATACTTCTTATATAATGGACTTTTCTTACATACCCGAAACTCAATCCTACGAATCGGAAGTAAAATCTTCACAAGCCTCAGAACCGAAAGTTTTAAAACAAACTCCTATTAAATCTTTACAAAAGTCCATATCCAAGGGAAATGAAACAGACAATAACACGCGCTTTAAACAAACTCCCAGCTTCAAAACAGTATCAGACATAACTCAGGAAGGTACTTCATTAAAAAATATATTAATGGATACGTTTATGAAAGATTTTTCGGAAGTACATGAACCTCGTCAAATACCTAGAGATATGAAGGAAGTTGCAATGGAGCAACCCAGCAAAAATATATCCGTAGCAAAAATCATAAATGAGTCTGTCAAACAAAAAACAGAAAATTCTAAAATTACAAATACGTCTTCCACTAATAAGGAGACAAAATTAAGTTTGCTAGCCCCAGCTTTACCTACTTCAACACAAGATAAGTTACAACAAAATGATAACAATCGCTCAAGGGCTAGTAGTGATAAATATTTCGAGTTAAATTGTGAAACTGAAATGTTTGGTACAAATATGAGTATGATTAAAAATTCTACTTGGCTACCAAATCACGGGCCTTCATTAAAGAAAAATAATGAAAAACATCTACTACAAATCCAAGAACAATCATTACACATTAAAGCAGAAGAGGTTTCTGCTAATTTTTCAATGTTTTCACCACCTGTTTTAAAATCTCAACAACAGCAACATATAAATCGAACGGCAGACATATCACAAGCGCAATTTAGTTTCATTGACAAACCCCAAAGTGCTTGCAAAGACAAATTACCGGTTATAGTTGGAGATTTACACGACGAAAATGCTTCTGAATCTGCGACAGCTGATGATGATTGCGAAATGAGTATTTACTATAAACACACACCCATAATTCAGAAGCCTCAGGTACATATTTGGGATGACACTGATGCCTATCACACAAGTGCTAGCAATCGTTATATTCATGCTGAAATTGACTTAAACCAAACACATCATGTTATTGAAAATATGTGCATTGATCCAAATGTAAATCCATTTAATGTTGATTTGATAAATGCCTTTATAGAACAACACTATGTTATAAGTTATTTAGAAAGTCTGCCGACTTGCAAGATGGTTGCTTGTATTCAACGTCTGAGACAAAATACTTCAATTGATATTAAAGGTGAAAAATTTGAGGTCATAAAACTAATTGGCGAAGGAGCATATGGAGCAGTGTTTTGGTAAGTTTTTTTTTCTGTTTTATACTAAAAACAAGCAGTTAAACTCTATAACGTTAGCATAATATTCAGTATTTAATTTAAAAGTAACATCTTGTGTCGTAATATCTTACCCACTTTAACTTTTATTATTATTTATTTGTTGATTATTTCATTATTAATATTTTTCCCCAATGTTACATTCTAACTTACTCTTAGCTTTGTATTTTAAAATTCATAAACGTTACTTAAGAAAGGAAAAATTTTATATTGAAAAAACGTGTTTCTATTTACCGACACTAGCTGAGTAGAATGCATTTTCGAAAACAGCTACGATTTTCATCATCAGTACTCTTTGTTCGGTTGATAGTTATTATATTTGGTTGTAAACATCAGCCGTTTAACCCATTCGCCTATTGTGGCGTGGTAAGTCGGCACGAAGTTTTTTTCCAATTAACACTACTAACTGAATCAAAGCTTTTTCATCTAGATGTAGATCTTTGACCATCTGTCAGACAGTATTAAAGACTACGTTATTTTTAAATTTACAATTTTTAAATTGTTAGTTATCACCGTGCCCATGTGTGTCTTATGCGTTTATTTATGTATAGTTAAACTTTTTGTTTTTAAGACAATTTTTAATTTTAATTTTTTTAGGCTCTTAACTAACGCTAATAGAATAATAAACTAAAATACTTCATTTGCAAAATAATGAGAATTTAGTAACATTGAACTTGAGCCTAAAAAAATTAAAATTAAAAATTGTCTTAAAAACAAATAGTTCAACTATGCATAAATAAACGTTTTAAAAAAACTTGAACAAATTAAAAAGGAGGCAAAAAATGTGCCTTCATAATATATTTCGAAAAAAATTGAAGAGCTACAAGGTTATCTAATTCAAAAAAAAAACATGTTCAATTTTGTATTATGGCAACACTGACTGAGTAAAGTTATCATTTCATCTGCTGCTTAAGTTTTCTAAAAAAAAAATAATATATAAATAGTTGCAGTTGTTTAAAAAATTAAGAAAAATTGTTTATTAGTTTGAATAAACAGGATATAAAGATAAAACCGCCGTTTTTTGTTATTTGGAAGTGTTTTTCTCTTTGCCGAAGACTGGATGAATTTTTTCCCGCTGCTGCTGTTGTTTTGGCGCCATTAACCTAACTTTTTTATTTTGTTGCTGAATATTTTTTCGTGTTTAAAACTTTTTATCATAAGATGACTGGAAAAAAGGTGTTTTGTTCTAAGTGCAAGAAGGATATTGGTAAGGGTGGAAGCATTCAATGTGAAAGTTGTTTGCAGTGGTGTCATATACACTGCGCTGGTGTATCTGAGCAGTTTTGCAGTTTAATTGCTAAGCACAGTGGTGTCTCATATAGATGTGATGATTGTAAAAACAATGCACAATCTTCTGGTGATTTGGCTGAGCATATTCGTCTTATCAACTTAAAATTGGACAGCATTTCCAGAGAAATTATGGTGCAAAGAGAAGACTTAAATAAACGAATTGAAATGTTGGGTTCTGATATACGGGCTGACTGTCTTCTGAAGTTTTCTAAACTTGAGGAGGACGTTGCAAATTGTTTTCAACATGTGAAAAGTTTGGACTCCAGTGTGGATAACAAAGTAAGAAAACTTGAAGTTGAAAATAACTTACTCCACCATAGGATGAATAGAGCGGATGTGGTTGTTTTTGGTTTACCGCCTGACATTAGTAATCTTGAGAAAATAGTCGTTGACTTGTGTGCATTTTATAATATTGATATAAATACCTGTGACATTTTTCACACATGTTATATGAACAAGAACAAATCGATTTTAATCAAATTTATTAATGTGCGCCTTCGTGATCGCTTGATGGCTGAATATTATAAAACTCGCTCCCTGAAACTTTGCGATATAACAAATAGTGACATTAACTCAAGAGTGTACCTAAATGATCACTTCTCTCCTATGGCAGCAAAAATTAATTTTATTTGCAAACAGCTCCTAGCTAAAAAGTTAATAAAGAAATTTAAAGTGTACAATGCAGACAAACCTAAAGCTTCCATAATAAACCCTGATGGCTCTAAAACTATGACGAACTTTATGGAGTGTGAGAGGCTCCTTTGTGATGTTGGAGAAGGAGGATTCTCTTAATGAGTAATTTATTTTATTATGCTTAATATTTTTTTTTTTTTTTTATTATTATTTTTTTGAAAATTTAAAAAGCTGATGATTTTTATAGTGATTTTGGTAAAATGCTTATTTATATATTTTATTATTATTATTGTGTAAGTTTAAAGTTAGCTGCAATAATTTTTGTTTGTTTTCTGTTTTGGTTCCCCGCTGTAATATATGTTAATGATGTCACTTGATAATAACCTAGGTCCAATAGGCAATATTTCTTACATGAAGAATAGTTTGCGACCGTATATGCATCAGCTCAAGGCGGCTCATTTAAATTGTCAAAGTATACGACCATCTGCCGGTTTTTCGAAAGTTGATGAATTAAAATGTATTTTTAATCAAACAAGGCTTGATATTGTTGGCATTTCTGAAACATGGTTAAAGCCCCACATACCGACACGATCTGTTAATATTCCGACTTTTAAATTTTACCGAAATGATCGCTTGGGTTCTAGAGGTGGTGGAGTGGGTATTTATGTATCCAACAAACTAAAACACCGCTTGGTATTTAGTATGTCTGAACTTGGTATTGGTGAGACGATCTTTATTGAGCTACTTATTTATAATGTTAAGATTTTATTTGGCGTGGTTTACCTTCCTAATGGCAATATTACTTCTTTTGAGGAAAAGCATCATCAGCTGTTAGCTAGATATTCAAATATTATAATTGTTGGTGACTTTAATTATAATTTGTTTGATGTGTCTAAATCAATTAATGTTCGGTCAATGTGTGCCAGAAATAACTTAAGCATTTCACATAATAGCAAACCTTCCCATATTGATATTGCTTATGGTTCGACTTCACTTATAGATTATTGGCTACTAAGTCGCCGTTCAATTATGACTTTTTCAGATCAAATGCAATGTCCCTCGTTCTCACACCACGCAGTAATCTTTGCCGCTTTTTCAATTGAGATTGATCATATTCAAGAAATTGTTGAATATTACGATTTTAGTTCTATTAATTGGGATGAATTTTTCTCCTTTTTGTCTGAGTTCAACTTTTCTGATTTTGATGCTTATGATGTAGATGATCAATGTCTGACGTTAACCTATTTTTTTGAACAGTTTTTGAAATTTGTGCCATTAAAGAAGAAAGTTATTCGCTGTGAAGATGATGTTTGGATGAAATCGAAAGAGGTGAGTTCTGCTCGTGCATACAGAGATCTAGCATACTCAGCTTTTATCACAGATTCTTCTCAATATAATTGGAGAATCTTTTGCAAATATCGTAATCGTTTGAAAAATGCTATACGTAGAGAAAAAAGAAAATACTTTTCAAAACTTTTTGGTAGCCTGGACTGTTCCGGTATTTGGAGAGTCCTTAAGTCTGCTGGTTGTGCTGTTGATCAGAATATCCACCATGATTTTGATGTTGAATCTATTAATAACTTTTTTTGTCTCCGATAGCGGCTTAAGGAATGGCGGTTCCTTAAACTTTGAGGATTTTCCGAATAAAGATTTGGCTTTTTCTTTTCGTTGTGTGACTGCGGATGAATTGCTTTGTGCTTTGAGTAAAGTCAGATCGAAGTCAATTGGCACTGATAATATATCCATTAAATCAATTAAATTAGTTTACCCTTACATTTCGAAATATATGCTAACTTTTATCAATAAAATTTTAACTACTTCTGTCTTTCCCATAGCTTGGAAAACTGCACGTGTTGTGCCTATTCCTAAATCTAAAGTGGTTCATAGTCCTGACGATCTGAGACCTATCTCTATTTTGCCAGCGCTTTCTAAAGTTGTTGAACACCTTTTGAAAATGCAGATCATGTCTTTTGTTTCACCCATCCTTTCTGAATCTCAATATGCTTTTCGGCCTTTCCATAATACGACTTCTTTACTTCTATCCATGACTAATAGTATAAGAAATAGCTTAAACGTAAATGAAATTTGTCTGTTGGTTTCACTTGATATCTCAAAAGCGTTTAGTTCAATTGATCATTCTAATATGGTTTTGAAGCTTTTCCATGAGTTTAATTTTTCTAAATCGGCATGTAAACTTGTTTATTCGTATTTGAGTGATAGGTCTCAATTTGTTTCCATTAATGGTATTAATTCTGGAATTAAATGTATTGCAACTGGTGTTCCCCAGGGTTCTGTCCTTGGCCCATTATTATTTATACTGTATTTGAATAGCCTTCCTCAATTTTTAAACTCTTCTATTTGTGCAACTTATATATATGCGGACGATGTTTATATGTTATTTAAATGCAATCGGGATTTCCCGGATGTGTTAGAAAATAATGTTAACTACAGTTTAGCTCGAGTGGAAGAGTGGACTCTATCAAATAAACTTGTTTTAAACATATCAAAAACTAAGGCTATGTATTTTGGTGGGGCAAACCGATTTGTTTATGATTTCTTCATACATCTTAGTGGGGTTTCAATTGAATTTGTAGAACAACTTAGAATTTTGGGTATTATGGTTGATGATAAATTATTATTTGTTCCTCACTTTAATAGTATACAATGTAAAATTATTGGTATTTTGCGAAGGTTGTATTCTATTAATGTGTTCCTGCCCTATTATATAAAAATAAAATTGGCCCATGGGTTGTTAATGCCCATTATCTTATATGGACTTGAGGTCGTTTCTGGTACTAATGCATCTAATTTAGTTAAACTTAAGCGGACTGTTAACATGATTGTTAGATATGTTCACAATATCAATTTACATGATCATGTTTCAGAATATGTGAAACAATTTCTCGGCTGTTCATTTGAGAAATTTCTACAACTTAGATGTTTACTTGTTTTTTATGGTACTATTAAAAATGGTAATCCTGCATCGTTGTGCAGTATGTTTAATTTTTCGCGGTCTCTAAGAAATCCGCAAATTATTATTCCAAGAATTGCATGTCAGTCGTTTGAAAAAGCTTTTAAAATACGTACTGCTCGTTACTTTAACGGTCTTCCAAGTAGGTTAAGAAACTTTAATTTTTCAGTTTATGTTTTTCGTCGCAAATTATTAGAATACTTATCAAATATATAATTTTTGTATCTGGTTGCTTTGTTGGACCTTTTGGTTTTGTTATATTCTATTTTTTCTTAGCAATTTTTTTTTGTTAAACGGCTGGGGAGCCAGGAAAGAAAGAAAGAAAAATGTAAATCTTTAAATTGTTTTTTTTTTAGCTTAGTCGGTATTTTTATAAATATTGTATTACTATGTAATAAGTTAATTGGCCTTATAGGCTTTGTTGTTACAAAATGAAGAACTGAAATAAATAAATAAATAAATAAATTTAAGTAAACTCAAAGTCCATACTATGCGTTTGTTTAGTTCTCTCCGTTGGCTGGTAAAAATTAAATGACAGATTATAAAAAATAATCAGCAGCACAAAAATGTGCTAAAATCCATCGAAATACTTGCTAAAAGCAGTGTGAGGAGAAACATAAACCATTTGAAAGAATCACAAACAACTTACATTCCACGAAGATACAAAAAATACGAATGTAGTGTTGGCCGTTTTTTTTATCATCTTAAGGGTATTTGAAATTCTAAAAATCCTTTCTGAGTGGACCTTTACAATTAAAGTATTTAGCCTAACAAGTTTAGGTAGGTTGTATAATGATTAGTCAATCAATATATATGCCCTTATTCTGCATTTCGATTACGATTTTGCATGAAAAAATCCATGTATAGAAATAGAAATAAAAAATATTTTTTTTTTTCAATTTAAATATTAGGAAGCACAAGGTGGTTTTAGTACGAAAAGACAAAAAATAAAAAAAAACTAAGTAACCGTTATTTATGAACAAACTGTTCCACAGTGAAGGCGACTGACGGAGACCAGACTCATTAGGCCTTAACAAACTCCTTGCCACCATTCCAGCCACGAAGTCCTCAGTGTAAAGAAGATACAGAATGATATCCAGCCTACCTGTGGTGTACTACTCCTGGCCCCTGTAATGCCTAGTACAGCACTTCTCTGGACCTTTGACAAGACTTCCTTAAGAACCTAATAGGCAAAACAGGGTAACAATTTATTTTGCTAGTGCCTCCTGACGAGGGTGTTTGCTGCTAGCATTACACTGGGTTACATACCTTTAAGGTGGAGAGAGGTGAGGGTGATTTTCATACCCGAGGCTGGAAAGGCCAGCCACTCGAAGCCAGGGGATTTAAGACCGATCAGTCTATCGTGTTTCCTATTGAAGACGCTACAACGGCTGATCGATCTTTATCTTAGGAACACGATTGATACGCACGTCATTAGTAATGCTCAGCATGCTTACCTTAGGGGTAAATCTGTTGAGAGTGCGCTTCATGATGTGGTGGGGTTTATAGAGCGCGGGTTGTACAGGAAAGAGTACACACTGGGCGCGTTTTTGGACATTGAGGGAGCCTTTAACAATGTTTCGATGGAGGCCATTGGGAACGCGCTTAGGGAAGTAGGAGTTCAGGGCATCCTTATTGAGTGGATCTATTCTGCGCTTGGTGGCAGAATAATCAACTCTGAGTGGGGAAATGAACGTCTGAAAAGGGGTGCGGTTAGGGGAACGCCGCAGGGAGGGGTACTGTCGCCACTACTGTGGATTCTGGTAGTCAACGGGGTATTGAGACGGCTTGACTCAAAGGGAATCAAAGTAGTGGCTTATGCGGACGACATCGTGGTTTTGGTGACGGAGAAATTCGTGTCCACTACGAGCAAGGTAATGCAGAGTGCATTATCCAACTTGTCTACGTGGACCAGGGACAAGGGACTGGGAGTAAACCCAGGGAAGACAGAGCTAGTTCTCTTTACCAGGAAGTACAAGGTGGCAGAGTTTGAGCTGCCAGGGCTTGACAGGGTTCAGCTAGAGCTAGCGGCTAGGGCCAGGTTTCTGGGTATCGTCCTGGATGGCAAGTTGTCTTGGAGGGCGAACGCAGAGGAAAGGGTAAGGAAAGCTCTCAATGCCTATTATGCCTGCAGGAACGCCATAGGTAGGAACTGGGGGTTACAGCCGGCTATGGTAAATTGGATTTACACATCCGTTGTAAGACCAGTTCTTACGTACGGTTGCCTTGTATGGTGGAGAGCCCTGGAAAGGGGCGACATAGGAAAGCTCCTGACTAAGGTCCAGAGATGTGCGGTACTGGGCATTACAGGGGCCAGGAAAAGTACACCACAGGCAGCGTTGGATATCATTCTGCATCTTCTTCCCATCGGGGACTTTGTTGCTGGAATGGCGGCCAGGAGCTTGCTTAGACTAAGTGAGTCAGGTATGCGTGGGGTATGTTTGGAGGGACATGCCGGCATTTTGGGAAGGGTCGCGGATGGTTGACTCCTGGGGAGGTCAGGTGTGACGGACTACATGGTAGCGGAACTTTACTTTGGGATCCTGCCCCAAGTAGTGTGTCCGGATAGGGAGGCATGGAATGGCACAGAGAGGCTGTATGAGAGGCGTGCAGTCTTTACTGACGGGTCGAAGATGGAGGTAGGCACCGGCGCTGGTGTCTATATAATGGACACTGGGGAAGGAAGGTCCTATAGACTTCCGGACGAGTGCAGCATCTTCCAGGCTGAAATTCTGGCGATGATGAAGGCCGCGGAATTAATAGGGGAAGACGCGAGTGGGAGAGGGGGCGTAACAATCTACGTAGTCAGGGCGCGCTTAAGGTTCTAGAGGGACATTTTGTCAGGTCTAGACTCGTGGGCGACTGCAGACGTATTCTTAGAGCGATCATGGGTACACGCAGGGTCAGGCTCTGCTGGGTTCCGGGTCATTTTGACATTTCCGGAAACGAGATTGCCGATGAATTGGCGAGAAAGGGATCAGCCCGGAATATTGAACTTAATTATGAGCCGGTGAGGCCACCACTGAGTTTCTGTTATGGATTGTTAGGGACTTGGATAACGGACAGGGTGGGCCAAATCTGGAGGGACAGGGCTGATTGCAGGATCTCCAGGCTTTTATAGCACAGTATGGGCACTGACCTGCTGCTTAAGGAGAGCAGGGGGTTTCTGAGGCGCATTATTGGGACTCTCACAGGGCACTGCGATGTGAGATACAGGACGAACAAATGGGACAGGAACTCTCCAGATTTCTGCAGGGTATGCGGGGACGAGGAGGAGATAGAGACGGTGGAACATCTTCTCTGCCACTGCCCTGGGCTGCAGATTCGCCGACAGAGGTGGTTTGGAGGACGCTTCTTAGATGGACTTGGTGAGGTCCCTGGCAGTGGAGTGGGGAGCATCATAGGTTTCATTAAGGAGGTTTGGTGGCTGGGCAGCTAGGTGATTCAGGGCCTAGGACTACTGACTTTCTTGGACATCTTGCGGACGGTACTCTTGCTTTTTTATCCTTACCCATGAATCGCTTTCACTTACTGTATTTTTCTTCTTGACTCTTCTGAAGGGATTCACAATGGGTCTAAGGGCCTCCGAGTGGAGGTGGCGGGCTTTTTGGACTCGCCACTACCCTTCGTAACCTAACCTAACCTAGATCCATTCTGTTACTTATAAACCACTGAAAATATGTATAAACATAATTCAAATTTTGAGGTATTTCGTTTGGGAGCTATTTCATAGTACCATTTTTGACTATGATAAAAATACTAAAAACTTATTTTTAATTTTTGCGTTGAAGCGTCGCAGTTGACTGGAAATGCAAAAAAGTGCAATATGTTAAAAACCCCTTTGACATATATCCGCATTGGTGCGTGGTAAGACTTTTAGCTTCAACATGGAAACTCGAAATTGCTTTTTGATTCGAAATATATACTAGCAGCCCTATCCGCAAGGGCGTAAAAAAAAGAGGACCACACCCTTTATAACAATGGGCTACCATTCAATTTTTAGTTTTTTTTTTCTTAGAATTGGGGTGTATTTTTTTAACGTATTGCAAATAATTATATTTTGACACCATTCATTTTTGTTGTAATTTTAAGTTCTATGCTACAAAAAGCATTCTTTACATTATAATAAATATTAAAAATTTTATTTTAGTGGAAAACAAACAAGCTCTGGTAAACTGGTGGCAATGAAACAGGAAAAACCACCAAACTACTGGGAATATTACATTTGTTTAGAAATAAAGGAACGCATACGCAGCGACGAAATGGTAAAATAAAAATTAAATCAATTTACTTACTACTAAAAACTATTAATATATTAAACTGCTTTTCTTTCTAATTATAACTTCAGTTGCAAGCTTACATGAGTGTTGATTATGCTCTGATTGGTAACAACTCCAGTATTTTAATATCAAATTTTTCCCAATATGGTTCTCTTATAACTGTATGCAATAAAATAAAAAAGCATACCATGAAAAATGTTGATGAATATGTGGTAATGGTTTTGGCCAGCGAACTATTGGAAATAATGGATCACTTACATGCTGTTAATATAATACATGCCGATGTAAAGGCTGATAACTTTTTGCTAATAAACAAGTAAGAAAAATTTGATTTAAAATGTTATAAAATACTGATGATATATTTTTGTTTTCTTAGACTAACATATCCTGCCACGCAACGCTCTTTACAATTAATTGATTTTGGTGTATCTATAGATATGAAATTGTTTAAAGAAGGGCAAACATTTTCATTTGTACACAATCAAGATGCCTTTAAATGCCCTGAAATGCGTGAAAACCGACCTTGGACTTATCAACTTGATTTGTATGGGTTAGCCGGGGTGCTTCATGTTTTACTTTTTGGCAAGTACATGAATATCGAAAGGAAAGCAGGAGGAGGCTATTGGATGCACAAAACTCATGTACCACGTTATTTAAATAAAATTTTATGGGATGAAATTTTTAAAACATTACTTAATATACGTGATTGTAACACGATGCCAAATTTACAAGATTTGCGGGCATTATTAAAAAAAGAAATGGAAGAAAAAGAAAAATATGTGCTAAAAATGATTTACGAATTTAATAAGGCGCTCTCTTTTTAATATCTTATTTATTTTACTATGTAATTATAAGCTTTTGTTGTAAGATATCAATTATATATATACATACATATATTAATAATAAATTCAATATATAAAACCAAATTTTTAATCATATAGCAGTATCCTTTATATACATACATCTTTAACGAAAATGCTAATTATGCTGGGAAATACCATAAAAAGATTTGGTCTAATTACTTTCGACTAATTTATACTCTCGAAAAATATTTTTTACAGTTGAAATTGCTTTCCCTTTTTCATTATTAGATAAATACATGTATTTATCCCCAATAAAAATACGATACCTTAGCTTGACATGGTTGATGCAGGCAAGCAGAGCCTCAAATACCTCAGCAAAAACAGAGCATATTAATCATTAGTAAATTCATTTCTGAAAGGCAACCTGGAGTAGTATTATTTTTGGGGAAACATCAATAAATTTAACAGGTGCTTGTTTTAGGAGTTAAGAGTGATTTGAGAGACTAAAAAGTAGAAAATCTTAAATAATCGCTTTGTTATTTATTATTAATTATTTTTTTAATAATTTGTTTAATTAAAATCCTTGGCATTTTTAGGCTTAGAATAAAATAAAGCTTTAAAAATATTAATAACCATGGTGAAATTATGTTGATCAGGTGGCGTTACGAGCACCAATCGAGCCTGGGTTGTCAAAGTTGTTTACTTTTACACATATTTTTTGACACTAGAGCCAACGAAAACTACAACAAAAACAAAAATTTTATATACCACAATTTTGTTGTAATATCACCACCAACTGATGCATTAATTCACCTTGTAAAGCTCATATAAAAAAAGAAAAAATTAAGAGAGTCAAGATTGTCGTCCGGGATGGTCACCTTGTATAGATACACCTTGACTCACACGATTTCTTTCATGGTGGTGATTTTGTAATGAAATTTTGTTTTAATGAAACTTGATAAGCCTCTATGATAAGAGTAGCACGATTTTGGAATAACTTGCTTTAAACTTCGTATTTTCTCACATTCAAGTAATGTATTAAGAGTTAAAAAACTTTTTTGTTACTTGTCAACTACTGGAGTTACATGCCTAATGCGCTTTTGTATTTAACTAATCTGTTTGAATATCTCGCATCTTTATATTGGAGTATATTAGGAAGATTTAATGCTGCTTTTACATTTATTCATAGTTTTTTATAATACTGTCGCTGTGGTTGGGGAACCTTAAAATGTTGTTAAAACATTTGATTGAAATCGGAGCCTTTTCTTTTTATTATAATACTAAATAAGTTTAAGATTGTATAAAACTTGTAACGCTTAAGCGTTATTGCTAAGTTATATTGTTTTTTGGCCTGATGGCTTTGCATTACTTCTATGAATTAATAAATAAATTAAATTAAAGGAGAGAGAATGTTTGAAATTCTGACTTGAGGGGAGTATCAGCTGACGAGCAGTTTCTCTAGTGGGGCCACCTATACAGTTTTAACTTTAATTTCTTCTAACTACCTCGCAGGGCACACTCAACCAGGTAATTTTAGGAGCCCAGCTGATTACAATCAATTTGACATTTTCACGTTATAAAAATTAAATTTTATATGAAATTTTTAATTTTTCTAGCATTCTACTGCTCAAACACAAAAAGGAAATGCAAAGGGGGAAACTTTTTGAATTCACCTTGGGTTTACCTTATTAAATGTGCCATGATAGCTCGTATACAAAATTTATTAAACGGTACCTGTTTACGTAAATGTAACGTAGTATTCAAAACGAAAAGCGCTTAGATGTCTTTTTGTTTAAAGAAAAAAAAAAAATAAATAAATAAAAACAAATTAAAAATAAATATTTGCATGATTATAATGAAATAATTTGTACTATTGAACATAATTTTATTTTAGTGGATTTAATTTTACACAAAATTTTAGTCAGTACCTTACATAGCTATTAATATATACATAGTTCTAGATTTTCAAATTTATGTATAAAATAATATATACATAGATGTGTATGGGAACATATATGTACATATATGTACTATAAATACCTTTAAAATGTTTCTTTTATATTTTTAATCTTACCTAAAGTTTAACTGGCATATCATGCAAATCTAATATATCACCGTGATATTTGTTTGATTCGTTTATAGCTACGCTGCAATCTTCTTCAGATATTGAACCTACAATTTGATCAATACATTTTTCAGCAATTACTACAGGATCCTCGTTTATGTTTTTCGCAAAATTATTAGACATCATTGGATGTTTCTTCACATTCGCTATAATACAGTTCCATATAGCTTCCATAGGACTGACCATGAAGGAGTATGGACTCAGTAGGAGCAGTGTTACTTCAGAATTATTAAAATACTCATCAAGTTCCGAAAAGCAATAATCACTATCACATACAATAACTAGGTTAGAAAGATTTTCAGTGTTTGATAGAGGCGAGTTTTTAAAGATGCCTTCAGGCCTGATTCGATTCCGACTGCGTTTTATTCCTACTAAGCCGTCCGAAGATATGGCACCCATAAGAAAAATCGTAGGATCAAAAGTAGCAAAAGTTGAATTCGTATTAAAGCGTCCCTTGGCGCGGCGACAAAACATTTTAATACTTGTTTCACCTAACCAAACTATGTTTTTTTTTAGGTCTATATAATACTTTAAAGTGTTGATGTATTCCAGTCGTTTTCTTTTATTATCTAAAGTATTTATCAGTTGTGGGTGATAGTCAAGCGTACGCTTAACACGATATAGTCGTCCTTCTAGGCTGCCTTCAACAAAGTATACGCATACTTCCTTACGCATAACTACTTTAACTTGAGCAACAATTTCCTTTAAAGTTATTTGTCGGTTCTCCTCAATCCATTGTATTATAGTATCTATATCTTTCTCTGTAAGTGTAGCATTTTTTCCACTCTTCATGAACATTTCTTTGCGACTTGTCGACACCCAAGTGTAGGCTGTTTTATATTTTACACCCAGTTCGGCTGCCAGTGCCGACCAATCGTCGCCTCGATTTGCAGCATCTACAATTCTGGCACGATCTTCGGGTCTGTGCGTTTTATAAGGAGTTTTTCTAGGTATCTTTGAAGGCAACTTAGATCTAGAAAATATTTAAAAAATAAACTACACAGGTACTCCCATTTAAAATTCATAAAGTTACTTTGATGAATCATTCCCTCTTAACCAAGGCATTTGTTCAAAGCTGGACATTGACATGCTGCTGTCAACACCAAAGCTACTGTTATGGAAATCGCTCATTGTGTCACTGACCATTAATAGATCATCGTGGGGAAAATTTATAACATTACATTCCATCAGAATATCATCTCTCTCTTTGCCACCACTAACTTCAGCCTTAAAATCCACCAAAAGGTCAGTATTCCTAATATAATTAACTTTATGTTCTACGTCTTCGTCATCCGAATCATCTAACTTTATTGTGGGTATGTCATTTGTTAACTGCTCTTGTTTCTTCTTTATTGAAAGGGCAAACTTGTGAAAATCATCCAAATGTGTGTAGCACGATTGACATATTAGAGATGATTGCAACTTTATAGTGTTTACCTGGTTGACAGCGTAAATCAAATATTTATCAATATAGCAAATAAAAATTTTATTTTAATAGAATTTTTGTTATTTTTATTTTTGTAGTTGTGTTCACAAAGAAACAACAATACGATGAACTACATCATGCATGCACATTGACCCTTCATACCTTTATTTGCAGATATCTTTCAATTATATCTACCAATCGATTTGCGTTGTCAAAGACATCATCATAAATACTAAATGCCTTAGTCCTTCGTAATGGACCAATACATAAATCACAATTCATTCTTTTTTAAACAAAATTAAGGTCAGTGTACGTATTTTTCAATTTTTAATAATTTGACAATACGAATTTTTTTACGGCAGACTATTCACCACGAAGGGTTAGCTACAGGGTTGAGCTTTCATATCGCCGTATGATCGTTCAAATACTTCTAGGCAAATGTTCAACAAAATTAAGTTAATGCGTCCTTTTCCCAAATCCGCAATTAATATTTTGGTATGTTGATTATATTTGAAGATATTGTAAAATTTTAACCAGTAAACTTGCAGTACATTGATTACTAATAAAAATGCTTGAACTAATATGTGCTGATTTTTAAAAAATGTACTAATTTCTTTAGATAATTTATGTTTTCAATTATATAATAAATAATGTTGTTAAAGATCAGAAGTAGTATAATTTGATTTTCAAAAATCTATCTGACGTTGATCATCACCATTTAAAAATTTAAAAACAACAACCTTTAATATTAAAAATTTTAATATTAATAATAATAATAAACTAAAACTTATTTAAAATAAATCATTTCAAATGGATTTTTGAAAAAACACATAATCTACAAGTTAGTGTTGTTTGTTAAAAAAAATATTAACCTGTTTTCTAATTTATTGTAAAGGCCACTTTTTTTGACAAAAAATATCTCTAAAAATGCCTGCTGTGCTTTGATTACAAGAACACATGGCCACCTAGACGGACAAACATGCTTTACTCGAGTCAAGAAGTGATTTCAGGCTTTTAACAACAATTTTACAATAAAATAGGAAACATGTTGATATTTGTATAAAAAAAAACACTTTTACATATTGTGTTTTTAAAAATTTATTTAAAAGGAATTAACTGAAATAATTTACAAGTTCGTTTTTGAAGCAATAAAAATTTGCATTTAAAAGGGCAGATAAATGCATTTTCATTTAATGATTTATTCTTTTGACATGAAAGGTTGTTGCATTTAAAATATTTAATAGCATTTATGAAATAATATTGCTATTCATATATTATTGATTGTGCTAAGCGTCAGACAAATTTTAGAAAACCATGCTACTGTTTCTAAAAATTTTAAACTATGTATGTACATACAGTCCGGCTTTAACTTAAAAATTCTTTTTGTATAAAAAATTTATAAATCAAATTTCAAAAATCATTACATATCAGTATACACGTTTTTATCAGTTAACCAAATAAAAAATCAGTAGATGTGCGATGTAATCAGTACAAATGGCCACCCAAGCTGTAACTGCTTAGACAGAGTACAGAATTTTTTTTAATAATCTTTTGTACTTGCCCTAAGCTTTCACACTTTGGAAATTCATAGACAAACCGAATTTTTTTAAATCTTTTATTCATTTCACTTGTGCTTTGAAATACACAGCCAACAATATAAAATGACGGTGAGTTAAGATGAGAACCACAAAAAATAAGAAAGAGAAACGAAAACATTCCAGTAGTTAGTGTTCGACACACTTTTCCTTTTGCCCCCTCACCATCAGTTTTCATCTGCCTATCCAAGTGTTAAAGGGCAGTAACTCAAATTAAACGCAATGTTTAACATATTGTCAAATATAGTGATAAGCCCCAAAAAGCTATTAAATGTTTATAGTGCAAACAAGAAAGTTAATATATTGATTAAATCCTGGCAACATTAATTGCAAAAAATCATGTTAGGAACTAAATGGAGTATTGTGAAGAAAAGGTAAGATTCTAAGGCGAGTTCCATGATCAGGTGGTGTTACGAGCACAGCTGATCTAGTTTTTTTGCACAAATTTAGGCTGGGTTGTCAAATTTGTTTATGTTTACACATCTTTTTTGATACATCAGCCAACGAAAATCCAACAACACCGAAAATTTTCTTCGGCGCAAATTAGTAGTTGTAAAATTACCAACCACCTTGTAATCAACTCGCCTTGGCAAGGATGTGACCCCCCGACCACACGCGCAATGAGTATGGCAATTATTGCCGTGGCAACTGTCAAATTCTATTGCCAACACTAGATATTAACGTGTAGACCGTACAAATATGTATTTTAATACATATTTGGCAATAAATGTTATAATACATTGCTGAGCAATTATCTTTTAATACAAGCTGTCAAATTCATACTTGTTTTTGTACAAAGCGGGAAAAATTTGACAACACAAGCTTTTATAAAAGGACGCTGCAAAAAAAAAAGTGATAGGTATTACAATTTAAAATTAAACTTAAATAATAAGAAATGTAAGTATATATAATAAATAAAGGACGCCTAAAACCCCATATGTATATGTAGATTTGGGGAAATTCAAACACTTTTTTCAATTGCAGAAATGGAGTGGTCGGAGGTTGAAACTTTTAAGCTAATTAATTTATTTAACCAGTTTCCATGTCTCTGGGACTTCCAAAGCCCCTTCTACAAGAGGATTGACAGGAAAAAACATGCATGGGAGGAAATCGCAAAGCACATGGGTAAAAATGAAGATGTGGTAAAAAAGAAGATGAAAAATTTAAGATCGGCCTACCTGGTTGAGAAGAAAAAGGTAGATGCTTCTAAAAGATCTGGATCATCATCAGAAGCGGTTTATATACCTCATCTTTATTACTACAATGAAATGCGTTTTTTAGATCCCGCCATTTGCCTCAGGCAAACGACTAGCAGTTTGTCCGCAGTAAGTATTATGTGGAAGATGTGTTTCTACGTCCTGCTAAGTGTCCATGTATTCTTGTAACCAAAGTACGTGTCGCTTTTTTGAAGACATTTTTATGAAATTTGGTACAGATAAGTTCTTTTCCATTGGCACCAAGCCTATTATTTGTGGTAACTATCGGTTCACATGTGTCCTCCCGAAATTAGTGTTTTTGGTCATAACTACGGCAAATATTACTTTCTCGCCACAAGGTATTATTAATTAATTATTATAAAAAATATTTTTGAGGTAAATCTGTGCATTTGTGCTTTTTCTTATCCTTAAAGTCATGATGCAGTGCAGTGATGCATTTTAAAAGGATCCAGTATATACTTTTTAGGGTCGCAAGTAAAAATTGTAGGAATTACAAACTGGTATATACCCGTATCGCTAAATGAAGGGTATAATAACCTAGTGAATAATTTTTTTATCTTAAAGTAAATTTTGTTTGACAGGAGCCCGGAAAGTAGCAAGGCTCATATAATTGTTCAAATTTTGTAAGTTTCTATTTCAAAAACTAAGATAGCACTCAACTTCAAACCCACCATAAATTAATTTTATTATAGTATTTGCAGTTCGAAAACAACTTTCCCAGATCAAGTTACTGGGTATACAAAACGACCAATGTGAAGGGTATATAAGATTCGGCACAGCCGAATATAGCGCTCTTACTTGCTTTTAATAAATATTAAATAAAACTTCTTCTAGGAAGAACTTCAATTTTTAGAATTTAGTCCTGTCACTGAACTCGCACAAAACTCCATTGATACACAACTAAGTGATACTTACGACAGTCAAATATCCTCTATTGGTGAAACACCCATACTTGATACGCCTATAACCTCACAAAAACGGAGTAACAGCTGTAGGAAAAGAAAAGCTGATAGAGACGAAAAAATTAATTTTGCCTTAGATGCTATAATCAGCAAAACTAATGAGGATTGCGAGAAGGAAACTATGTTTTCCTGTTTCGGGAAATCTGTCGGACTGCAGCTGGAAAAAATGCCTTTAAATAAAGCAATGGAAGTAATGGCGGATATACAAAAACTGCTATCTTCGACAATAAATAAAAAAGACATTTTAGAGGTTTCAATGTTGGCGGCTAACATATAAACAACAAAAAGCAATAAATGGAAAAGGTAAGTGTTTTTAAATAAATATAGTGTTTAACTATTTAAACTTATATTTTCTGTTTTCAGATATGTACCTGATGCATAAACATTTAAATTTAGCAATTATATAAAAATACAATTACACTGCGCTGCACCTAAGCTACTAAAGGTTTTCATATACCAGTTCTTTTTTCTTAGAGCCCGCTGCTATGGGCAAATAGACCCAGAAAAACTAAATGTACTTCTGTTTTAACCCGAATTCAATTACTTTGGTGCAGTACAGTGTAATCGTAAACTTATATATCTTGTTTGTTTATTTGTTTGTTAGTTTTAAGGCTACTTAGAGTACGGTCAGACTTGTCAAATATTTGCCCTGAAAAGCGTTCATACGTTTACTTTTAACTTAATTAAGACATCACAAATTGGCTTTTTAAGACACAAAAATTGTAGTTATTTTACAAAGAACTTTTATTTATTTAATTTTGGCGGATACAAATTGATTTTACTACTTTTGTTTATTGGTTTACATTAGAAAACAAGTTATTTTATATAAAATACAACACTATCCATTAAATAAAATTAAGTATTTCAACAATTTTGTATAAACGAATGAACTTATTTATAATAGCTTTCCGTGAATTTAAGTTTTTTGTTTTTTTTTCGTATCATGCTCATGGTGGAATTACATAGGCGGATTCACTAGAGAAACATGGTGGAATTACTAAGGTGGTCTAAACTGCAATCTTCCAGAATTATTCCATCATGCCCATTCCTTAATTTTTTATAAGAACAATATGTTCAAATACATCCTAGAAGCTTTTGGTTTATAAAACTGAGGATAATTTAATTTGTTTTAGTAATTTTTTTCATGCATTTTTTTTGTAAAATATGCATTGAAATAATAATGGATGAATTCATAATAAATTAAACTTTTTTTCGTATCATAAAAATTAGTATTTTAAAATGCTGATATCTAATTATTTACAATAAACTGTTTCTGTTATTATAATACAAATTATACTTACATATATGTAAATAAATTTGGAAAATGAATTTTCTTACTTGACCTAAAGGTAACAAACTGTTTTTTATTTTGTCTGATAATGGCACTAAAACAAACTTTCAAATCTCTTTTAATGTTTTTGGTGGCCCTGAAAAGGGCCGATTGTTGTACTGTGGTCCTGAAAGGACCGATTTATTCAATAGTAACGGTTACCTCATTTGCAGTTTGCCTTTTTATTTTAGACCACTGGAAGGCAACATCACCGTTTGTAACCAAATACTTTTTTACGTTTTCCCTAACTCCATTTGCAAAACGAACAGTTTCATGTTCTTGTGGTGGTAATGGGGTTAAAGTTTCAGGAAGTTGCACTTTTGCTTCGTCAACAGCTGCCAGCTCCGTCAAACTTTTAGTTAGGTAGTTGTGTAAGACGCAACAAGCCTGCACAACCAAATCGGTCGTAGATAGCTCAACTTCTATTGGCCTATGAAAAATCCGAAATCTGTTGGCCAATCTTCCAAACGCCATCTCAACCGTCATTCTCGCTCTACTCAGTCTATAATTAAAGATTTCTTCTGGAGCTGTCAGTTTTAAATTTCTATTATAACTCTTCATTAAATTTCTGTCCAGGCCGAAAATGTCGTCTCCAATAAAATAGTATGGTGTTTTTGCCACCTGACCAGGTAAAGCTTCGTCAGACGGTAACTGCAACTTCCCCTGCTTCAAAGCTTGGTGAAGTAAGCTGTTTTTAAAAATTACAACGTCCGAGGCTCTCCCATTCCCACCAACGTCTATGTACAAGAACTTGCTATTTGCGTCAACGACTGCTAGGAGCACCGTACTAAAGAAACCTTTGTAGTTGTAGAAATTTGATCCTTCATGTCTTGGGTTCTTGATTCGAATATGCTTCCCATCTATAGCCCCTAAAGTATGCGGGAATTGCCACATCTTTTCAAAGCCTTCAGAAACAACTTTCCACTCTTCTTGGGTACAAGGAGTCTATTAAAAGCAAATTCAACATAAAAAAGGATTTTAATTGTACCTGCACATATGTATATATATGTTCCCATTGTTCCTATAAGGAGCATAGGACCATATATGTATAATAAATATCTATCTCACCTTCAGATATTGGGGTTTAAGAGCTTCAACAATGGAGTTAAGAACTTCCGGAATAAATCTGCTTATAGTTCTACGCGATATGCGGGACAAATATTCCAAGGACCTATAAGAATCTCCGGTTGCTAAAAAACGAAGTGTTACCGCAAGCCGCACCCGGGAACTTATTGAACACCTCATCACAGTGTTTTGTTTTTTTATCTTACAATCAACCTACAGATATATAGGTATTAAAAATATTTCCATGGCAATCCGAAAATATTTGTTATATAAACTTTAAACATACTTATTAAATGTTATATAAGCATTTAATAGACGTGTGCAGATAAATACTTCCATATGTATATACACTTAAAAATGTAATTGCATTTGTATAGAACTTACTAATGCAAGGAGAATCTCAAACTTTTCAACATCCATTCGACAGAAATTAGTGTAGTCGTTTGTATCCCACATTAAATCTTTTAAAAGATGAGACTCCAGACTATGAATATCCCTTCTTTGAAGAAATGGATTTACCCAATACCGCCTTTCGGAGGATTCATCTTCTTCTGCAACATCCATCACTGTTATTAATTGCTTCAAAACAAGCAAAAGTTTAACATTTTTATTTTTTGAACTCATTTTAATTAAAATTTAAAAAAAAATACACACAACCTGCCTTAGCAAAATTTTTTATTTTATGTTTAAACATATGCACGTTTTCACCACCGTAAGTTACAAACTTGAACATTAGCAATTTGACGCGGCAATTCTGCCGACGTTATTGCTTGTATTAAGACATATCTGATTGCGCGTGTGGTCGGGGGGTAAATTAGTTTAGTTTCAGGGTACACTTATCAGGTAGGAGCGATTCTACAAAAACAACTAAAACCGTCATAAGAATGTCAAAGACAAATAACAAAAACTTACAAAATCTTTCTTCTTCTTTTTGAGCTTTTCTTGCGATACTACAGTTGTTGTTTGAAAAAAAGGAAGAAAATACATAAACAAAACAAAATTTGACATTAATATAACGAAATACCGTTACTCAGCTGTTTATCTGAGGCTACCTGATATAAGTGTACCCTGTTTAGTTTCGAGCCCTGGCTTAATCGATATCAGTTTAATGTGATTGATTTTTTAGTTTTTGTCTAGACAAAAAATTTTATACGGCCTGAAACATACGTTTCTATTAATTGTTTAAAGAAATTTGTCTAAATTATTTTAGAAAAAATGGCTGATTTGGATAAATGGATTGATATAGTAAAGGAATGTAAGTACTTGCCCGAAAATGATCTGAAAAAGCTTTGTGATTTCGTTTGCGAAATACAATTGGAGGAATCAAATATACATCCTGTAAGCACCCCAGTTACAGTGTGTGGTGATATACATGGTCAGGTATGTAACATGATCTGTACAATCTATTATACTATGAACGCAACTGTTTTTTTTTTTAATATTTTAGTTTTACGACCTAGAAGAATTATTTCGTACGGGCGGACCGATACCAGATACCAACTATATTTTTATGGGTGATTTTGTGGATCGTGGATATTACAGTTTAGAGACTTTTACACGTTTGTTGACCCTTAAAGTAAAACTATAATTTCGAAATATCCGCATACGTGCTAATCAATTTATTTTTTAGGCTCGCTATCCGGATCGCATTACTCTTCTCAGAGGTAATCATGAGTCGCGTCAAATTACTAAGGTTTATGGTTTTTATGATGAATGCTTTAACAAATACGGCAATGCAAATGCCTGGAAATATTGCTGTAAAGTTTTTGATTTATTGACTATTGCAGCTGTAAGCAAACATTTTCTTTAATTGCTAAAGATATGAATTTTAAAAGTTATTTTTTTGTACTTTAAGATTATCGATGAGGAAGTCCTTTGTGTTCATGGTGGCTTAAGCCCCGATATTATTACACTAGATCAAATACGTACTATTGAACGTAATGGCGAAATTCCTTACAAAGGGGCTTTCTGCGATTTAGTGTGGTCAGACCCTGAGGATATGGATTACTGGTAAGAAAATATATTTTCGTTGTTTTTCAAATACGTTTTGAAACGTCTTCATAATATTTATGTAAACATCAATTGCTGTTGTTTCTATTTCTACTATTTACAATAAATTTTTCAGGGGAGAGAGCCCGAGAGGAGCTGGGTGGTTATTCGGACAATTAGTTACTAAAGATTTTATGGATATCAATAATTTAGAATTAATATGTCGTGCTCATCAATTGGTAAATGAAGGAATTAAATATATGTTTGACAGCAAAATAGTAACTGTATGGTCAGCTCCTAATTATTGTTATCGTTGTGGAAACGTCGCGGCAATATTGAGATTTCAAACAGCCAAGGACCGAACTGCAAAAATTTTTGTGGCAGTACCGGAAGCAGAACGTGTCATACCACCACATAATATAACACCCTATTTTCTATGAAGATCTAAGAGCTATAGAACAACGTAAGAAGATATTTATTATTTTAACAAATCATGATAAGTTATTTTGAGTAATAAAAAAAGTATTTTTTCTTATTGTTTTCGGTAACAATTGAAAATTTGGAATATGTATTATATTAAGTTAAGATTGCACTAAGGTCATATCAAGAGCCCAGCTGATTATGAATATTTGAGAAAGTGAATGCCAGATTTATAAATTTTGAAATTTTAAATAAATTTTACATTAACTTTATTAAACAAAAGGGAAATTCAGAGGGCGAATTTTATGAATTCGTCTTGATACTTACTACCTGCATTAGTGTACTCTGATTTGGCTTTTACAATGTAGTAAAAGTTATTATAAGAACAAAACGTGTTCCGAAAAAAATATAATGTATTACCACGATATTAACTTACGCTTTTTTTATCATTGAAATGTTAAATTTTATTTATTATTACAAATGTATACATAAATTTAAAAAAATGCTCCTAAAAATAAAATATAGTAGAACATTGAAAATATATATTTTATATATATTTATATGTATATACTTTTTTATATTTAATTTTAGTGTATAAAATATACGATATGAAGATTGACCCGTCCATTGTACATATGTATGTATTTGTACGGGTTAATGACTTTCGACTTTAAATGTGTATATTATGGATTGGGTGGAAAGTTTACGTAATGAAGGTGTACTTTTTGTACGAAACGAATTAAAATAAATATAAGGAATACTTTGGTGCTGAATTACAACGTGATTTTTTATATATTTATATACAGATAATAGGATTCACTATTCTTGACAGATTTTTCCCCTATTTAAAAGAAATAAATAAGTTGCAGCAAAGTGTGTTGTAACAATAATAATAATAATAATAATAATAATTTGTTTTAAAGCAACAAATTGTTGTTTTGTTTTTTGCTTTTTTTTTGACGTTGTCCAAGTCGTACTTATGTTTTTTGTATTTTTTTATTAACACACCAATGTTGAGCAACTCGGACAGACCCCTAAAAGAATTTGTCGAAAACATTTACCTGCAAGCTAAACTATGGTACAATCACATTTCACTAATTATGCAAGCATAATTATTTTTTTAGCAGAAATTTGTATGAAAGTGAATCCTTTAATTTCTAGATTTTATATTAGTACTTTAATATAGAAAGGCTCTAAACTCATATGCTTCAAGTCCAAACTTTCCTGACTAATTGTGATATGTGGGCAGACCACTTATCGAAATGAACGGAAATCTGGACTTTTAAAAAAACGAGTAAGGGCCTTCTATATTAAGGTAGCGATATGTTATAAAAAAAAGTTAAAAACCCTTAGATATTTTTACATTATTTTAGTTAAAAATAAGCGAACAGTTTGTTATTAATGAAGACAGCATAAATATTTCCTCTGTTAAATTGGTAAGATGCTGTGGGGTAGCAATTAACGTTGGTGCAAATACTGTGGCTAGGTTATGTTCATTCATTTTGTTAACGGCATAGTGAGAAGAAACTCTGGAAAAAAATCATTTGTTAAAATTACAGTTAGCCTTACAATTCACAAAATGCTTATGAATTTTTTTTTGTGTTTAATATTTGTTTTAAATAATAAAAAAAAAAGTAGTTGAGCTTTTTTCCCGATTGTTACAAAATTTATAACCATACACTAAGACGATTATTGTCTTTAATAAAGTTATTTATACAAATGTTAGTTACTGCATTTTCTGTAAAATAGTCTCAAATTTTTAAAAATTATATATGCAATAAGTTTTATTACCTTTTAAGATGTTCCATCATGAATTTCAAGCAACTATAATGAGCTAAAGGTAGGTTTTTACCAGCTTCTCTCATTTGCTTAACTTTTTCGTCATTATTGTTATTTCCTAAAATAAAAACATTATTTAAACCCAGCCAAAAGTGGCGTTTCATAAAAACATTTGTAGGTTAATTATATTTTGTTGTTATATTGATTAATTGATTAATTAATAACTAATATGTAATAAATAATTATTAAACAAAATAGCTTAGTTTGTGTCTGGCCTTTACTTTTGGGCGTTACAAATGTTGGCACAAGCTAATATCCTAGCAACTTAGGTGGCTAAGGGTCAGAGAATAGCAAAATCACATTTTCTCTTGATTTAATCTGATGCTAAAATTTTAAGTGATTAGAATGAGTTGAATAAAAATCTGCCTTGAATAAAATCAGCTTCATTTGGTCAAAGCATGAATTTATTCATTGTGAATTTATTCATTGTGTGAGTTTTACTCACATGATTGAATTTAACAAATAAACGGTTGCTAGTGAATAAATCAGAGTAAACAAAACTGTGAAAGAAGCAGAGTTGCCGTTGTATAAGTTTTGAACGACACATATATTTAGCAAATTTTTAAGGATACTTTTTTATACAAATAACAGCCAAAATAAGTAGTTATAATTTTTTTACTCATTTTGAATTGAAAACTGTAAGTTCAGAAAGGAGAAATTATAAACTTTTTTTTAACTATTTCCAGAATTACATAATGAATTTTTTTATTTAATTATTATTAATTCTCTTTTAAAGTTTCTACGTATTTTATGATTTGTTAAAATTTTTAAAGTCGTCGACGTGAACGCTTTCTGTTTATTTTAAAAACAAACCAAAGCTATGCCTATAAAATAAAAATTAACCTTTTAAAAAGTTTGTTAATACAAGCAGTGACAACTCGATCGATCGAGTAGAATTTCGAATCGAGTTGAATGCCGTAATTTTCCCGCTGGTGTTTTTTGTACTTTTGTCAAAGCTTTATCAGTGTTGCTCTAAGTTGATATAACAAAATGTTTAATTGTTTAAAAACATATTTGGAAAACAAATCACATTACATCAGCTAATTAAAATTTTACACATAAAAATAAGTGTTTTTATATGCATAAACGTTTAAAATACTATTAACTTGACGTTAATTATGCATAATGGTGAATCAATTTAATATTAAAAAGTATAAACATTTAATTTTTGACAATTTTACACAATTATTCAATCATTTTTAGCCAAAAGAGAAGTTTTTACTAACACTTAGCACTGTTTTTGAAACCTTTAGTGCCAAACAAGAAATATGACAAGAACTATGGCAAGCCGTCGTTATACACTGCTGGCAATGTTAAAGAGAAACGACTACGTGACCTAACGTTAAACCATGAGCATGGCGCCATTTTTTTGTCTGTTATTCTCATTAAAAGCAACATCCCTTAAATGCTAGAATTTTTTGTTCAGTTTCATTCACTGATGCTGATACGATTGAATTTATGTTGATTTTTTTGAACGTTGAATAAAATCAAAAATCCAACAACAACAGATTGAATGAAATGATTTTAAATCATGCATTGGTTTGTGTCATGTGATACGTTTGAACAAAATAGCCAAACTGAATAGGTTTTCGTATCATGATTAAATCATGAGCAAATTTTATTCTGAGTAAGCCAGTCTCTGCTAAGGGTATAAAAACGCTGATAAATACTATATAGTCTTTTATTTATAAAAAATTAAGGTACTTATTAAGCGTTTGTTTATTTAAAATTATCGATTCAGCAAAACAAAATTATTAGAAAATTTTTAAATAACCATAATAGTTAATGAGCTTAATTTAACTTACTTGCTGCTTCCATAAAACTGGGATATGCTTGAAACGTAATCAATGGTACGGGTAGCAAACGTAAATACAATTTTAAGGTGCCAGCAATAACATTGATATTTCCATACGCTGATTCAGACATATTTGTTTTTTCGCCCTCACTATCAAGTGCTAGCTTAAGTGCATCTATTTCATCTGCGAACCCGGAAACTCGGTAAATGCCTTCCTGAAGCATACCACGAGCTTCCACTTCCTCTACACAACGTCGTACAACAAATGGAATGGAGCATTGATATAACTGAGCAACAATTGTAAGATCAGTGCCAAAGACACCTCGTATGCGTTTAAGATCAGGTACGCATTTGGCTGGCACTAGTTCTGAACATTTAGTATGAGCAATAATACCGCAATCTTCACACTTAACACCCTGTGCTGTAAAGCCCCAAAGAAAGTTGGCACAAACCTCACACCAGTTAAGACCTTTAAATGTGTGTATTTTAAAGGCATGAGCTTTTTCATAAATAAATGGTAAGATTGTATCCTCTACGTTTTCCTTGACTTTTGACGGATTCAATAAGCAACTGCCAGGTTCAGTTGTTGTTGTGTTAACAGGTGCAGGCGACTCAAAACTGATTTCTTCCTTAGCACAGCCGTTCGATTGCTTTATCAACGACTTGCGTAAATCATTTGACAGGGCACGTAATTTTCTTCGATTAAGAGTCATATATGGACTTTGTTGATAAAAATTACCACTTTGCTGATTAATCTCCTGTATAATTGGCGCTGCATGTAGCTGCATGTAAAAATTAACCAAACCATCAGCCACCAGGTCGTGTATAGTGTCGAAATGTTTCGACTGCTCCCGTAGGTAATGACCTTTGTCCTTCTTATAATAAATTTTAAAATGCTTTGTCTTCTGGTTAAATCGCAAACTTAACGTGTAATATTCTTGCGCTGTTGGACTACGACGCAATAGAAATGATCCATCTGGTTTGTTATTTAAAATTTCCTCCGCTTCTACATGTCCCATACGTCCGTGGTATTCCGTACCATAAAATTTGGGAATTTTTTCATTTTTTTCGGAACGCTTGTTACAATGCAGTGATTTAGGTGTTGGTGCTTCCAATTGTATTTTATACAATTCTGGCTTCCACACTTTTTGCACTGGTGAGCTTGGTTCGCTCATTTTGTATTTCCTGCTTATAATTGAAATAATAAATTCGTGACACTAAATTATAATAATTTTCATGATGTGACCATCTATAATTCTTTTTAAGTTAGTCTAGGTATATACACTTTTAATCTTGAATTTTGTATATAAAATTTAACTTTAGACAAAAATATACATATTAAATAAATGTAAATAAATCTTTTTGGAAACAAAAAAAAAAAGATATTTAACCCTAAAGTTGTAAAAAGCGTTCACAATATAGTAAATTGCCCTTATTTAAGCGATTTTTAATTTTGTCAAGTGTATAATCAAGGTATGTTGAACAAGGTAGGAGTAACTGATCAGGGGCCAAATCGTCTCATTCGAATTGAATCGAAATTAAAAAAAAATCTGATTAGAATTCCTATACTAGGTTAGGTAGAACAGGCGGCTGCGGAAGTGATGAAGTGATAGCTGTGCAGCCCACTTGGGTCCGTTTCCTCGGTCCCTTTGATTCATATACTAAAAGCATTGACAACTCGATCAATGTTTTTTAGCTTAGCTTGGCAATTTTTTTAATGTTATATAATGGTTGTGTATACTGTGTGTATGTGTGATCGCAACAATTCCGACAACTAAGCTGAAAACTAGCAACAACAAAACTATTTTACAAGAAGTTGTTGTTGTAGAGACGAGGTCACTTCCCTATTCCGCCATGGTGTGTAATATTGGTGCCCTGTGCAGTTTTGTGCATTTTTTATAGCAATTTTTTAATAGCCTACTTAAATGGCAATATCTACATGAATGACTTACCTACGGTCTCCATTAGACATGAAATCACTAACAATAACAAAAAACATCATGTTATTTCTTACAGTAGAACACTAAAGTTACCGTTTATTTTATTTCGAGGAATAAGCTTAATATGCTCGCTTTGCGGCAAAATATTTTTTAAACAAAACGCAAAAATTATTTTATATATGTACATACATATATCATTCAAAACCCTATATTTTCGACCTTGAGGTCTAAACCTTTTTTTTTCTAATTATTTTAACCATATATTATTGTTGTCCGATATTTCACTTGAAAATTATGAGAAGCTTTTTCAGAAATATATTTTGAAAACAATACAAAATAACAACAATAAAAAAAAATATAGACCTCAAACTCGATTAATTTAAAAAATGTTTAATGTGCATCTTCATTACAGTTTTTATTTTCTTGCCACTGAATTTTGGTACAACGACACACAAAATTTTTTTGGCAGGCACGTGAAAAAATTTATTGATCAGGTGGTGTAACGAGCACAGTTGATATACTTTTTTCCTGCATAAATCGAGGCTGGGTTGCCAAATTTGTTTATGTTTACATATCTCTTTGACACAGCAGCTAACGAAAATCACAACAAAAACCAAATTTTTTTTCACAGCAAATTGGTTTTAGTAAAATCACCACCACTTGATATATTAATTCGCCTTGGTATTGCAACTTGAATAGCAAAAATTGAATGTCTGTTCGCTAAGTTGTGCAACGTGTATTGGTTAATACAGACGACAGGAAATTACCAATATAAACGGATATTTCCAAAGCATAATACAAATGTGTTGTGTTCATGGTGGAAAGATACCATGATTTTGTTTTTTGGCTTCAGCCGTTACTACACTATTCAATTTTTATTTTCCACTTTGTTTTCATTTTCTGAAAAGTCTAATTGGCAAGCTCTACACATATTCTTTGACAAAAATAATAAGACGAAAAAGAATTAATTTTGATTGATTTTTGCATTTTATTTAAGATAAAATTATGTTAAAATAAATACTTATACAAAGTTTGTACAGGATTAATTGTGGAAACAAATATGTATTAAGAATTTGATAGTAAAAGTTGAATAAAAATGTGTATGTGTGCATGTTTTTGTAAAAGCTTAATACATAAGCCGCTGAAGAAAAACATTAAAAGTTGATCCGTGTTAAAGAAAATATAAACACGCAACCAAAAGACGAAAAAAAAAATTAAATAACACTGGACTAACTGGTAAAGGTATTGTCGGTACTAAAAACCATGTAAGACGTTGGAAAAACTATGGTGATTGCAAGTCAGATAATCATTTACAGAAGTGGTAGTGAGATACAAGGAAGACCTTGAAAATGAAACAACAATAAGAACAAAAGTAAGAAAGCAAAGAGAAATTTATAAAGTTAAGCAATAATAAAATAAAAGGAAGAAATAAGCAAAAAATAAATACTTTCTTTTGAAAAAAGAGAAGAAGAGCTACAAACAAGAAAACTAATACATATAAGAAAACATAATTTTACACATACCTACTAAATATTTATAAATAAAGTGTTTAAGGTAGCCCTGCTGTAAAAAATAAACAAGTCAAACAAATTTAGATTTGTTCCTTGATAATGACTATGCCAACACAA
Source organism: Melanophora roralis (assembly GCA_963583895.1). Classification (NCBI taxonomy): domain Eukaryota; kingdom Metazoa; phylum Arthropoda; class Insecta; order Diptera; family Rhinophoridae; genus Melanophora; species Melanophora roralis. The sequence goes on from OY757190.1 coordinate 39,272,902, forward strand.
ACTTTAGTTCAGTCAATTAAAATTGCAGTTAAAAACATGGCCAATACGCAAAACATTCTAACACCATCTATGTTACCAACATCACCTACAAATACAGTTGTCAAAACACCGGCTGCTTCACCTTCAGAAACCGATAGCGCATCCGCTGTTGTAAATGGCCGTGAAGCACGTAATTTGGCGGAAAAACAACGGCGGGACAAGTTAAATGCCAGCATTGGCGAGCTAGCTAAAATGGTTCCACACGTAGCTGACTCACCAAGGCGCTTAGACAAAACAGCTATTTTAAGACTTTCAACTCATGGCATGCGTTTACAGTATGTTTTTGGAAAGTCAGCTGCTCGAAGAAAAACTCATTCTAAAGGAGATAATCATGTTATAGCAAACACACTGCTTCATCTGCTTGATAGTTTTTTCATAACTATTACTTGTCACGGACAAATTGTGTTAATATCGTCCAGTATAGAACATTTATTGGGGCATTGTCAGTCAGATTTATACGGACAAAATCTTTTGCAAATAACACATCCCGAAGATCAAGAAACTTTGAGGCAAGAGTTAATACCCACTGATATTGAATCATTGTTTCTTGATTATCATAATTCGAAAACCTCTAAAACATCCTCTCCTAACTTCCAACAAGAACAACAACATTCCTATAGCACATCTTGTTCAAATCAGCCGCATGAAGGCAACCATAATCATCAGACAGACAACAATGAAATCTATTTATCAAACCTAGATGAAAGACTACGTGCTGATAAACGTTGTTTTACCATACGTCTTGCCCGTGCCTCAACCCGCTCTGAATCAAAAAAAGTTTATGAAATAGTAAAAATAGATGGCTGTTTTCGCCGCAGTGACTATTCAGCTTTGGCCACCGGATCTTGTGGCTATCCTATTGTGTCCCAGCTGATAAGACGGTCACGTAATAACACTTCGTCCTCAGTGTATGGTAACGGATTAGGAGCTGGTGGAGAAGTTTTTATACCTCATCTTTTACAACACGATGCTATTGCTCAGGCCGCTTTGCATGGTGTCAGTGGTAATGACATTGTACTAGTAGCAATGGCTCGAGTTATAAGACCACCAAAAATATTAAACTACCCCTTGGAAGCTAATCGATTGGAGTACAAAACACGTCACTTAATCGACGGTCGAATTATAGATTGTGATAATCGTATTTGTTTGGTGGCTGGATACTTAAAAGAGGAGGTAAGTTAACATTTTTTTTAATAAAATATTCTCAAGGGCATTTAAAAAAATGTAATTTTAAAAGACCGACACAGCACACGCAAGCAAAATCCTTAAATTGTTGCTTGCTAATATGCTAATATGATTTTTTTTCTGTGTAATAGTCGCTTACAAAAAAATTAATGATTCTATGTCCAACCATCTCGGCTTATACCGTAAATACTTTTAAAAAATCAGAAATATTAGCATCGTTAAAATTCAATTTCAGAAATTCCCAGTTGTATTACAGAAATTTCTAACTTGATGCAAAATAATAAAATAAAAATAGAAAATTCTCAAATGCATTCGAAGAATAAGTAGATAACATTTTTTAATTCCTTTTTCAGGTTTGCAATTTAAGCCCATTTTCATTTATGCATCAAGATGATGTTCGCTGGGTTATTGTCGCCCTACGGCAAATGTACGATTGCAATAGCGACTATGGTGAAAGTTGTTATAGGTTATTGTCCCGAAATGGCAATTTCATTTATCTTAATACCAAAGGTTATTTGGAAATCGATAAAGGCACTAATAAAGTGCATTCCTTTGTTTGCGTCAACACACTGCTTGACGAGGAAGAAGGGAAACGTAAAGTACAAGAAATGAAGAACAAGTTTTCAATAATAATAAACGCTAAAATACCAACAAATACTACGCAAGATTTACCAGCATCACAAAACCCACAGCAATTAGAAAGAATTGTACTATATTTAATAGAAAATCTACAAAAGCGACAAACAAACTCCTGTGTGGTTGATGAAATTAACTCAGAAAATGACGTTAAACGACATGCAGGCACACCTCCATTGGCATTAGTGCCACCAGAGACGGCATCAGTCAAAAATTCAATTTCCAAATCTGTTAGTGTTGTAATTGCAACCGCTGCCAAAAGTTTGGCTGTACAAAACACAATGAACAATACAAGTTATGATATAAGTCATAATAATAATAACAAAAATAATAATAATAACAATAATAATTATAATACAAAAAAGCAAGAGGCTTTAGATGCTTCAACGAAAATAAATGAACTAAAAGCCAGTACCTTAATACAAACGACACTTGAAAGCCCAGATGAGAGAGGGGCGCATCATCGTCCCAGCGTATTACAGTTGCGAGCAACTTCGTGCCAGGATACAACATTTGGGTTTTGTTCCACGTCTGATAACATGATGATAAATGATAATTATACGCAGCATGTGCCTGTTTTAAAGCGTCTACGTGAAGATACGTCATCGGCAGCATTTTTAGATGATTGCAATACGCCACAGCCTGCCAAACGTACATTAAGTATTTCTTCAACCACTACCTTATCCCCTTTGTCATTGAAATCGCCCACAAGCTACTCCTTAGCGAACCCATGTTTACTGTCGCCCAATAAGAGAAGTGAAAACGATGCTGACATTCATAGTTTAATTTCGTCGTCACTGCGTCATGTTGGAGAGTCATTAAACAACATTGATGTTCAAACATCTGATTTACGTCAACAATGCTCCAGTTTACTGCCATCTCTCGACAATAAATTGGATGCCATTATAATAGAACATAAAAAACAAAATGAGTTTCTAGTTAATATTAAAAGCGAATATGAAGTTTATAAAGAACAAGAATATCCCAATCCACCAAAATATGTTCAAAGTAGTAGACAAGGTCGTCGAAACCAACAGCAGCAGTAACAACAATCACATAATTAGCTGGAAATGCTTAAGAAAGAATTTGAACAATTTGTTGACAGATTGTTTTGTCTGTTTTTGTTAATTTGTCTGTTCGTGTTTTTCTATTTTCATGTAAGTAACACAAGTTTATTTTACTACATAATGTTATAATTATATTTAAGTACCTTCCTATTTTTATATAAGTGTGTATGTATATGCATACACATGTACATATGTAAATTTTGCATAGTAATGTAAACATTTCTATGTGCATAAACCAGGAATCGAAAATAATAATTTTTAACAACTTAAAAAAATTAGGCATAAAATGCATAAAATGGCATATTAATAGTTTCAAACTATATTCAATTTTTTTTTGAAAAAAAATTTAAGTATCTTCTTTTTAATTTTTATAAAAATCAGGAAAAAGAATTGACTATTATGAAATTAAAAAAAAAATTGACGTAAAATGTCGGGGAAGGACGACGTCTTGATGTTTTTTAACTAGATTTCAATTTGTTCTTTTGGCATAAATAATTTAACTGTTTTTTTTTTAATTTTTATGCAATTGATTTTTATAAGTTTCTAAATATATAATTGTTCCTTTAAAAAAAAAAAATAAAAAAATAACTGTAACGATCCCTGAAATAAACCGCTTAAAATGTCTTTACAAAATTTGTTAAATTCCATGCAATGAAATTTCGCCTTTAATATTGTAATTTAAGCACATACGCAAGAACAAATAATTTTTATTGTTTTCTATTTTATTTTAAAGTGTTTGTATTTAATTATTTTTAATTAATAGTGTGTAATATTTAATCTAATTAAATTTTGTAGTTTTTAAAAAATTTTTTAAAGCTTTCCTTTTTTTATAACCAGTTGTAAACTTTTTTAAATATGTTACTATTTTGAACATAAGAACCATTTTTACAATTGTTAATGGTAACAAAAAACTTTGTTAGTTGTATAAGCATAAAACAAACAGCCCTACAGACATAAGTTAAAAAATATTTGTCATACCAAAGAAATTGACGTTATTGGCTACACTAATCGCTAGTTAAAAAAACTTAAGCCTAATCAAATTCGGCTCCTTGAAAAATGTTCGTAATGAAAAATTATCGCAATTTTAATAGTAAAAAGCCCCCTCAGATGTGGAAAATTACTTTTAAAAAATGAAGGTTTTGAAAGAGAAATAAAATTCTCTCTAAATGTGGAAAATTAAATATATATTTAGGGGATTCACAAGGTGTTCTATTATGTCCGATTGTCACAATGTTATAAAATTTTACAATGATTGAAAAACCTTTATTAATTGTTGTACATTCGACGCAGGTGTATGTGATACTATGACAATTTATTAAACACACCATACGACGTAGTATTTTTTAAAACTATTTTTGTATGAAAGACAACAATGTTTTTATATTACTGTGAAATTTTATTACAATATGACAATATGACATAATAGAAGACCTTGTGAATCCCCTTATTATTAAATTTTTAAACCCTTAAAGAGTTGACAAAATGATATTGGCCGTAAGCTGTCTATGTAAGTAGAAGAATCCATTTTCTTTCCAGCTTCTAACCCACTGTGAATATTAATTATACTGCTCCTAACTACTTTAGTATACCAAAATATCCCACATATCATTCTCAAAAATTTATATGTACATATAAAACTTTCACTAACAATTTTCGATCAATACTATTTACTTCAATATAAAAGATCCGGCAACACCATTGTGAGAGAGTTCGTATGAACTAATTTAGTTTAATAAGTGGTGATCACTAGCAATATCGGCAACTTACTTTTTGCGCTCGCCTAATAGTGGCCCACACCACTTTTTGCTGATAGTAATGTGGTCTATCTGATTTTCTAATGTAGGCGTTTCGAAACACTTTTCCGTTCTCGGTAAGTCGTTCTGGACATGCTTTCCCATTGTGCTCCCCGCATTGGCTCTCTGCATGGGCGTTAAAATAACCCATCTAATCGAAATGTCTCCTTTACGCACTGTTTCGGGGATGCTATCGAGAAGGTGGAGTTTTCAGAGGTTTCATTGGTTGCGTTACATTCCAAAAATGTAATATTTCGGAGTGAGGTTTTCAATCTATTAGGGCACGTTTTACAAGTTTTGACAAAACAAAACCGACGCCACGTAATCGAGGCAGCTTGTTTGTTGGTTTTTCAGAAAGGGGGGAACCTTTAAACCTGCTGCTGTTGTTAATTCTCCTACTTCGCACCATCGCGCTTTGCATATCCTAAGTAAGGAGAGCTTATAGGCGTGAATTCCTTGCAAAATTGTGTCAACCTTAAAGTTTCCAAAAGAGTACGGACATTCCCCGTTCCAGTTTTCGTCCTAAATATAATGCTAAATTCTGTCAACCTTTAATCGGGCTTTTTAGTTTTCATTCTTGTTCTGGTTTCATTGATAAGGTTCATTTTTAAAACGTACGGCTAATTATCGTGCGATCCTGGTGATGAAGCTGCCAACATCGCCACTAGGCGTGAGGATGTGGTATTAAGTCATACAAATAATTAGGGTATCCCACCCAAGGTCGGGCGTCATAACCTCGTTAGAAAAACAGGGGACACCAAGTCTTTTAGACAGTGAGTGAGATTGACATAAAGATATTTTAAAGAAAAGTTTTGCTTGCATTTCACTTTCCTATTAGACCCACAAAAATATAAAATAAAAAAAATCAGAACAAAATGGGTGTTCATAAAAATTGATTAATAAATTTAAAATTTAATATTCTAGGTTGCCATAGAATTCAACAGCTGTCGAAATTGGATTAAAAAAAAATGAAAGATATTACAGTGGAATCAATTTAAATGTCATGGGGGAACTCTAAATTAAAATATTGATTTCAATTCGAGCTCTAAACTGAATTGAAAATTCTTTACTTAGAAGTATTAATTGTTCCTTTTGTAATCCAATTCCGACAGCTATTGATTTACACGACAACCCTGATTGCAAAAATAACATTGTTAAGAACAAAAGTATCAAAAGCTTGGGCTGATTTTAAAATTGAAAAATTACCCCAATTTTAGAAATAAAAAATTACAGAAAAATATAGGAATTGAGGCAAACAATTTTTGTGTTGTTTTCAATATAAGCATTTAGGGCCATTTTTTCACTTTGAGGCAATTTTTCATTAGGACTATTTTTTAGGGAGCCTTCAAACTTTGATTTGTTTAAATGCCCTTGCATTTGAAATTCAGCACTTAATTTATTAATATAAATAAAATATAAAAAATTTATTTGCATATTCCTTAAAACACGAATTCAATATCCTGCTCAAATGTCAAACCTATCATATGTGTGGTAAGTCGTAGGATTATATACATTATATAAAGTTAAACCCGCAGTACATGAAATGTAAAAATCTGAATATGCATGTGGCTCTAACGTAATTTCGAGGCCATGATAAAACCACTTTGCTTTTAATGATTCGTAGAAGCTTTTTGATAACGTCAAAATTACGTACATATACATGTAGCTTTTCACATTTCGTGTACTGCAGGCTTTACATAAACAAATTGTTTTGCGTAACTTTATTTTAACTTGAACAAGGCTTGAGAGACAAATGTTTATCAGAAGAACGCTTTTATACTTTTAGGGTTGTATTTTCCGTGTTATTACACAGAACCTACATATATTAGTAGTTTTAAGATGATTTTATTAAAATAATAACCAAAAATTATATTTATTTCTTTCAACAACTAATTTACAAAATTGCCTTTAGAAATATGTTTGATATGCAATTGAAAAATTTTTTAATCGTTATATTTTATGTATACATGTTGTGTATTTGTGAAGTTAAAATTTACTAAATTATAAACATATATAAAAACATTAGGCTAAATTTATATTTTTGTTGCTTATTATATAATTGTTTTTGTTTGTATACCTTAACCTACTAATTATTATTTACATAACTTAAGTAGTCAATCTTCCTAAGAAAACCATGTTCAATGAACACTTTTTTGCAGTTGTATTAATTGTTACCGGGGTAAATTTGTAAAAAAAAAACTTTTTGACTTATGAAAGGTTTGTAAAATAGAATTTATATGGAAATTTTGTTTTATTAATCTTTTATAAAGTCATAGGTCGTTTATGAATAGGACCCATTAAATATAATAAACAATCATACCTGTTTATGTACATAATTACGTAGTACATTATTCATTAATACATATATTTAGTAAAATAATTTATAAGCAAATCCAAAATAATTTATAATTTTAATTTAAATGCTTGTTTAATATAGAATTAACTTAAGATGAAAAGTAACATTATAACTAAATAAATATACTTTTTTAACAATATAAAAATCATCAGGGAAGATTGCTCTTATGGTTATTCACCCCTATTCTGCATATCGCTTTGAGTGGAATTTTTTCCGTCCCTTTTTTCACTGTGAAATAGTTTGGTCACAAATATCTTCTACTTACATATTATCTTTTAGGCTTTTTGTCTTGCCGTTTGAAATTCGTGTGTCTTTTGACAAAAAGTTGGAAAAATAAAAAATTATGACCGAACTATTCCACAGTGAAAAGGGTGGACGGAGAAAATTCGATTCAAAGCGATATGCACAATAGGGATGATAACTTTTATTTTTGGTTTGTTTTGTTTTTGTATAAAAATAGTATGTAGTTATATTATATAATGATCTTTAATATTATAAATAGCTATAAAGTTTTTACTCTATTTTAAAGTCTAAAGTAAATAAAGTTATTGTAATTAAACACAACTTAATTCAGTATTTCTTTTTAATTTACCAAATTAAGTGATTTTGTTTTAATGCAACATAAAAAAAACATAAAAATAATGCTATATGTTTGGCGAAGATATTCAAGCAAAGGCCAGTTAAAAACATACATGTGGGCATTTCCAGAATGGAGAACGTGACATTCGTATGCTCTCAAAGCAAAATTTCTTTTATTGTATTAGTTTTAAAAACATTTTAGTATTAATATATAAAAACAAAACATTTGGTTTGTAAAAGTATTTGTTCGTAATATACGAGCAAATAATATGCAGACGCCAAAGCTACAAAAAGTGGAACTTAATTTCGATTGCATCTAGATATATGAAAAATCACCAAGTTTAAATACAATTTTTAAAGCACACGAGCGATTTTAAAGGATCAAACATCATTGCCTTAAGACCATTTATTTTTAGAAAATTATTGGAGGTCAATTTAGAAACAATTTCAAGGCTAAACAAATTTATATATTGTTTTCTTATACATCAGAGAAGTTCCCATCATATGTAAAAGGCAACACTACATCATCGGCAAAAAAAAAAAAAATTAACAAATACTAAAGTTGACATGATCGGAAAGATCGTCCATATGAGGAATGAATAATTAAGGCCCCAAAACTGATCCTTGTGTAACTCCTGATTCAAGAGAAACCAGGGTAGAAAAGGCATCATGTAAAGACAGAAATTGTCTTTAAAATCATAGTATAGTGATTTAAACAGTTAAAGTCTTTCGAAAGATCCAAAGACAAAACCACACTACACTTATTACATATGTACATACAGTGAACTCGCGGAAACGTGAACTAATTTTTACCAAGGGTGTTCATGTTTTCGATTTTGTTCACGTTTCTGATTGGATATGTTTTAATTATTTTCTAACGAATTAAATTTTTTTTTATAAATTTATTGTTACTAGTTCAAAAACATCCAAATCTAGTTAAAACTTAACGCTTTAACCCGAAAAGTCCAATTTAAAAATTTTAAGACCTAAGTTTTTTGGGTAATACATAATTGTGTCATTAATCTGACCACAAAAATGAACCTTTTGCAAATAAAACTATGTATATCGCTTGTAGATCCTTTTATTGCATAATTTGGGGACTCCCAAAACTAATAAAATTAATGTAAACAAAAAAAAACCTCAGAAAAAACTGTTCACGTTTTAAAGCTTTCAATGTTTGTTCACGTTTTAGAGTAGTTAATGTTAAATAAAAAGTGTTCACGTTTCTGGATGTTCACGATTCTGGATATTCACGTTTTCGCGAGTTCACTATATTTATATTCGTCCTAATCGACTCCGTAAGATGCAATAGTAAACCAGTGGTATTATGGCCGTGTCTAAACGCGTATTGATAGTCATAGATACTTATTGCAGTTAGTTTTAGTATCTGATATACGAACAACCCGAGCTAGTTTCCAAAAAACTGGAAAAATTCGATTGCGTTTGTATTATGTTAAAAAAAATAATAAGGATGTCATTCACACCAACAGACGTAACCTTGGGTCACGACTACTTCATTTTCACTTACACATCGGAAGGACTTATTTACACTTAGAAAAATTGAAATTACCAAGTTAAAAGTTTGGTCAGTAGTTCCAAGTTCAAGTCATGCAAAGTGCCAAATTTTTTGAGTATGTTGCGAATTGCTCTTTTAGCTTTATTTCGATGATTACAGAAAATGTGCGACGTCTGTGGTGTTCTCTTCTTCTTAAATTCAGAGAAAGCTAAGTTCTTTTAGAGATCATGCTAAAACAAAGGGTTATTTTTCCTAAAATTTATTAACCGGTTTAGTTACTACGGGAACAAAGCCAAGTAGGGAATGCAAAAGATTATGAAAGTTCGTACAAAAAGTATCAACATCAGTGCAACTAGGTTAGGTTAGGTTACGAAAGGTAGTGGCGAGTCCAACTCGCCACCTACACTCGAAGTCCCATTGTTAATCCCTTCAGAAGAGTCAAGAGGAGCAAAAAAAAAAAAAAATAAAGAGAAGCATCTTAAAGGCAAAAGGAAAAGAAGCAAGAGTGCCGTCCGCAAGATGTCCAAGGTAGTCAGAACCCCCCTGCTCTCCTTGAGCATTAGGTCAGTGCCAATCCTGCAACTATAAATAAGCAATTCCTTAAACTGCATTAAATAAGTAAACAAATTATCCCAATCTGTAGTCACGATATTAAAAAATTTCTGCTTCAATATCCACATCAAATTTAAAGCACGCACATAATAAAGCATGGTAAGAAACACCTGGACATTGAAATTTTCGCGGGAAGTTAAAAATTGAACTATGTATAACTAATAAATATTAAATCAATTAAAGGAGATGTACCATGCGGCACGTCAAAGGGCATTGGCCTACAGTTATAAACAATGTTTAAGTAAAGTCCTATACAAGCGAGTGTGTTAACACAATGCGGTGAAAGTCGCCAAAAGCAATGATGTTGGGATATTGTAAAAATAATTTGAAATGATTACAAGTATCCTTATAACCATATGAAAGGTAAACTACCCCTTATAACAAAAACAACGATTTACCAGACCCTGACATAGAAGTTTTAAAAACAATTTTACATTGAAGGCTTTTCGTAATAAACATATGCACATGCCAACACCACCACCTCTACAGTGATATCTATCATTTCTAAAAAGCTTATATATTACCAAAATGGCAAAAACATCTGGAGAAGAATGACAAATTAGGTTCTTTATTTCCACAAACAAAGATTTTATTACTTTAAAATTTTTTTTACACATATTTATGTAAATTTTAGATATCTACCATAGTATATGACGAAGTTAGAATTAATAATATCAAATATTCCCTTCAAACGTTTATCAGGCGAGAAATAACGCAATTATTTTTTTTAATAATTGGCGCTAAAATTATAATAAATTTTAATTAAAAAAAATTAGGCATTACCCGCCGTTTTACGTTTTATATTTACATGTACATATATGTATGTAATTTGTTCTACATACATACTTATGTATATTATTTTGCAAAAAAATTTTGTCGCCCGATCCTTTACTCATATTTTCATACATACATATGTATGTGAATACACAACCTTTTTCGACTCTACTACACGATTAAAATTATCGCTTATGCTCTTGTTTTTGATTTAAAAATAAATGTTTTGTCAGTAAGCAAGTAAGAAAGCTATATATCGGCTGTGCCGAATCTTATATACCCTTCACAACGTGTAGGAGTTTTTACCGAAATTTTTTTTTTTTTAATTTTGTATGGCAACTCCCTTAGGGGTAACTATGTTTTAGGAAAATGTTTGCAATGAAAAATTAGTTGGGGTCAGTTCTACATATTACCTTTCCACGGGCTTTATTACAATTTCCCAAACTTTGTATGGGATTCCATTTAGGCGATGGTGATAGGGGGTAAGTATGTTTAAGGAATATGTTTGGGAAGGGAAACTTATGCAAGTCGGTCGTACACTTTTTTTCTCTAAGACCGACTCTGGGGAAGTGGTAGGGGTTTTTATCATATTTTTTTCAAATTTTGTAGGTAAAATTAATTAGGGTAAAAACCTCTACAACTTCCCCTTAATCACCCTTAATGTGTTGAAATATGATACCGACCCCTTTTTAAAAGTTAGAAATATTAAAAAAAAAATGGATTCAAATAAAAATAAAAAAAAGTTCGGAGCTCGAAAGGCCAATGTGAAGGGTATATAAGCCAAATATAGCGCTCTTGTTTTTGATTAATTTTGTATAAAAATCACATTTCGAGCATAAAAATGATCAATTTATGCTACATTTTGTTTTTTTTAAGTCGCTTCAAGACATTTGAAGTATTAATTTTCACAAAGTTGTTTTTTTATCATTTTGTGTAGTCTTAAAAGACTTAGTTTGGTGTTTTTTACAAAAAAATCTACGAAATCTGGGTGTAAATTTTTAATTAAAAAATAAAAAAAATATAATTTTTTCACACCTACGTTTTAAATGTTTAATTAGCATAAAAAGCTTTCTTAAAAGTCGGTTGTTTATCGTTTGAACTTTTGATTAATTTTTTATATATGTATGTATGAATGCTCTCTATGTTAATATTTACATGTGTATATGGGCATTTTCACCAAAAGGTCCACTAATATCAAAAAAACTATTGTTTAAATCACAACCTATTGCATGTTCTGTAAGTCGTAGAAACTATGTACATGCCAATCTTAAAAGGTGGAATAAAATTTAAAATTTACAATCAATGACATTCTTTCGAAAAAAAGTTATACAAGTTGTAACAGCTATTTCTGTACAAAACAAAAAAAAAACCCTTTTACGACTCCGACGACTTACAACACCTAAAAGAGCAGTGTGTATATTCAAAAAATATCAAAATTCTTTTAAAAAAGATTACTTTAAGCTAATTTCAGTTGCTATGGTGAACAGGGCCGTTCCGGACTTTTTTGCTTCGTGGGAAACGGGAAATCAAAAATTGATTTCCCGGTAATCCCGCTCTTTAAATAAAGAAAAATTTACAGGTCGTACTAATAAAAAACTGTTTTTATCAAGGTGTTGGCAACCGAAACGAATAACGATATCGGTAACGGTATTAAAAAAATTTGTCATTTCAGTATCGGTATCGGTAACGGTATTAATTCTTTAATTTCGGTATCGGTATCTGTATTTTGATTATATCAGTATATATATATCAGTAGATACTTACTTAATGGTATTTACAAAAAAATAAAAAAAATCTTTATTTAATTTAAAAACATGTTAAGTTTTTATTTATATGTTCTCTCTTTTACTAGGCTAATAAAAAAAATTAATTGCTGACTTGTAGAAGAAGGTACATTGTTTAAAAACTTTTATATAAACTAATAGGAACATAAAATAGAATTTCAAACATTTTTATAATAAAAAAATATGTTTATATCAAGAGCCTAGCTGACTATAAATATTTTAGAAAAATGATAACGAATTAATTAATTTTGTATTAAATTTTAAATTTTTTGACATTTACTTTTTTAAACACAAAAAGGCAATGCAAGGGGTGAATTTTTGAATTCACCTTAATACTACCTGTACTAGTGTACCCTGGTAAATACTTTGTACTTTTTTAAGGTAAAATGTTTAAAAAATATTATATCAAAAACATTTTTTAGCTTCTAAATCACAGTCAATTTTTTGAAAAAAATATAAATTAAAATTTTATTAATAATTTATAGCCTTGAAAAATACATTTAAGTTTACTGTTTGGGATATTTAAAAATAATTTACTTTTTTAGATGCATATGTAAATAATAAGGAACACAATATATGTATGGTTGATTAAAACAGCTCCGCGTTGGATCGAATCACAATGATTGCACTTAAACTATCCTCATCTAACCTATTGCGGCTAGGGTTCAATATATATTTTACCCCCGAAAATAATCTTTCTACGCTAACTTGTGCACCTGGTACAGCTAACACAACTTTTGCTATAGCATATAATTCTGGCTTAGTTTTACTTTGTTCTTTCCACCAATTTAGAACATTTATGTGCCTTTGTACACGTTTTTCTTTTCTAAAAGCATTTAGCAACACACGTAATTAGCCATTGTTTGGGGTTAAAGAGGAATTTTTTTCCACACTTTTGAGAACTGCTTCTACACAGTCGGATGATGTAGTCGAGCTGCAGTTTGCATCATCATCAGAAGCTATGTTAAAGTTTTGAGATATGGTGTTTATTTTGACACTTACTTTTACAATATGATCAATTGCCCGTTCAACTAAGGTACCCTTAAGAACAATATTCCAACGTGGATCCAAGAACAGCGCACCTAGGAAGGCTTATTTCTCAAAAATAATTTTCTCCTTTTTTATCTCCTCAAGTAAATTGTATGAACAATTTTTTTCAACTTTCTGAAGTTCAATTGTGCATGTAAACCTAGCGTTTTTGGATTTTTATTACCAAATCATATAATCGAAATACCGGTATCAAAGAAAATGGTATTTTGTTACCGGTATCAACGGAAACGGTATTACCGGTATTTTGCGAAACAAATTATTTCGGTATCGGTATCAATACCGGTAACCAAATTTAAACGGTAACGGTTTCCAACATTGGTTTTTATTTTTAAATAACAAAATTAATATAAGTAAATACATACATGTAAAAAACTTACGAATTAAAAAAAGAAAAATAAAAGAGATCAAAGTAAAACTTAACAATTCAGTCCAGCCCCCCTGTTCTGTAACTGGCGAGAAGTTTTCGCAGAGAGAAATTTTTTTTTATTGTCATAGTCTTCCGATTATTAACAATGTGACTTAGATAATACATAAACTCTCATTATACAACGTTAAAAGTTAAAATAATTAGGTTTATCGTGTTCATCCTGTCTTTTACAAGGCGACTATAAATTTTTCGATGCGAGAAGTTCTCACTGAAGTTACAGAACACAGGCACAGGGTACATTTAACCAGGTAATATCAAGGCGAATTCAAAAATTTCGCCCTCTGAATTTACTTTTTGTGTTTGAGCTGTGGATTTAAAAAAGCATTAAAAATTTTATATAAAATTATAAATTTGAAAAGTACGAATGTCAAATTTATTAAAGTGAGTTGGGGTCTTGATATTAACTGTGTGAGTGTACCCTAACTACAAATATGCACAAATTTCAACCACTGTAGAATGACATCAGCGGGAATGTCTTCGTTAGGCAAAAATCCAATTTTGTTAAATATTTACACTCGTATTTAAAATAATAATAGTAGGCTTATTAAGGGATTATTTGACAACTCGCATAGACGTCTCTCAAATAAGCCCTTAATAAGCATACTTAAATTTTTCATGAATATGGGGATTAGAATTTAATGTTTTATAAACTAAAAATAAAGAAAAAGTAAAAAAAATTGTGAATATGTTACAAAAATACTTGAAGTGCGAGGTTTTGTAAATCCCGAGACTCCCACACAAAATTCCCGGAAAAGCTGGAAAAGAAAACGAACGAATCCCGGGAACTTTCGGGACGGCTACTCCCGGGAAAAACCCCTTCTTACTCGATGTAATGCAACCTAGGGTACTCCACACTCTCTTGTCAAATGCTAGAAGCATTGTCTTACCAACCCCAGACATTTTCTCCAGATTTTGGAACAAAAAAGATCCTAGACAGTTTCTTCTTTAGCGCTTGAGCGCAGGACAGTGATACAGTGAATATGAACAAAAGTCTTCCTATCCCCCGGTCAACCACAGAATATACAATCACCGCTGGCCAGTCGTCCTTTTCTTTTGGCATGAACCGCTGTCCAACAATGACCTGTTATTATACCCACTGGGAGTCTACAATCGCTCCTTCGCAAAGGCAAAAAAACCTCGTCGTCATCGGGCCATAAGATCCCCATATAATCCTGGGGACTCTGTAAGAAGTGGTACTCACCCAGACCTCCGTGGCTCTGACCCTTACCGTGGAGTCTATACTCTCATTGAAGACTTGAAATGGAGCAGGAGCATCCATTGCTCTTTCCATAGGCAAGTGGACCCCTTGCTTCGCCATCTCGTTCCCCTCAATACTCCTGTAAACCCAAACTCAGTAGATGGGTACTTGTCTCATGCCAATGGATTCTTTGCACGTCTAAAAAATTGAGAAGAATTTAAGGTTCGCGGAGATTGCCTTAATCGCCGCCTGACTATTAATAAACATGCTGACCTGAGAACTCTCAGTCTGAGAGGTCAAGAAAAGATCGACGGTAAATTTGGCATCCAGGATATCCGCCTAAAATACACTGCAGTGGTCAGAAAGTTTAAAGGACTCGCTGATACCCAGTTCTCGGCAGAAAACTGCAGTTTTAACCCTTCCTTGATTTTGGACCCGTCCGTAAGAATGCTATAGGTCCTGTGGTCTGGGAGAAGGTTCGCCAACCAGCCGTATTCTTCGATAGTTACACCCGACTTCCCAATGAAGCTCAGATTTGGAATCATGTAGTGCTACGTTGAGCACTGATTATATGCAGTCTTGCCAGTCTCTACTCGCTCTCAAGTATCCCATAGAGTAATATAGTTCTAGCCACTGCAGTGTAGATCCAATGCATAAGATTTGTTGTAATACCCCATATTTTCTGCTTGCATAGAACGCATTTGTCGTCTTCTTGACTTTTTCCTCCACATTGAGTCTCCACGGAAGCTTCCTATCCAGTATCATTCCTAGGTACTTTGTGTGCCCCTTCGGCAGCAGATTGGTGTTATCCAATATCGGTGTGGTCCATGAACCAATTTTAGTTCTCCTGGTAAAAAGAACTAGGTTCGTTTTCTCGGAGTTCACTTTTTTAGTACTTTTAAGAAATGGAAAATTTTTTATTTTTGGTAAAGATTATACAGACAATTCCGTAAGTATAACTTTAATATGCTTAGGGGCATATCCTAAAAAATTTTTTAATTTAAAGTAGACTTTAAATACTAATTTTGTATAAAAATTTCGTTTAAGCCCTATGTATGTTAAATTTTTGTTTTTTGATATAATTCTTATAATATTTCTACGTATTCAGTACTATGTTTTAAAAAATAATTGAAACTGTGCTTATGAAGTAGCATGTTAATTGCTAGTTTTTATACATATCACTTATTGTAAACTTAAGAACATGGTTCTATTTGTATAACTAAACTAAGTTCTACAGTAAAAGAATCAACTTAGAATGACATTTCCTGATATGTAAAAAAAAAAATGTTTGTGTTCGTTGAAGATTTATGACTATATTCATGGACTTTATACTAGATTTATTCAAAGTATTATGAGTATGACCATTAATCTAGAAACTGGATCAAGAAAAAAAATGCATTTGATTAATTCTAAGCTGTGGCTGTTTTTGATTTAGTGTACAATATACATATAAATGAATAGCGTTACTGACTGACTGATTCATTCATCATCCAAACGCGTAAAGCTAGATACTTTAAATTTAGACTGCGGGTACTTCTATAGATGTAGAAGTCCACTAAGAAGGGAGTTCAGGGAATTCAAACACAAAAAGGTTATTTGGTATCTCCTTAAATAAAAAAATTATCTTTCAAGCTAGAACTTTCAAAATATTTTTATATATTTAAAAATAGAAAATTAAAGATTCTTGATTAAGATTGTACATTAAATCATTGAAGTTCTACGTTTTATTGCTCATAGTAGACTCAAAGAAATAATTTAATCACAGCCAACTAAATGTAACTTAAAACAGCTGGATGTTCATTTAAAAAGACTTTAGAAGATATTTATTTAAATCAACAAAAAAGTTCATATAAATTTAAACACTAAAAAATCTTGAAATTAACAAATTCTTCATTCGTTTTTAATATCATTACATAACTAAGTTCGTTGCTTTTAAATTTCATTAAAGATTTCTTCTCTTATACTTAAAAATAACCTACAAAAATTTGTAAATAAAACAAATTTTGACAAATTTATCTTCTTATTATTTTGGTTCAGTTAGTTTTTAATTTAATTTCTTTTTGCTAAGAAAATAAATAAAACTGTGTTTGCGGAGTAGCACATGTAAGAGGTTTTTTTTAGCATGGGTAGACTATATAGCAGGTTTACCCTAAACTAATACATTTATGCATACATACACTGAAAATAAGTCGTGGGTAAATCCGTAAATTTTTTGTTAGGGAAACAATTGAATTTTTTCATGTATATGAACTAACACTTTTCTCTTTGTAATTGCAAAAAATAGTTAAGATTTTCCTTGGCAAAAATGTTATATTCCATCTGGCGTTACGTTACTTTTTGCAGGAATTGCTCATATATGAAATTTTCGAACATGTTACAAAAAATTACGATTTATTTAGTAGGATTTTTTAACCATTAACTACATTTAAGCCAAAAAAGTATTGATTTAATTTCTAAACTATACTTAATGTAAACTTAAAAAGATTGTTTTAAGCATAAAAGGATTAATTCAAAAATTAAATGTATTTTTTTGAATTACGAAGCTTTATTAAATAAGAATAGTTGTATTTATTATTTTTATTTTATTCAAATTAAAAAAAATTTCTGTAGTTGTGCTTAAACCAGAACTCCCCAAACTGTAACACCAGCGCGCTACCTTTAGGCCACCGGGACACTTTGTTTTTAAATGATTATATTTATTTATAAACAACAAGTTTTTTCTGCTTGGTTTTTTGAAGTAATTGAGTTTAAAAAACCTTAGTGCGGATCGTATTTAAAAATTTTAAGTATGATTTAGGATAAATTCAAGAATAAAATTCTTGCTTTTAGAATGTGTTTTTTCTTTCTGTGTATGTATGTACATAAAGTTGGTAAGCGATAAGTATAACCTAAACCAAAAATGGCGAGTTACATAATTAAGATTACGGTTTTTTTATTAATTCACGTTTAATCTTTTGGTAAAAAATCGCTTTTCATATTAAAAACTCGTTTGTTAGAACAAAAAATCGTACTAGGAACGTAAGTGTTAAGGCATATTAAAACAGGCGAATATATATTTTGTATTGTTTATAATTCATTAAACTGCTAACGTGAAGAGCCCACGCATTTAAATTAATTTCTTTAAAGCCATCAATATAATTTGTTATAAATTAATACATACATAAATATAATAATTAAGATTATTTTTATTTTACATATATTTTACGTCTCTTGATATAAATAATTGATTTCAATGATGCTGATGATGTTTTGGCTGGTTGTGTGAGAATTTAGGCAAAATAAAATGAGAAAATACACATACAACAATTCATAAGTGGATTCTTCCCAAGTGAAACCTGAATTGAAACAGATATTTTAAACTTAACAAATATGTACAATTTTTAAGCCGCCTTCAGTGATTGTTGTTTCCAGTGCTGCTTGCTGCCTATTGTTGTTGACGTTTTTAGATAAGACTTTTATTGGCAACAATAAGTTATTAATAAATATTAGTAGAATGCTTATATAAGCCACTACCTAATTGGAGATCTGATTAGTTATCCAAACGCGCTTGTCGAAAAACCGAGAATCGTCATTTACGAAAATTTTAAAAAGATTTAAAAACAATTAAAACAAAATACATAAATACTAAAATAGTGACAAAATGGTAAGTTTTGCTTTGTGTTAACTTTTATTAAACTGCCCCAAGTAAAAAATCATCTACAGTATACAATTCGTTCATTGTACGAAATTTAATTCGAAATGAATAAGTGCAAAAAACAATACATCAATGTTTAATTGAAAAAAACGTGACTTGAAAATTAAACAACTTTTGCCACAAATTGCCAAAAAAAATTAATAGTCTTTATTTTTAAGTGTAAAGAATTAAATAACAATTGCATTAAGGCTTATTGTTTAAAAAATAAATAAAAAAATATGTTTTTCTAATCACACATGAGTAAAAAATGTCACAGCTTTTATATTTATCTTATTTGTTGCAAATAAAAAATATGATTTTGTGTAAAAAAGTATTTCAAAATAAATATTTTAATATTAAGCAAATACATAAAAAAATTGTGATTTGTGTCTTTGCAGCAAGGAATCGATATGTTCTGTATTGCCTTTGAAAAAATAAACATTTTAAAACAAATAAATTAAAATTATTGTTTACTTGCTTTAAAGTTTTTTTACGTTTTTTTTTTGCATAAAGTTAAATAATAAATAAACAAATATTGACATCATAGGCATACTGTATAAACTTTTCTATATAAAATTTATAAAGTTTAAAAAGTTATTTAAAAACTAAAATGTACATTTCGCTTATTTTCTTTAATAGGGTATTTTGCGCATAAGCTTGTCTGTAACGCCAAAAAATAGTAGTTTGAGACACAGCTTTAATTATACCGATTGACTCAGAATAAATCGAAATTTTGAACACGTTTTACAATTTTTTGATCGGTCCGTTTTCTTACATAGTCTCAATACAAATGTTCTCCCGAAATAAGCATTTTGCTCTAATATTACTATGTCTTCACAAAATGTTGCATATGTATGTTAAGAATCTTGTTTCACCATCTTTTGTAATGAAATTTATTGTGATTTGTCCATAGTTTACAATAGAACTTATATATTAGTTCCACTCCTGATAATATTTTTTATCCTGCATAAATTTTTTACGCATGCTAGAACTCAATAATAAAATAAATTGTGGTGTAGGTTTTAATATGGTTGGGCTTTATCGACTTCATCTTTTTTGCTTGTTTTTTTTTTAATATTTCTTAGAAAACAAAAATTTCTTTAGAAAACTTGCCGCAACTATTAACATTATTATATTTTTGTATTTCGTATTGGTTTAAGTAAATCGAATTGCGTAATAAATTTAAAACAGCTTTATATAAATGAAAGTATTACGTTTATTAGCATGTACATAATTATGTATATATATATATATTTTAGGCCACACATTTGTCAATAAAAATATATTAGAAACAGTCTTATAATTTCTAAAAAAATAAATTTTTTTCTTAACAAAAAACAGGAACTGTAAATAAGAAAAAGGAAACGTCGGGACTTGAAGTGAAGTACAATTGATTTTTTTCAAAATGAAGTGCTTTTTAATTTTTTCTCAACAAATAATTAATATTCTTTTAATTTTGATTTTTGTCAAGAAATAATAATTATTTTTTTATTTTTTTTTGGGAAATAATTGTTATATATTTGAATATATGTAATAAACATAACGATTATTACTATCATAATTGATTTTTAGTAAATTATTAGCGACTAGTTTTTTAGTTAATTTTTGGAAGCACATTTGTAAGCGAGGGTCGTGAAATACGAAACAACTTAAACAAACTTGTACATTATTACATGTGTTTAAAAGCCAAATTTAACAAATTTGCCTTTCGTATATCTTTTTTGTTTTTAAAAAAGTGAAAGTTAAAAAAATTAAAAAAATTTAGAACAAAATAATTAATCTGGCTTTACTTTAACAAAAGGTCAACCCGAATTCACGATCAGCTAAGCTTTCAAGACAACCTGTATTAATGTACTTTAAAACAAACAGCACAACCAAAATAGGATAAAAAGATATGGAAACTTATTTTTTCTTTATATGTGTACGTCTACACCATATCCAATTGTATTTTAGAACTTTGTAATTGTATTTCAGAAATTTCTAATTGCATTTTAGAAATTCCTCACTCGATCTCACAAGTTTCTAATTTAATCTCAGAAATTTCTAATTAAATTTCAGAATTTTCTTATTCAATTTCAAAAATTTCTTATTAAATTTCAGAATTATATAATTCAATTTATGAAAGATCAAATTCTTTTTCCGAAATTTCTAACTTTCAATTATTTTTGGATATTGCAAACATCTGCATAAACGTATAATAAATGCATGTGGTGTGGGTATAAACATTTCGAATAGAATTTTCAATTAAAAATTCTTGTTTACAATCTTTAAATCGTACATAATGCCTTTGTAAACACATAATATGTTTGTATTTTATACTTATTAATACATATCACTTAGATTTTCGAACTTTATTGAAAGTTAGTTGTTCATTAAAACTTCTGCTTTTAAAATTTTATTTCAACTATTTTTGTTCCATTTTCAACATTAATTTATACACAGGTTTAAATTTAAATCTTTTAATTAAGTGATCATATCAATTTTTGAGTCATAATCCGGTATAATAAGATGCAAAATGATATTCAAAAATCAACCAATTTAGCAGCTTACACATATTGTTTATAAATGTGTGGGCGATTTAAAATGTTTAAACATGAAATTAATATATTTATTAATGGTTTTTTTTTCGGTATAACCTTTTGCAAAAAGAAATTAATAAATGCAAAAAATTAAAAAAATAAAAGACAAAACAAAACAAATTTGCATTAATAATCATATAGAATTCTTATTATTATTATTAGATCTCTAAACAATTTTTGTGGGGAGTGTTGCTAGTTATTGTGGCAATCGATTTTGCCCAGGCAAAAGATATTGAAAAGCCATCGAAACCAGAAAGTGAAAAAAAGGTTGATAAACGCTCAACATGTTCGACATGTACATATAGTGGACGTACGTATTATACATATGCTGACGGTACAACTGTGCAGAGACTGATCTCTCGTGATCAGATACATTCACGTGGTATTCAAAATTCTATTTCTATTTGTTTTGAAATTTTTCTTTTAAATTTTTAAGCACCTTTTCACATGTACAATTTTTGGCACTTTTAATTGTGAATTACTTGCTATTTGAATGTACTTAACAGTTGTCTGTTTCTATTTCTATCTCTTTACAAAAACTAATTAATGTGTTTTCATACTAAAACTTTTATTCTATACATATACTAAGTATATGACATTATATTTCTACTACTACTTGTAACATTTAGTATTATACTAATAATAACAAAATCGCATATTTCCCCTTGCACTGTTTCTTTTTTCTAATATTAAAACTATAGCCGATGTTATAACACATGGGTGTCATGGCAATCCTTGTGGTGTAAATGCAATTTGTCAAGAAACAGCTGGCGGACGCCCAGTTTGTTCCTGCCCACCAGGTTATAGTGGCAATCCTCTGACTCATTGTAATCGTGGTGAATGTTTGGACAATGTTGACTGTCGTAGTGATTTGCAGTGTCAAAATGGTCGCTGTGTTAACCCTTGCATTGGAGCTTGTGGCAATAATGCCAATTGCGAGGTATGTTAACTTTTACATACATAACTCAGTAAAATTGTTTATGAATACATATGTCCATAAATACATACATATTGTTACCTTAATAAAGGCCAGATTATTAGACCAGATTTTTGTTTATTTCGATTAATAGTTTGCTTTTAAGTATATCATAATAAGCCAAAAACATCTCGACTCAAAAATTGCGAGTTGGGGCCTTTTGTTATTAAGGTAACGACATGCACGTATGCTTATTATTATCTCATAATCATTTCTTTGCAGCCTCGAAATCATGTAGCTGTATGTAGTTGTCCATCAGGATTCAATGGTGATCCATTTACTTCTTGCCGCCTTGCAGATCCCGGTAAGTTAGAAACAAAAAATACAACTTTAAGGTCAAAGCTTTAGCTTACTTAAATGCTCTTTATTAAAGAGATTTTTGGAATAACAACGACTAAATTTCAGATTCCATATAACACAGGTCTACTTTATACCCCCAATGAAATTATTAGGGTATATGTATGTATGTATATCAGATTGCCATTCCATTTGTAATTTCCTAAATATTCATTACCTACCCCATAAAGAATATATGAATGTATATGCGAACTTTTCCTTATTTTAATAAGGAAGTTAGTTTCAAAATATCCGAAAAAACACCATTTTTATAAAAATGTTATTATTTAAGAACTTGAACATTTTGTTTTCTATATTTAAATATTTTCTTTTTGCGGTGCTAGGTCAGAATAACTCGTGACCTTGATATTAAAACTCGAGACGATAAAAAATTATTCACGGTTCGTATAAGATTCGAAATAAGCCGCTCTCAAAATTTAGTATAGCGAACATATGTGGGGTGTGAAACCGGGAATTAGAAAGCGAACCTCGAATTTTGGTTCCCATGTGAACATGCTATAATTGGACTTATGGGAAAAAATTCTATTAGATTTTTACTACGTATGACATCTGTATTTTAATGTTACGATATGTAGTTGTATTTAAAAAAGTAATTACGTTGTAAATATAAACAATACTTTGTTACACACAACAAAAACAAGAATCATGTATGTATGTAGTTATGAATTACATTTGACATATCATACGCCCCAATATCAAAAGCTTGTTTTTTTGTACTTGGTAAGCGTAAAGCTATTTAAAGATCTTTTACATCCTCAACACCTAAATTAAATCGATGTTTTGCTTTTTTGTTGTTATAGTTGTTTTTCAATTCATACCCTGCAGGAAATGTCAATAGTGAATCACTAGAAATTCACTATTGACATTGTCACCAGTACTACTGACAAGCTATACCCCAGGCAATATTTTCTGCTATAGACATTTAGCATTTGAGTGTCATTGAAAATCCACTACTGACATTGGTACTATTGACAAGGTAGTTCCTTTGGGGTCATATGTAGATATTGGAACCAGTGATTTACTAGTACCTTTAAGCAATTTTAGTCTACTGATTAGCTATACCACTGGCAATGTATTTTTGCAATAGACATTAAACATTCGTCTGTCATATTAAATAAGTATGAATTGTGCATATAAATCACTTTTATAGCACAACTAAAATAACAAACAATTAAGAAAGACCTAAAGGTCGCTGATGCATTTTTGCGTTTGATGACTAACTAAAGCGTTAATTTGCTGCTGACAGTTTTCTGCTCTTCTTATCAAAGCTAAATATAAAACTGTAGACATTTTGTTGACAATGTCGTCAAAACGGCACCATAATAGTCGACAAAGTGTTGACATGGGGACACTTGTCCCCAGGCTTCCTTCAGGGTAAGTACATATGTATGTACGGGCTACAATAACATTGATCTTGAACAAGGTAATGTTTGTAATTATTAAATGCGATAAAATAATATTCATTCAGTTATTTCAACCTACATCTTAATTTGTTTTTGTTTTACTTATGTAATCAATAGTTGCAATTTTTAAGTTAAGAACACAATGTACTTTTAAGGAAATGTTTCTGTTCTGTTACACATTCTTTGTACAACTAATTGAAGAAAAAACAAATAAGAGCGCTATATTCGGCTGTGCCGAACATAAGATACCCTTGATATTAGACTTTCGAAACCCCGAACTTTTTTTATTTTTATCCGTTTTTTTATTTAAAAAAATTTCTAATTTTTAAATAGGGGTAAGTGTCATATTTTAACTCTCTTTGGGTGATTAGGGTAGCTGGAGGTGAATTTCTCAAATTTTGTAACGACTTTTACTCTAATTTGTTAAAATTTTGTATGGCAGCCCCCTTAGGTGATAGAGATAGAGGGTAAGTAGGTTCTAGGAATATGTTTGGGAAGGAAAACTTAAGGGAAGTCTGTAATACATTTTATTCCTTTAAGGGCGACTCCGGAGAAGTTGTAGGGGTTTTTATGGCAACAATGTTAGGTGCTGGCGATAGAGGGTAAGTATGTTTTAAGAATATGTTTGCGAGGAGAAACTAATGGGGGTCGGTCGTACATTATATTTGTCTAAGGCCGACTCTGTGGAAGTAATGGGCGTCTTTACATCATTTTTGTATTGCAGCCCCCTTAGGTGACTGAGATAGGAGGCAAGTATACTCTAAGAATACGTTTGGCAGGAAACACTAATGGGGGTCTGCTATACATTTTATTCCTCTAGGCGTGACTCCAAAGAAGTTGTAGGGGTTTTAACCTTTTTTTTTCAAATTTTGTATGGCAACCATGTTAGGGGCTGGAGGTAGAGGGTAAGTATGTTTCACTAAAATGTTTGGGAGGACAAATTATTTGGGGTCGGCCTTATATTTTACCTTTGTAGGAGAACCCTGATAGCTGTGGGAGCGATTTAAAAAAATTAAAAAAATGAATCATTGTATGGCAACCCTGCTTGGGGGCAAGGATAGGGTGGAAGTATGTTCCAAAAATATGTTTGCGGGGAAAAATGAATGTGAATCGGTGGTTCATTTTACGGGGCAACTCCGGGCAGTTGTAGAGGTTTTTATGTACAAATTTTAGAGAAATAAACAGGAAATTTTGTTTTTTGGCTTGTATCTCGGCCAGTTATCGGGCGTTTTTGCTGGATTTCAAAAGGCGATTTTCTCGCATATATTTCTGATAGTTTGATACATCTTGCTGGTCTATGCGATATCGGGGCGCTTTAGAAAGTTGATTTCAGCCATAACACGGACAGACGTGAATGGCTAAATCGACTTTTCTATCTATACAGAATATATATACTTTATGGGGCGCAAATGGATATAAAAGAAATTACAAACGGAATGACAAACTTGTATATACCCTTATGACTTACATATGAGAAGGGTATAACAAGTAAGAGTGTATATTCGGCTGTGCAGAACCTTATATGTCCTTTACACTAAGCCGATATAGCTTAGTTGTTTTCAAAGTGTAAATATTCCTGTCTATCCTGCAAAGCGAATCGATTTTTAATCGAATGGTGTTCTGTAAATCGATCGAATTGCTGCATGTTAGCAAGTTTGTTAACTACATTTTAAATCTATTAAATTTGCGAATCCGGATTTAATATATAATATTAAGTATTTCCCGTTCGTATGGGGGCTATTATTCCCATTTCTCCTACCCAATTACTATCAGGTATTATAGCACAGTAACCTTGGTTGAAGATTTAATGTCGTTAGCTACATTTTCTATTGCTCCTTTCCAAAAAACATTCAAATTTAGTCTCCATCTTTAATTTTGTGCCAACAGTAGCCATATTTACTAAGATATATACGGATATATGTATGTATGCATGGATGTTGTCCTAAACAAGCGGGTTATCTCCGGTTTGTGCTTATACATATATCGGTCCGAAGGGAACTGATTTTACTGATATGATTAGGAATGTTTCTAATAGTTTGACACAAAACTTAGTCTGTAGGTTCTGACTTGGATTCCGAAACTTGGTTTCAACAGGCGGACATGGCTTAATCGATTTCCCTATCTTTACATAATATATATATACTAATTGGGGCATTTTGTAAAAAATACAAATCAAATGACAAACTGATGTATACCTTAATCACTATGTGAAGAGTAGATTAAAGTGATGACTAAATTGTAATTATGCACTAATAAAATAAGTTAAATAAACGTTATTGTAAGAAAAATTTGTTAGATAGAAGCATATGAAAATGCATCATCCATACAATCGGACAAATTTTAAGAAGTTTTCTATTTCAAAAACTAGAACAGCTATCGATAGCATATCGGTCACAAAGTTATATTATTATAGTATTTACGGTTTGAAAACAACTATACTGGATCAGATGACCAATTTGAATACGAAAATTTCGTTTGCCTTTAAGTAAACTTCTAAAAGGGGATTTTTAATGTTAAAATCAATTTTGTTTTAAAATTACAACAATGATTTTAAAAACAAGAAAGAAGCTTTTATATTTAAAATTTTTATGATTGTAACTGTTTATGATTAAGTGTGCGATATGTATGTATGTTTAAAGAGAAATATTTTGTTTAAAAATTTTAGAGGAACAATGCCATCCTAGTCCATGCGGTGTCAATACTAAGTGTGAAATTGTTAATAATGTTCCTACCTGTTCTTGTCTAAATGGTTATGTTGGTAATCCGTTAAGTGGATGTCGCCATGAATGTGATCATGATGGAGACTGTACCTCACGTGATATGTGCAGCAATTTCAAATGCGTGCCAGCTTGTCAACAGTGTGGTAAAGGAGCTACTTGCAACACTGTTAATAACCATCGTGCCGTTTGTGAATGCCCAAAGGGTTATATTGGTAGTCCATACACTGAATGTCGTCCTGAGTGTTATGGTGATTCCGATTGCCCCGCAGGTAGACCAGCGTGTTTCTATGGTATTTGCAAAAATACTTGCGATGGTGCATGTGGTGTTGGAGCTGATTGTAATCTACGTGGCTTAACACCAGTTTGTAGCTGTCCACGTGATATGACGGGTGATCCCTTCGTGCGCTGTCGTCCATTTACTAAAGGTATGCATTGTGCAAAATAATTGATTTTTTTATTTATTGAATATTTTTTTAAGTAAGGAATGTGTGCTCGAAGTTTAATTCCCATACTCATCGTAGTTAATGTAGGTTTATTAAGGGCTTATTTAACAATTATTCCGTAGATATCTCTTAAATAATTCTATAATAAACCTACAATAACTATTATGAATATAAAATCATATATCGATACTTGAAAGGCCCTAACTCGTATTTTTTAAGTCGAAATTTTTCTGACTAATTGTGATATATAAGCAAACCGTATTTTGAAATAAACCTAAATCTGGGATTATAAAGAATACGAAATAGGGTCCTTCTATATTAAGGTAACTTTATGTATGTATCTAAAGTGAAAAAGTTAGTTACATGCTAATAAAAGAATGTATCGACTCAAAAGTTAATGCGTTATAAAAAACAGAAAGTAAATAAATGTAAAACGTTATATGTATTTTCATTTTAGCTGATTTGTGTGAACCCAATCCTTGTGGAACCAATGCTATTTGCATACCCGGTCACGATAATACTGGACGTGAGCGGCCTGTTTGCAATTGTTTACCTGGTCACACCGGAAATCCATTGACTCATTGCTCAAGAGTAAGAAAAATTAAACAAATGGATAACTTACATACATACATAAACACATAAATATCGTTGGCTGAAATTCAAAACCACGTAACTATTAAAAAATTCCAAATTGATTTTTAACATATTTGAGTATATTTTAATAAAAAGCCCATGACAATAAACTTTTTTAATGTTACAAACAAAATTTATAAACAGAATGCTAAAAAAAAGAAACGATTTACAAGCACTGCCTTTGTAATTTAAAAAATGTTTGCTTCCTTTAAAACTTTGTAAAATGCAAATACATATGTATGTGGTTTTAAATTTAAGCTGACGATATATGTATATGTATGAACATTTATGTATGATTAACTTAATCTTTTTGTTTTTAAAGGGTGAATGTCTTAGCAATAGTGAATGCCCTGATAACAAGGCTTGCATTAATTACCAATGTGTTAATCCTTGCATTGGTAAATGTGGCTCTGGAGCTGAATGCGAACCTAAAGCTCATTTGGCTGTCTGCAAATGTCCTAAAGGAACTTCCGGAGATGCTTTAGTTTCTTGCCGCCAATCCCGTACTTATCCCGTTGCGAAGTATCATGGTTCTTCAGCGGATTCATGTAATGTTTGCTAAATGTTAAAACTTTTCTTTAAACTGCCAACTTTAACAATTCTCTTTTTTCAAGTCTTTATTTAATTTTACTGCCTAATTTTATTATTTTTAAAATACATATAACAATTATTGTTTTTATTAATTTTTCCTAATTACGCTTATCAATAAATGTAAATATGTAATATTTTAATTGTTTATTAATTTTAAGTATGTTCACGTGTAAGTATGTTCTTATGTATTTATATTAAAGAAGTGTAATTGGTCATGATGATAAATTTTAAATATGCAAAACAAAGTCCAAAGAAGTATTGAATAGCTTAAAGGACAAAATTTGCTGAAAGTTATATAACATTTAACATATCTACATGCACAACTATCTATTAAAAAAATATTTTAAATTAAAAAATCTCTACAACTGTAGACTTTTGCCGATCGCCGTCTTAATCAGAATATACCAATTCATATTTATCGGATTTCTTTTCGCTTTCCTGAGGTTCTTCATGTGTTTGTTGATGAGACCGCCAGGCCGCTTGACGTTTAAACTGCTTGCCACAAAAATTACAGCTAAAAGGTTTTTCGTTTAAGTGAACAATTGCATGCCGTTTTAATTGATCAGCGGTAATAAATGATTTATCGCATTCTGAGCATTGATAATCCCTTTGATCGCTGTGAGAACGTCGATGAACCAACATATTGCTGGAAATACAAAAGGATTTGTTACATATATCACATGAATAGGGTTTTTCGCCGGTGTGGGTGAGCATGTGCTTTTTGTATCCAGATTTCTGGGTTAAACTTTTGCCGCAAATTTCGCATGTAAAAGGTTTAATGCCGGAATGCGTTAACATGTGCATACGTAGTGATGAAGGTTGCCGATAAGATTTACCGCAAAGTTTGCAAGTGTTAGGGTTATTAGGATTGTGTATAGATATGTGTCCTTCATAGGCATTACGCGTCTTAAAAGCATCGCCACATACTTCACATTTGTAGGGCGTCTCGTCAGAATGTAATTTCATATGATATTTAAATGAACTAGAGTTACTTAATTGTTTAAGACACACCTTGAAAGCAAATTAAAACAAGAGGATAACTAAATTAATAATACCTATATTTTAAATTGTATTATACCTTGCACTGATGATCTGGATTAGCTGGTCTGTTACCTGAATGTACTCTTCGTCTTTTTGGAGGATTTCCTATACTATTATCAGACCCCGAATTAATGGCATCATCCACTGGCCTTTTAAAGCTTTGCTGTGACATGCCGTCTTGACTGTCCGTCAAAAGTTCGTTATAATCTTCAATGTCATTTACTTGAATTTCGTATTCAACTTTATCCCCATCATCTTCTGAATGGCGTAACTGCCCTTGTTGAATTTCTTCATTTTCTTCCATATGTTGCATGTCTTCGTTGATTATAGTGGTATGATAGATTTCTGTTGTTTCTGCTACATCGTGTTCCATGTATTCCATTTCAATTTCTTCCTGCTCCTGGCCATCACCTAGATGCTGATTTTCCGGTTCACCATCATTTTCAATTTGCAAATATTCTTCACCATTTGCCTCAAATATTTGCTGTTCTCTTTTAATTTGAGCGGCTTCCGCTAACTCTTGCAAATCCGTTTCCTCATTGTTTATCACAATAACGTCTTCCTTTTCTTCCGTATTACAGGCTTCCTGTTCGTCCAAATTACCGCACAAAATTGCATGAGCTTGCAACACCTTTTTCTTAAAAATGTAGGATTTTACCAAATCGTGGACACAATTGGTACATATATAACTTGGCAAGGTATTGCCTTCATCTTCTACAAAATCCAAATTAGTACAAAATGTTAACAACGACGCTAGCGTTGACACTTCTCCCATTATAAGACCTTGTCTATGCAACGACTTATAATCCTTACACTCGCCAACACAGGCTCGACAAATTACCACCTCAACAGGATTTTCAGTCATAGTTCAGGAAATGAAAATTATTTAATTTTAACAACTTTTTTTGAGATATGTAATTCACAATTTCTAAAAGTGTAATTGAGATTTTTTATTGGAACATCGTTGCATTTTAATAACAACTCTGTAAATAACAAAATTGTAAAAGAGTATACATACATATCATCGGGTAATTACTTATTTGCCGCACCGTCCAACTGTGTTAAAAATAACATCAATGTTTGGTTTAATATTTTGATAGGTGTACTAGTTTGTTTGGGGGTTTTTTTTTGTTAAATTATAATTTTCAAATATAAATGTCGCAAAAAATTAATAATTAAGCAAAACAACCTTTGGTAAACTGGGAAGTTGTAAGTACGAAAAAAGTTTTAAGCTTGATGTATTACAAATTAATCGGGAAACCAAAATATTAGTAATGGATTTAAAAAGGACATATTCAATTATTTTTTAACAACTTAATTGGTTGTAGAGTGTGTCGTGCAGCAACACAGATATGAAATGTTAATATATTACAGGCAAAGCCTAGGGTACACTAATACAAGTTGTATCCAGGTGAGTTCAAAAAATTCGGCCTTTGCTATTCCTTTTTACTTACACTAAATAATCACAATCAGCTGGGCTTTTGATATTACCTGTGTTAGTGTACCCAGAGGCGTATTTAAAAAAATGAAAAAATCGCTATATTTATATCAAGCACTTTCTATGAAAAAGATTAAATTGCCAATACTTGCCTACATCTGTTTAAAAAAATATGTTTGAAATTCTAACCAGAAATTATCCAATAAAAACGACACCGGTTTAACTTTTTGGAATTTTCTGAAAAAAAAACCTTGATTTAAAAGGTAGACTGACATGGTTTTAAGAAGCATCACAAGAGTGGTTCTGGGCAAGCAAGGCTTTACTATCCGCAAAAATCCGCAACATACCCTGAGCTATGTTGTGCCACTTGCAACTACAGCAGCAATAAGCAACAATCATGCGGCTAAGGCTTTCAAGTTAAATATAGGACACAATAAATACTTTTATAGCACAGACGCTACAAGTATAAAATTCATAGTGCAATAATTTGGTATAATTAAGTTAAAATCTGTGTAATGTATTTTTAGAAAAAGTATCCAGTCCCGAAATTTTATCAAAACTATTTCCACAAACGGCGACTAATATCGATGAGGAAACAGAACGTGAGAGAAAACGTAAGGAAGAAGAGGAATCCAAGGAAAATGAGAAGGCATGGAAACGTATGAAACTAGGGTGAGACATTTTAATTGTATTTTTTTAAACTTATGGTGTAAATTGCGTAATACATATCATCATCTTTTCAAAGTTTTGCTGTTTTTGGCGGTTCAGCTGTGGCTTTAGTCATTTGGGCTGTTTATGAGTTTGGTAAGCCAGAGATTGATGCGGATGGCCAGGTCATTGAGGACGAATTTAGCCAGAGCCCTATTATCCAGCAATACTTGCAACGCATGTGGAAATCGATAAATTATTACCAGAAGATGATCCAAGAACCTTCAAGAGCAAAGCTTTTGCCAGATCCTCTAAAACCTCCTTATATACAACCTCCTTATACTTTGGTTTTGGAAATGAAGGATGTTCTTGTTCATCCCGATTGGACATACCAAACTGGTTGGAGATTTAAGAAACGACCCGGGGTAGATGTTTTTTTGCAGGAATGCGCCAAGCATTTTGAAATCGTCGTCTTTACCGCCGAACAGGGTATGACTGTATTTCCTATCCTAGATGCTTTAGATCCTAATGGCTATATCATGTATCGTTTGGTACGTGATGCAACGCATTTTATTGACGGTCATCATGTCAAGAATTTGGACAATTTAAATAGGGATTTGAAAAAGGTAATTTTACTGCGTACCTATATCTAAAACACATACATAAATATGTTAATTCTACGGCACCTTAAAAAAATACCCCAAATCTTCACGTTAAAAACAAAAACCCAAAAATTTAGGCCGCTAAGGTTTTGCAGGCTGATTGGCTTAAACCGACGACTGGCTGTAAACAACTGGTCAGATGTGGAAACCCAAATTTCATTGGTTTCAAACACTGGTTTGCTAAATTGAAGAACTTAAGTTTGCAACCGACAAAAGACTATAACGTCACAGAAAATGCAAAACGACCTATCTAACAAACAATTTAAAATTGGCTTTTTATAAATTATAGCCTTCAAATATGTACGTCATCTCGCAAAACTCTTTCTTTTCAGCAGAAATAAACTTGTTGATCCTTTTTAACTTTTGCCATATAAGTTTGTGTTAATTGTAAATATATTTTTCATTTACACAAAAATGCTTGCTCCTTCTAAAAAATGTTTAAATTGTTGATAGGGCGTTTTGCATTTTCTGTAACGATATTTAACTAACGAAGACAGTGATTTCATTTTGCTTTTTGCCTGTACGCTTAAATTTTTGTAACTTAAGTTAGTTTTAAACCTGTAAATAAAATAATAATAGTTAATGCGGGAACATAATTAAAATACAGAATAGGGGTCATTATTTTTATTCAATACCATGACATATTAAAATGTATGTTGCTAGTTTTTTTTCAATTTTATTTTTGTTTATATCTTTAGGTAGTTGTTATTGACTGGGATCCAAATGCAACGCAAATGCATCCAGATAATGCATTTAACGTTGCTCGTTGGAAGGGTAATGACGACGACTCTCAACTTTACGATTTAATAAATTTCTTAAAAGGTAAAATTTATTAAAACTATTTTATTAATTTACAAAAAAATTCAACAATTTTGTTCACACAGCTATTGCCACTACTGACGTTGAGGACGTTCGAGAAGTCTTACATTATTATCGCCAGTTTGAAGATCCAATTATGAAATTCCGCGAAAATCAAGCTAAACTTTTGGAACAAATGCAAGAACGCGAACGTGAAGAACAAACTAAATCTAAACCAATTGTAAAAAATTGGTCAAGAAACTTTTTGGGACGTTAACAGTTTAAATAATTATTTTATTTTTTTTAAATAAAAATCATTCTAAATTTATTTTCGCAATTTAATTTGAAATAAATCTTCCATCATTAAAGCTTTTTTAGGCCATTTTAACTACCAGTTTAAATAGCGATACATATTTATCATAACCTCATCTTTTCGCTTTTTATTTCAAAAATAAATAAAAATCTGCTCAGTTGACTTTGCATTACTTCAATGACATTTTTAATAATTATTTTGTTTCTTTGATGTTGAACTTTATATTGTTTTAACTATAATTATAAGCTTACTTTTAATAATCTAAAATCAAATCACATCAATAAATAAAGTGAATAACACTTACATATTTTTAGTTGGTAGTATTTCATTGCACTTTATTTAGATGTCTATGACGGAGTGTAAGTATGATTTCGTTTTTAGGTCTGTTTTAAGATGAGTTTTATAGCTTGTTGCTTTTGTAACTTATGTATAATATGTGATCCCATGAAATGTAAAAAAATCATTACAAATTCGTATAGTGGTGGTTTTGGGTCGCTGATTATAAAACCGTTGCCAGAATTAGCAAATTCGATATGGCCTCATGTATATCCAAAAATGCCTATTCCGGGAGACCAATTTAGTATAAAGAGTAAAATAACACACCACGTCCAAAGCTAAGAAGCAGAATCTCGCAATCACTTTAATTTTGTTTTAAAAAACAAACTCAAACATTCCTGAACTATATCCTTCTTCTAACAGTTTACTTGTTACGAAACCCCGCTTTCGCTATTCTGGTGTAATGCACTGTCGCCTCGACTAGCTCTGGTATTTCGTGGGAACTCAACCCGCACAACACCACGGTTTGTCACAATAAAAAATTTTACTTTAAACATTTTCTTTCAAAACCAACAACAACAAAAACAACACAAACTCTCCTTTTAAATTTGCCGCCTTTTACCCTGGGAAAGATGTTACACCCAGTCCGTCGTTGCCCACCCAACCTTAGCCAATCTTTACTTTCATTGACCCCTAACGAAAATATACACCACCAACTTACATCACCATTGCCTTACCACATTTCCATTACGAGCCACTTCTGAACCCCTTCAAACAAAACAATTATCCAGACATATTTCTGTTTCCTTTAAAATAACAAAATTTACATATTTATTAACACAAAAAAACTAAACTACAAATACACTAACTATAATAGCACTTAAAATATAATAAAGGTATGGACATATAGACATATGTATGTTAAAATAAAAAAAAATAAAATCAAATATAATAAAAAAAATTATTTAATAAAAGTTTATATAATTTCCTTTATGTATACTAAATAGTCGAAAACTGCGCAATGTATGCCAGTAAAAAGTTACAAACTCGATTGGTTTTATTAACCACAATATCCTGTTTAATTTTCTAATTTACTTCTATTTCTTGCTACTATCTTCCTTTTCTTTAAATTTATTTCCTATACATAGTAATTTAAAATTATCCTTAACGACTAAAACGCTAACATACAAGAACACAAAATTCACCTCACGAAAGGACCCAACTAATAACTTTTTTAGTGCTTAAATCACCAATCCAGCACTAATACTCAATCTTTAAACGCTTTCTAGATTTTCTTATCCCTACCCTGAAAGAGCTCTTTAAAGGGGGTTATTTTAGTGGCACTAATATTCACTCTTTTTACCGGTTTTTCCTTCAATTCTACTATTAGGTCGATCCTTTTACACTTTCAACACTTAATTGTCACCTACATAAAAAAAAAACAGCATACAATTTTCCTTTAAACGACACTAACACAAAACATCAATTTGCACACGATAACCAAATCTTAACTCAGTAACTTAACACTACCCTACTTTCGTTTCCTTAGTTATTCTTTAAAAAGCTTTTATATGTTTTATCTATCTATATTTATCTTTGAAAAAGCTTTTATACGTTTTATCTAGGCAAGTGAGGTTGTTGCGCAGACTTTAGATAAAGTATTATTATAGGTCACCTACAATTTTCTTCCTTCCTGTTAGATGTACCTTGACTGTGTCGCCATCTACTGCCCACTAGCAACACCTTGAATTATCAGTGGCCACTGGAGATGCACCCTTTCAAATTGCTAACAGCGGGTATATATTTGAAATAGATGTTTTTAACTCCACTCTTATCGGCAATACTTTAAAACTTTCGCCTGGGAAGGAAGCAACTGTTTCCACTTTTACTCTCTGCCCGTGTGACCACACCACTAACAAAATTTTCTTATTAATTCCATATCCCAAATTATTATTAGAAATATTCACCCATTCGCTACTCACATTAAATTATAGGTTTCCTGCACCACTAATTATTTTTCTAAGTCTGCGCCAGTTAACGTTTAGTATTTTTATTTTGTTGTTTTAAAATATAAATTCAAACTGATAGGTATTATTTTTTTTTTTTTTTCTCAACTTTTGCGTATAACTTCTTTACCGCCACATACATATGTACATTCAAATCAAGGCAAAATTAAAGCAAACACTTTTTTTTTTTTACTGTATTCTATTTTTTTTTTTTTTTTTTTTTTTTTTTTCGAA
Organism: Melanophora roralis; assembly: GCA_963583895.1. NCBI lineage: Eukaryota > Metazoa > Arthropoda > Insecta > Diptera > Rhinophoridae > Melanophora > Melanophora roralis. Next base: position 39,308,709 of record OY757190.1, read on the forward strand.
AAACTTGTTACTTTTGCACTTGCCACTTAAGTAATGCGCAAATTTACCTTTCAAGTTATTTAATTTAGTTCAAATGTACTTGCAAAACGCTATAATCAGTTCAAACAAACGTTAACTAACAGACTTTTTTAAACACAAACAATTACAAACATAAAAAAAACATAAACCTCTACTTTTACAACAATATAAACCATTTAATACTTTTTTTGTTTTTATACATTGCACTTAAAAGTTTAATTTCCCTAATAACCGCCAAAACTTGCCTGCAAAGAGATCTGTTTCATAAACATGTTGCAGTATATAGTTAGTCCCTCTCTTAACTAGCTACGTACCATCTCTGGTTTTGCCATGATTCATGCCAGAAAATGCCACCCTACCATTGCAACATGTAATAAGCAACTGTGTTGATTTTGACATAAGCTTCTTTTTAGTAAACAAAACAATACACAAAAAAGAACATTGAAACAAACAATTATAAAAAAAAAACTAAATAATTTAACAATAAAAATAATCAAAATAATCAAGAAAAGGACAATTTCAAAGGGAACAACAGACATCAGTCACCACCGTCTCCAGAACTCATCAACATTCCATAGCACGATCAAGACAACCAAAAATCATCCCCAACAGTAGTGAAACAACAACACATGAATGCCAACCTCACCCCATCTTTGTACAATAGACAAAGTTCATAACTAAAAAAAATAAACTTGGGTTTGTTCATCTCCAACAACACACTTTCGTTGCCAGGCCTGCCGCCGGAACGATAGTGCGAGATGTATGTGTACCATTGTGACCACATATATATATTAACTATCGGCGTCCAACGTAGGCTACCCCCACACAAGACCCTGAACCGCCCCACCCACAAGAGTTAGCCGGGCAATAAAATTAATAAATTAAAAAAAAACTTTGCAACTTTAAACTAACACAATTAATTTCGGCACCATTAGGGAAGTACTTATGTTTATATTGTCATTTATGTATACGATACTTTTGGTGATTTTTCTTCTTATTCGTTCTATCAGGTACTATGGTATCAGACATGATTCCGGACTATCTTCGCAACTATGGGTGATAACATTAAACAGTGGACATACTAGGTGTATAAATAAATAAAATCCATAAATATTAAAGGACAGGACACCAACTAAACTATTATTGCACCACTTCAAAAAAATTGTATATGTAAGAAAGTCTATACAGTTTAAAACCTTTAAAATCTATTAAAATATATTGCCCTCTATCCCATGTTACCCATATTTTCTAATTTCCTATTTATTCTTGAAAATTATTGTTTCCCCAACAAGTTATTGGCCCCTCTTATTGCTTTATATCTTTGGCGTGATATACGCCTAGTGGAACACCTGCTAAATTTTCAAGTTCGTACATATTATTTCCAATTACTCTACGGACCCGACACTTTGTAAATTTTCTGCAAAATTTTGCATTTATATTGTTTTTGAAGTCGCTTAAGACAAAATTTCTTTTAAAAATTTCTTGACCCGGAACAAATCGCACTGTACGCGCCCCTCTATTATACCTTAATGCACTTCTTTGATACGCTTCGTGTGAATTCTCTCTTATTTTCTCCCTTATCAGTCTAATTTTATCCGACCTTTCTAATAGTAACTCGTTATCCTCCAGGGCCTTTAATTGTTTTGCTAACCTGTAATCCGATCCGCAAGTAAACATATTATGCCCAAATAGAGCAAAAAATGGGGTTACTCCAGTTGTTGCATGCACTGATGTTCGTAACGCTAATTCTATCGAGGGCAAATTGACATCCCACTCCCTGTGGTCCTCTTCCATATATGCTCTTATTGCAGCCAGTACGCTCTGGTTGACCCTTTCCGACGCATTCGATTGCGGAGCATGTACAGCTGTTCTCAGGTGGTTTATCTCATACAACTTAATCATTTTCTCAAACTCTTTTGAGACAAATTGTTTCCCATTATCGGAGTGTATCGTTTCCGGAACACCAAACTCATGGAAAACATGCTCGCACAAAAATTTTACTACATTATTAGCTGTAGCCTCCCTCATCGCTTTTAAAAATACAAACTTCGTCATATGATCAACTACAATAAATATATATGAGTTTCCTTTTTTCGAACGTGGATACTTTCCCAAAAAATCGATATATAACTTTTGAAACGGACGGACTGTATTTACTTCGGCCCCAATTTCAGGTCTTAGATTTTGATTAACAGATTTTGTTTCCTTGCACACCCTACATTCTCGGACAAAATTTCGGACTTGTACAATCATATTCGGCCAATAGTATCCTATACGCAAACGATGCATGGTTTTATTAATCCCCCCGTGTGACTTATCCTCAGGATTATGAGCATCTCTAATCAAGACATCAGTTAGAGTGCTAGGTACCCATAACTTCCAGACAAATTCTTCTAAACCCTCTTTATCCTCATCAAGTTTACCCCTTTTATAAACGTACCCATCAACTACTTTACAATCAGGGAATTTAGTTTGGTTTTGACTTATTGTATTAGCCAATGCCCGGTATTCTTCGGACTCAAATTCTAGTGTATCAAATCCTAATAAATTCTCACTGTTCATTCTTATTTCCTCTACTAGTCTCGATAGGGTGTCTGCAACAATATTTTCCGAGCCTTTACTATGCTCGATGTTGAAGTCATACGCTTGTAATTGTAACGCCCATCGTGCAAGTCTTCCGTTTAAGTCTCTCAGGGACATTAACCATTTGAGACTGGCATGGTCAGTGATTACTGTAAATGGCATTAGTTCTACGTACGGTCGAAATCTTTTTATCGCCATAACCGCCGCCAAGCACTCCTTCTCAGTTACGCTGTAGTTCTTTTGGGCCTCATTTAACTTTTGAGAAAAGAAGGATATAGGTCTTTCATTTTCGCTGTCATCTTTTTGAAATAATACAGCTCCTATGGCGTAACTAGATGCATCACATTGGATATAAAAGCGTTTCTTGAAATTCGGGTGAACAAGCACTGGTGCTGTCGTTAAAGCCTGTTTTAGTTTGTTAAAGCTCTCTCTTGCTTCATCCGTTATAACAAACTTTACTCCCTTTTTTATAATGTTGGTTAAAGGAGCTGTTAAAGAAGAAAAGTCCTTTATGAATCGACGATACCACCCCGCTGTACCCAGAAAGCTTCGTACTTCTTTTACGTTTTTTGGTAGTGGTATCGCCTTGATAGCTTCTATTTTCTTTGGATCAGTTCTCATGCTACCTCCTCCAATTATAAATCCCAAATAGGGTAGTTCTTTAAAACAGAATTTTGATTTTTTTAAACCAATTGTTAAATTAGCCTTTTTAAGACACTCAGCAACCTGTTCTAATATCTTAATGTGATTTTCAAAATTAGATGATATTACCAATAGATCATCGAGATAAACAAATACGTTGGTTTTTAACTCTTGGGGAATTACCCGATCCATTAGTCTACAGAGTCTTTGAGCCGCATTGCACAATCCGAATGGCATTACGACATATTGATACAATGGGCGTCCTGGTATTGTGAATGCTGTATATGCTCGTGATTCCTTGTCCAGCTCTATCTGCCAGAATGCATGTTTTAAGTCTACGCTGCTTATAAAATAAGTTTCATCCAATCTACTTAGAATGCCTTCAATATTCTGGATGGGATAAGCATCCTTTATTGTTTTCTCATTTAGTTTTCTAGCATCCAAGCAGAGGCGATTCTTTTCTGGTTTTCTGACTAATGTACATCGGTTACTCCAGGGACTTTGGCTGACTTCTATTACACCAAGTTCTAACATTTTGTCCACTTCGGCATATATAAGTTCTTGTACGGCCGGGGATACCGGATAATGTCTATCCTTGACTGGTGCTGTGCCCTCAGTGAGCTCGATTTTGTGAACCTCCAAGTTTGTTCGACCTAAACCACTTTTCTCATACGTTCTAAACAAATTCTTTACTCTTTCCAGTTCCTGCTCTTGTGTAACTGATAGGTCATGTTTCTCTACATTTTCCAGATTAATGGGAAATTTCTCGGACAATAATTCTGGTAATATTTCATCAACATTGAAAATATGTGGTGCAATTCTAAACTTCTTCCAGAAGTCTACACCTAGATATACATTTTGTATCAGATCCGGACATAAAAATAATACAACATTCTCTACCTGATCACCAAATTGTACAGGCACTTCAATTTTTCCCAATACATTATAACTTTTGCCTCCAGCGGTTTTTATTTCACTTAAAAGCGGTTTTATTTCTACCCCGAGACTATTTACTATCTCTAAACAATCACTTCCCAATAAACTCACGGATGCACCACTATCTAGCAATCCTTTCAATATAACTTCACCTATCCTTATTTCAACAAAAGCTCTTGGATCAATATTCTTACTGTGGGTTATTGCGCAACATCGGCTTACAGATTTATTTAATTCCTTACAATTCTTCCTTTTCGTTTTAAACTTTTCACGAGTACACTTACTTTTGTTTAATTTGGCTACATTTGTTTCAGAATTGAATATTTTATTTCTAATTTTGTTGTATTTATTCATTTTGTCTCTGAATATACTATTCAACGTTGTTCTATGAAAATTCTCATCATTTTTATTATTAATATCTGCAGTTTTTCTATCTGTTTTTCTTTTCAAAATCGTTACTTGGTTAACTGACTCTTTTTGGTTAAAATCCTCGGTTTGCACACTTATGTCTCTTATGGTTCGGCGGTTGTTTGGGTTGAGCATGACTCCGCCGTTCGCGACACACTCCTCCTTGGGTTTTCCGAGCACTGTGGACATTTCGGTGTAATTACCCCTGGCAACCCACACTTGTAACAAAACAGATTTCTCTGAATTGAAGTGCAGTCCATAAATACATGATCAGGTGCACGGCAGTTCCAACATATTACCTTGTTTTTACTACTTTTTAACAAATTAAAATTTTTATTATTTCTTGGATGAATTTCTTCCACGGTGTCATCTGGGGAATCATCATATATCTCATTTACATATTTTCTTTGAGGAATATATTTATTGCGACTTATGCCTGCTGTAGTTGGCTCTCGTTTTATGTAATTACGCTCTATTTCCTTGCATTCATCGCGTAGATGTTCGACTGAAAATATTTGCATTGGGTAGACGATTTGCGATATATCTTGACGAATATTTCTTTTAATTATTCTCACTACTTCATGTTCTGGAAGTGGAATTCTTAATCTAGATCGTAGTTTTCGCATCGCTTGAAAATATGTGTCAATAGATTCCCCTGGCTCTTGTCTACGTTCTTCAAAATCGCGCATAAACTCATATTCGCTTCGATTTGAACCGTACTGTAGTCTTAACGCTTTTTTCAACTCCGCCCAGGAATCTATATCTTTATTTTGAACCACTAACCAATACCAGTCTTTTGCGTCACCTTTAAGTAACTTATGGAATTCACCCTGTAACTCTCTCCATGGACATGCATGATATTTTTGCAAGTATTCCAATCTAAAAATGAAGTCTTCGATATACAAATGTTCATTATTGCCATCATAGCTGATATCCCACTTATCGATTCTAAGCGGATTAGGATTATGGTATTGTTTTCTCAGATTCGGAAAACTTTCAACTGTTGTTCTTTGTACTTCATTTTCAGGTTGAAATTCTTGCTCAGATGGTCGGTTAATAGACCCATTCATATCACTATTGGAGGACAACTTTTGAAATTCTAATTTTCTCTGTGCACTATGGCGTAAATCTGGTGCCTTTGATTTTTGAGGAGCCCTTAGTAAATCTACTGCATTTGTACATTCTTCATTATCACTAGATATACTTTCCTCTACCACCTTTTCTGAAATCTTCATTTTTCTAATTTCCTTAATAATTTCTGCAAAACCATCCCGTAAATTTATCTGAATTCTTTTATCGATTTGAGTCTCAAGCTCTTCTCTATATTCCTTATTAGAATCAATAATCAATTCTTTAATTAATCCAGCATACGCTCTGGGACTTTGACCTACTGAAAAACCTTGCTGAAGTTGTGGAATTCTGGGTGGAGGTACATTAAAATCCGGGTTCACTAATGGATTAGCAGTTTTTGGTACTGCACCTGTTTGTCGACCTGAAGCTACGTTATCGGACGGATTCGAAATTACTGAGGGGTGAGTATTTGGTAAATTAATTGTTTCAGACATATCAATTATATTATCTACCCTCTCATTTACATTTCCAGTTGGAGACCTTTGTATCGGCATTTTTAATTTTAAATATTTTCTCAACACAGTTTATTGTAAGAAACCAAAAAAAAACAATGTACATATACACAACAAAAATTTTTTCCACAAAATAACGTATAACTTTGTCACATTTAAACATAAAATACAAAAAAAAATCTTAAACATTAACTACAGACAATAAATACTACAAACAAACAATAATAACAATATTACAATTAAAAAAAAATAATTAAAAAAAAAACTAATAAAAATAAAGAAATGTTAAACAAACAAAATAATAAATTATGTTAAATTGTAAGTTATTAAAATATGTTAGCTATTATTATAAAAAAAAATTAAAACATAAACACAAAAAAAACACAATTCAATACAGACAAAACAATCAGTTCAAATAATCAATACAAATACATATATGAAGGTTTTCACTACAGTGGTTTTCTCGCTTCAATGGATATTTGGTAATAATTATGTTGGTGATTGATGATGTTTATTTTCGACGTTTTCCTTCTTCACGGCAATTCAAAAAAAATCACTTCGACAACTATGAACATTTTACTTACTTCATAGGATCGAGTTTCTCAATTGCAACTTGCAAACTGATTTCTATTTTCATAATCAGGACAATTGCTTTTTAATAATTTCATTTTTCCTTTCACACAATATGCAAACTAACACGTATCCATTGTTAGGACAACTGCGTTGAACAAAAAAAAATAAAACATTACGCTTAATAGATGGAATGTTTCAAACCAAAATATGCAAACTAACTATATACCATAATGTATGTTAGGACAATTTTGATTTGAACTAAGCTATATTAACACAACGTTGTCTCATTTTCGCTTATCGAATGGACGCCATTTTATTGGTGCCAATCCTCACGGTTTCATATTGGGCGCCATTTTATTGTTACGAAACCCCGCTTTCGCTATTCTGGTGTAATGCACTGTCGCCTCGACTAGCTCTGGTATTTCGTGGGAACTCAACCCGCACAACACCACGGTTTGTCACAATAAAAAATTTTACTTTAAACATTTTCTTTCAAAACCAACAACAACAAAAACAACACAAACTCTCCTTTTAAATTTGCCGCCTTTTACCCTGGGAAAGATGTTACACCCAGTCCGTCGTTGCCCACCCAACCTTAGCCAATCTTTACTTTCATTGACCCCTAACGAAAATATACACCACCAACTTACATCACCATTGCCTTACCACATTTCCATTACGAGCCACTTCTGAACCCCTTCAAACAAAACAATTATCCAGACATATTTCTGTTTCCTTTAAAATAACAAAATTTACATATTTATTAACACAAAAAAACTAAACTACAAATACACTAACTATAATAGCACTTAAAATATAATAAAGGTATGGACATATAGACATATGTATGTTAAAATAAAAAAAAATAAAATCAAATATAATAAAAAAAATTATTTAATAAAAGTTTATATAATTTCCTTTATGTGTACTAAATAGTCGAAAACTGCGCAATGTATGCCAGTAAAAAGTTACAAACTCGATTGGTTTTATTAACCACAATATCCTGTTTAATTTTCTAATTTACTTCTATTTCTTGCTACTATCTTCCTTTTCTTTAAATTTATTTCCTATACATAGTAATTTAAAATTATCCTTAACGACTAAAACGCTAACATACAAGAACACAAAATTCACCTCACGAAAGGACCCAACTAATAACTTTTTTAGTGCTTAAATCACCAATCCAGCACTAATACTCAATCTTTAAACGCTTTCTAGATTTTCTTATCCCTACCCTGAAAGAGCTCTTTAAAGGGGGTTATTTTAGTGGCACTAATATTCACTCTTTTTACCGGTTTTTCCTTCAATTCTACTATTAGGTCGATCCTTTTACACTTTCAACACTTAATTGTCACCTACATAAAAAAAAAACAGCATACAATTTTCCTTTAAACGACACTAACACAAAACATCAATTTGCACACGATAACCAAATCTTAACTCAGTAACTTAACACTACCCTACTTTCGTTTCCTTAGTTATTCTTTAAAAAGCTTTTATATGTTTTATCTATCTATATTTATCTTTGAAAAAGCTTTTATACGTTTTATCTAGGCAAGTGAGGTTGTTGCGCAGACTTTAGATAAAGTATTATTATAGGTCACCTACAATTTTCTTCCTTCCTGTTAGATGTACCTTGACTGTGTCGCCATCTACTGCCCACTAGCAACACCTTGAATTATCAGTGGCCACTGGAGATGCACCCTTTCAAATTGCTAACAGCGGGTATATATTTGAAATAGATGTTTTTAACTCCACTCTTATCGGCAATACTTTAAAACTTTCGCCTGGGAAGGAAGCAACTGTTTCCACTTTTACTCTCTGCCCGTGTGACCACACCACTAACAAAATTTTCTTATTAATTCCATATCCCAAATTATTATTAGAAATATTCACCCATTCGCTACTCACATTAAATTATAGGTTTCCTGCACCACTAATTATTTTTCTAAGTCTGCGCCAGTTAACGTTTAGTATTTTTATTTTGTTGTTTTAAAATATAAATTCAAACTGATAGGTATTATTTTTTTTTTTTTTTCTCAACTTTTGCGTATAACTTCTTTACCGCCACATACATATGTACATTCAAATCAAGGCAAAATTAAAGCAAACACTTTTTTTTTTTTTACTGTATTCTATTTTTTTTTTTTTTTTTTTTTTTTTTTCGAAAAACTTGTTACTTTTGCACTTGCCACTTAAGTAATGCGCAAATTTACCTTTCAAGTTATTTAATTTAGTTCAAATGTACTTGCAAAACGCTATAATCAGTTCAAACAAACGTTAACTAACAGACTTTTTTAAACACAAACAATTACAAACATAAAAAAAACATAAACCTCTACTTTTACAACAATATAAACCATTTAATACTTTTTTTGTTTTTATACATTGCACTTAAAAGTTTAATTTCCCTAATAACCGCCAAAACTTGCCTGCAAAGAGATCTGTTTCATAAACATGTTGCAGTATATAGTTAGTCCCTCTCTTAACTAGCTACGTACCATCTCTGGTTTTGCCATGATTCATGCCAGAAAATGCCACCCTACCATTGCAACATGTAATAAGCAACTGTGTTGATTTTGACATAAGCTTCTTTTTAGTAAACAAAACAATACACAAAAAAGAACATTGAAACAAACAATTATAAAAAAAAAACTAAATAATTTAACAATAAAAATAATCAAAATAATCAAGAAAAGGACAATTTCAAAGGGAACAACAGACATCAGTCACCACCGTCTCCAGAACTCATCAACATTCCATAGCACGATCAAGACAACCAAAAATCATCCCCAACAGTAGTGAAACAACAACACATGAATGCCAACCTCACCCCATCTTTGTACAATAGACAAAGTTCATAACTAAAAAAAATAAACTTGGGTTTGTTCATCTCCAACATACTACAGTAGAATCTCTTTAATTCAAACCGCCCAGAAATTAGTACTGGCGTTACAATGTAGTATTTTCACTTAAGTTTTTATTTTCTCATTAAAACAAAAATATAACGAGGAACCACCGAGTTATTTGCTGTGTGTATGTATAATTTAGTCATATCCGTGTGAAATTGGATATGCGAATTAGTTGATGACTGAGGTTTAAAATAATGTTAAAAAAACCTTAAAATTTTGAAAAGTTAATATATTAAAAAATTCGATGAAGGCGTGAGTGGAAATGGTTTAGCTCAAGATTTTTTATTATTAAATTAAAAAAAACAAAAAACAAGAAATAATGCATGCAGTTACCAGCATATATCAGAAAGCAAAAACAATCTTTACAAAAGGCAGAATATGACAAAATTTAAAAGCGCAAAACATTAAATTATTTTGACAAAATGCGAAACTTATAGCGCTTGCTTATAATTTTATTTGCTGCAAAGTGTTATTTATTTTGGTCAATTGTTTGTTCTTAAGATGCGACAGAAATAGAAGTCAGCTTCAAAGCAAACAAATCAAACACTAATTTCATGAAAAGCTGAAGTAATATTTTTTGTGAATAATTTAAAATGCTTTGCATTGATGGGTAGAAATAATGTTATTTATTTTAATAATAAAAAAAAATATGTAGTAAATTATTTTTATTTTAATTTTACTCACTGTCGCACTTTTTTTCTTTTTTCTAACTTTTTCCTTTAATAATGGACCCTTAAGGTTGATGTATAAGAGGGGTTAACACTTTTTATCACCCGTCGCAACCTTACCTTACCTTAAGTTTTTTTAAATAATTTTTTTTTGTCAAAAAGTAATATTTATTTTATTTTAATTTTTTTTTGGCAGAAACAGTTGCTAATTTTTTTAATTCATTAAAAAATAAAAAATAAATAAAATTGTTTGAATTTTTTTTACAAAAATTTAAAAAAAAAACAAAAAATAATAATTATTTTTGATATTTATATTTTTTGACATAATTATTATGGTCCCTAATTTGAATTTTAAATTAAATAAAACACCGTTTTTACGGTTTCGCATATTATTTATTTTTTATTATATTTTTTTTTTTCTGAAAAATGTTTTCTTGTTGTCTAGGTATAGGAAAAGGAAAAAATTTATTGATTTTTTTTTTGGTTTTACAATTATTTTTACGTTTATTTTTATGTACAAATATTATTTTTTTTATAAATTTATTTTTTTGTGGTTAACGTTGGGCTGGATTTAATGGACATGCTGGAAAAATTAAAATATTAAATAATTTTTAATTAAACTAATTTTTTTATTTTGGTTTGTATGTTCGGGTAAACGCACATACAAATGAAAGTATTTATATTCGTATGTTCACAATTCCACTTTAAAATTAGCCACTTTAAGGCTGAATGAAAAAAAATTTAATTTTCTTGTGATTTAAAAAAGCCGATAATATAACGGTTAAATTATAAAAAATCTTTTTGGATCAAAACGTCACACCATTTATTTTTAAGAAAAACTTTCGGAGAGATTTTATATTAAATAGTCAAAGACAGGCTGCCTTTGCCAACCCAATTTGCCTTGCAGTTCAAACATTGAAGTCAAATTCCTTAAAACTGAAATTTGTAAGGCCCCACCTGTCACAGTATTTTTGTAGCCATTGTTAGTCTACTTATAATTAAACGTTTAAAAGCAAATCATCCTGGGGGAATGTATTTTTTTCAAGTTAATAATTTGAAACGTTCTTAATAAAAACAACGGCTTTAATAAAATAGTCACACCCGTCCCAATGAAATTGCTCATGTATTGTTCTATAATAAATGCAATGAATTTTATTTCCATTTAAATTATGCATTTGCAGTGATGTTTGTAAAAATCTCATAATCAACTTCTACATACTTATATCGATTTCGAGCCTGCCTGTCTGTGTTTACAAATAAACTTTGTTAAAATTTTATTTCCAATACTTTATAATAGAATTAGTGGTACACATAGTAATAACATATTTTGAGTTTGGTCACAATTTTCGTGTGATTAAAGTATTCAAGAAATCGTTGATAATTAAGATCGTATATGAATCTACACATGATCGACTTTATATCGTTAGAAAAAATTAAAAAAAAAACAAAACTTTCGACTGCTTTTGTACTAAGGGGACCATAACACATTATATACGGTCTCCATTAGCCATGAACTCGGTTTATACAAGCACATCAATTCGGGTAATGTAGACCTCTAACGTGCCCCGGTAGATCAGTGGTGTAAGTGCATGAGTCTACCAGTCTGGGGGTTGTGGGTTCGATTCTTCACCAGAGACCCTGGTAAGTCTGCTTCATTCTTCTGTTCTTTCTTTCTTATCCTTCTCTAAATTTCTTCTTTCCTTCCATCTCAACCTATTCTATTTGCCTCTCCAGGTAACACGAAGGGACCGAGATAAGCGAGCCTATGTGAGCTGTATCCTTTCCTTCAACGGCTGCCTGTTCTACCTAACCTAACCTAACGTTCATGTGCTGCCATCGAAAACCGAATATATGGCCGAACAACCATGTTCGCCACTACATGTAATTTTCTGTATGACATTTAAAACAAAAACAATTTACATTGAAAATCATTTTTATTAGTGGCACGTGCCAAAGAGTGGATAGTGAAAGTGCCCATATAAATATTAAATCTTAGCATTCTTTGTCAAAAACTTTTTGTTTTCTTTTATTTTAGATGAATTTTTAAAAACTTATATTTTCTGCTATAATATTTATTTAAAGGATTAAATTGTTTTTTTAATGCATTATTAATTTTACTATTATTTTTATAAATTTTTTTTGTTTAGTTCAAGCGTTACAAAAATAGTAATTTGTTATTTATTATTTAATTTATTCAAATCTGTATATAAGTATGTAAGTATGTATGTTAATTGTCTAGGTAAACATAGGCTCGAATATATTTATTTATTTTATGATTTCTTTCCTTTGTTTGTATCTTACATTTCAAGTAAATTTTTTATTTTAACTAAAAATTTCCAAGGATTATACTTAAAGAACTTTTCAACTCAATTTAAGAGAGGCTATAAAAGGCTACAAGAACTTAAAATAATTTTTTGTAAAAGTAGACAGTTTGTGGTTCGTAGGACTAGAGTTGGCTGCCGAAACTTGATTGCAACAAGATCTCAAGTGAATATTGACGAATAACAAATTTAAAAATATATAAACATTCTTAACAGAGAATTTTTATGACAAAAGCATAGAAATTTCGTCCCAAGTAATTTCTTCATAAAATGCGACTTTTATTTAGGAAAGACAAACAAGCAAAAATTTAATTTTTATAAGAATAGTCTCAGCTGGGGGGTTATTATGTAATTCCAGTCAAGTCCAAAAGGCTTTTGAAAAAAATTTCCGAATTGAAAAGGAATTCGCATTATCAAATACGTTTTAGAGATCCATATTTTTTTTGGAATAATTCAATGGAAATATAAAGTGATGCCAAATTGGAGCATGCAAAAAAACTTGGCGGCACTTTTATTTATTTTTTTATTAAATTGCATTAAAACGAATGTTGGTCAAAAATTTTCGAAAATCGTAATTTCGTAGTTCAATTTGTATCGCTTTTCGATTAAAATCGAATTACATAATAACTTCACTAAGGCAAATTTGCGGCATTCAAATCGAAATTGAAAAAATTCTTTTTAAAATTGTTATACAAAAAGCATTTAAAACTCGATCAAACAAGTAAAATTTCAGCAATCTGGCCTCTGAATAAATATAAAGTTTTTTTTATACATACTGTGAATGGAGTTCGGGAAGTCAGTTGATTGTACTTGAAAAGGCAACGGGGGGTTAATATGTAATTCGATTCGAATCGAAAAGGCTTTCGAAAGGAATTTTCGATTCGAAAGGCTAATCGTGTTATCTAATACGTTTAAAAGATTCATAGTTTTATGAAATAATTTAAGGTTAATATCATCAATTGACACTGGAATGAAACATGTTAAAAAACATTGTGGTACCTTTAAGTTTTGAAAAAGAATTCTAAAAAGGTCGATTTTTATTAAAAAACAAAAGGTAATTTCCGGACAATTGTAAATAAGTTTTTTAAAAACCGTCCTATGTATTTTAATTTTTTATTTATCGTAAGATTTTTGATTCAAATCGAATTACATAATAATCACCCTGATATTGCCCCTTATTGCGAATGTCAAGGGTGACACAATTGACGTCGACTTGAATATTAAAGCATTGTCGAATTTTATATAATTGGTGGTTATTTTCTCACAATTATTGATAAAATGTCGCCAATAACACAAATCTTTGTATTAGTACCGATTTTGAAAGACGTTTGAAAACTAAATTTGATTAAGCTGAAAGTGGTACGTCGACAAAGAATGTCACATTAAGGGGGATTGTTTGCATCTCAAAATACATATTGAACTAGCACCAACAATTTTTAGAAATTGTTAAGTATAGAGAACCGGAAGAAAGTTCCTAAATACAAAAACCTACACCAATCATACCGACAGCAGTTTAATTTACAAGTCGGCGTTAAATGTGTCTCCTTGTCATTTGCAATTAGGAAGTTAATTTTAAAGATGATATCAACACGCTAGATGGTGATCTTTTGTCAAAATACGAAGCTTAACTTTATACCTAAAAAAGACGAATTTTTTTTTTACTTTTTTGCTTGACCGATTCTAAATATATCTGTCTTGCCACTAAATTTTTAAACTGCACTTACTTAAACTTCTTTGGAATAAGACAAGATTTAATGGCAAAAAGTTGTGGCCTAACTAGTTAGAGCCTTCTATTGCTTTTTAGCTCCACAATTTTTGCTTTTTTTGAAAACAGGAAAATGTTTAATAAAGCCAATTTAGGGTTTACAACTATTAAAAAAAATCCACCTTTTGGAAACAAAATTTGATTCTGATTTTTTTTTAATAATTTACTCTTTTTTTTAATTAAGATTTTATTTTTATTTCATTTAACTATGAATTGTTTAAAATTTATGTAAATTAATTATGTATTTTTGTTTGTATTAGTTTTGATTTTTAATTTTTTATATTTTACCATTTATGTATTATTAAGATTATTTTTTTTTATTTAGTATATAAATTTAGCGTTTTATTAACATTTTAATTTTATACAGGGTTGCCATTGCATTCAATTGCTGTCAAAATTATGTTGGAAATGGTCAAAAATTAATCATAAATTTTGTTAAATAGATTTTAGGTTTGAATTTCGGTTTGATAAAAAATGACTGACGTTTTGTAAATTAATTTTGGCAGCAATTAAATTTTATGGCAAACCTGATGGTTAATTTAAATTTTGCTTTAATTAAAATATTTGCATGATTTTTTTAAGGTATATTTAATTTATTATAAAGTAAAAATTTTGTAAATAAAATAATAATAAAACATTTAAAAATAACATAAATTTGTTTTACCACTTCTTATACTACGAAATCAAAGTTCTATAATTAAAATAAAATACACGAGGACATTTCATATGATTTTCTATGTATAAATAGATAGATATACTACATTCATATATATAAAGTTATATAAATAGTTTAAACTTGTTTCATTTTTTTTTACAATTTACGAAATTTACGAATTTTTTGTTTTTTTTATTTCGGTTTTATTTATATATAAAAAGGATAATGTTTGTAATTTATTTCTTCTACGTTTATGTATTTACTTTTTTTCAGTTAATAAATAAAAGGGATTGTTTCATATAATTGGCCTTTTTTCTGTTTCAAATTTAGGTATGTTGAAACTGCATTGAAATGTACCATATCATATAAATGAATGGCTTTAGTAATAATTTTCAATTTTCCAGTTTTTAATGTTTATAATTATTAAAATGAAGAAATAGACAACAAATTTTTTTACACATTTAAGTATATATTATTAATGCTATTTCTTATTCAAAATTAAAAATAAAAAAATTTAATTAATTTTAAGAAATAATTGGTGGTGTTGGTAGTATTGGCTTCTCTTTTTTTTAAATTGGTTTTAAAATAAAATGTTTTTTTTTTAATTCTGTATATAGATAGTAGAAGAAGTAAAATGATTGACTGATTTTGTGGTATGTGTTTTGTTTAATCTGATTCATCTTCTCGGTCGTCAAAACCCGTTAGATCGACCGCCTTTAACATACCTCGTGATATTGCATATTCGATCAAGGCCAAATGACAGAAAACATATTGGTCGGGCATTTGTATTGAGTATGCACGCTGTGAACGTATTTTTTCAACGGTGCCGCGTATATCCGCTGTACCAACATCTTCTAGACGGGATATGCAAATGTCCAAAGTAATAAATGTACCTAAAAGAAAATTGTCAAAAAGAGAAGAATTTAATTATTGTCTGGTATTTAAAATGAAAAATAAAAGTATTTGATGGTGATGTATATTGACGCGCTGGCTTCTAAATAAGCAGCGTAACCAAATTGTAGACAATAGAGATGCGAAACCAGATAAGTACTTTAAGCCCCGAGATTTGGGGTTTTAAATTTTGAAATCACGGGATGCTGAAATTTTCTCGGGATTAACTTATTTACGTGTAGTACCCGCTGTATATGTATTTTTATTTCAAAAAAAAACGGAATTTAAAGGGATTTATGGAGCTATCTCACTCCGGAAAAAATTAAAATAAATAAAGTGTCTCCATTATCTAATGCAGGAATACGGTTGGTTGGCTGGCCTTGACCTAGACCCCACAGGGCCTACAAGTTTTTAACGGCTGGGATAAAGATGGGGGGGGGGGGCGGGATGGTGAGGAGTCGAGGTCTTCTGATCAGAGCTGCGTTTATTTTGTCAGAAACCGGGATTTGGATTATGGCAGCCAAATTAGCCGCTGATTTTGGCCTGCCCTCCCAAGCTAAGAATTCTCAGGTAAACATGACTATTAAAAGGCAGGAGGGCAATCAAGGCGATCTCCGCAAACTTCTCCTTCTCTTTAACTGTACAAGCGTTCAAGTAAAATTAATTGGTTAACTGTGTGCCATAATACAGGTGCAGATTCCCTGGGCTTATAGACATAAGGATAATTAGAGGGCATGAGATGGGGGACAAACTGGCAAATCAAAGGGACCATTTGCCTTTGAAAAGAGCAGTAAATGTTCCACTTCAGTTTAATAATAGGGGTATATATTCTGTTGTGAAGGTCAGAGCCAAGGAGGTCTAAGTAAATATCACTTCTTGTAAAGGCTCCAGCATATTGCTCCCCGGGAACGACGATGTTTCTCGTTTTCTTGCAAAGGAACGATTATAAACTCCTGTGGGGATGACAATAGGTAAATGTTGAACAGCAGTTTATGCGAAAAAAAAAACAGAACGACTGACAATAATTGCAAGCTCTGAGTTTCATCGGGGAATAGGAAAACTGCGAAGCATATTCTATGTTACTGTTTAGCGTTCGTGCGCTTTAGATCATACCGTCTAGTGTCTAATTTCTTCCAAAATCTGGAGAAACTTTAATCTATACGATTTTAATTTGAAGGTGTTTTCAAAATCGATAGATTTGCTGGTGAATTTTTGCATCCGTGGGACATATTTGACCACGAAAGTATCGAAAAGGTCGCTCACATTGATTTTCCTTTAAGATGACACCTTAGCAAGAATATGCGAACAAATGGGTCACTATTATAGGAATATTAGGACATGGCTGCTTAACATGACGAATATTGAGTGGAAGAACATAAGTTACTGTAGCGTGTTTAAAGCCTTATGGCTAGATCACGATTGGGGATATTATTAGATATTGTTAAGTTTAGGCTATGACGAACGAATGGGATTGTGGCAATCCAGGCTAATGTAGGACGCGTAGAAATAAGGAAGAATATAAACATTAACAAAATTCAGACTTTAGATATATTTGTTCTAAAATTAAAATCAAATGGGGAATTTTTTAAATTTATTATTAGTAAAATCGACCTAAAACGAAACCGAAGCTGGGTTCGCACTTAGTCATGGTTTGCGTTACCTTTGTTTTAATAAATTAAAATTTGAGTGTTTTTGCATTCAAAGAAAATAAACCAGAATTACATAAGTATATGCATAAATTCTTTAACTATTTTTACCTGTTCTTCCTATCCCTGCACTACAATGCACCACAATTGGTGGCCCTCTTTGATGACCAGCCCAGGTATCACCTAAAGCTTGTACCATTTGCGCTTGTTTCTCCCGAACCTTTTGCAGAAAAGTTATCATGGCCATGGCAGAACTAGGAACACCATAATCCGGCCAACTGGTAAATTGCCAATGTGATACATTTCTTACTTCATCAGTCTAAAATTAAAAAAAAAATATATATTAAAACTAAAATCGAAATTTAAGGCAGGTGTTTTGACTTTTGAGTGTAAAAAAATTAACTTACCTTTGTATTTCTCAACTCTAATGATGCTACAGTATAATCTTCATTGGTTTCTATACTAAGTGTTCGCACATGGAAGTTACCAAATTCTAAGGAACTGTTTTCTTGTGGTTCCCAATATTGACCGCATTTAACGCGACCACGCTCCATAACGCGTGTTGTCATAACTATAACTAAACAGTGTTGTTCCCAGATCATACGCCAAAAATCTTGGGATGTCTTTGGTAATGGACCTTGAATAAAAACAAAAAAGCAAAATAATTAATGTTAAACTTAAAAAAAAAACATTTTTTACTACATAAAAATAGTAAGTATTACTCAACAGAGCTTAAATTAGGACAAAAATTAAGCAAATGATCTATATAGGCAATTTCATTGTGACGGGTGTGACAATATTAACAAAAACAATATGAAAAACTTCTGCGTTGATTATGATAGTTTGAGTTTTGTTTTATAATATGTAGCCCCCATCATATTATATTGTAAGTGCTGCCAATCTTTTACACCTCTGATGTGATGAGAGTACGTAAGTTTCTAAAATGGTTTAGCAAATAAACATTTACCGAACACTTGTTAAATTTTGTATCCACATTTTCTCCTTTTCAATACATTATGGTTTCACATGATGACACTTTGTATTTTTTCACAACATTTTTTGGCATGTCGTAACATAGTATTACCATGTAAAGTGCTTTAAGCTGGCAGCTTAAAGCACTTTACATGGTAACACAAAGTATTTAGATTTTGAAGAATCAAAATATTATGAAATTCTCTCTGTTCTAAGTATTTTTCATGTTTACACGGATGGTGTGGGTAATATAAGAAGCTGTTTTTTTTGCTGGTTTTCTTTTGTGGAAAAGGCATATGGTTTAAGTTCTACAATATTAACAAAAACAACATGAAAAACTTCTGCGCTGAATTCGATTGTTTTTATATTGTTTCATAAAATGTAGCCACCTCCATTAGATGTTGTAAGTGCTGCCAATCTTTCACATCTCTGATGTGATAAGAATACGTAACTGTACATCTTGACGAGACAAATTAATGTCTAGACAAATGTCAAAATCCATATAATTTTTTACTGTTTTTTTAATATACTGAGTTTGACGTTTTCTAGGCATGAATTTGTCTAGTCAAGACCTACAATAAGTTTCTAAAATGGTTTAGAAAATAAACATTTACGGAATACCTGTCAAATTTTGTATCTGAATGCTCTTCTACTCAATACATTATGTTCTAACATTTTTTTTTACATATTGTTACATATGTATTACCATGTAATGGTACCTTTAGCAGGCAAACGAACAGAACCATATGGATTTTGTTTATACAATATTAATAATGCAGCATATTTTATGGTGTAATATATATATAAATTTCCTTAACATTTTTCGTAAAATCGAGCAGAGTGCCAGCCTTAACACTAAAAAAATTCCATTTATTAAATAAATAACAAAACCGGCCAAGGTCACTTAAATATCAAGTGTTGTACAGTTGAAAACCGCAATGCAAAATAAAATATTAAAAAACTACAACGTTCAGGCAAAAGTTTGATTTAAAGGATATTTTAAGAAAAAAAAAACTAATGGAGAAAGGGCGTGTAAGAATTAATGTAGCCACAACCTAAAAATACTTAAAAATATGATTTATACGGAATAAATACCTGTGCAATAACATGGCGTGTTTATTAATAAATAATGAAAGAAAAAATAAACAGCTGCTTTGTACTTTTCAAATCATTTATAAGACTTCACTTAATGACACAAGTAAAAAAGGGCATGTATACAGCTATCCACTACTAAACATACATACATACATCCACATGACTAACCGCTATGACTACAATTTTATACAGATATGAGTTATTTCTCAACAACTTTCCCCCGCAACATAAAAAGTATTTGGCATCAACGTAGTTTTTACAGTGTCTATTGTCCTATACGCTGCAGATAACGCGAATAGTCTATACATGTGTATATGGAGTATGTCCGAGTAAAGTTCTCGATTACAAGCCAAATTCACAAATTTAGAGAAAAATCATTCGATTTGAAATCAAATTAGCTCCATATGCTGCATTTGGAATACATTTTCCATTTATTTATTTTTTTTTTAAATAAAATGTTGCCTACAATTAGTTATGTAAAACGTCAAATAGATTTAAGAAAGATAATTTCATAATACTTCTTGGTGCTGAAAATATATTTAAACCTAGTTTTGCTATAACTTTACAATATGTTTTAAATTTAAAATTATTAAAAAAAACAAAAAAAAAAAAACAATGACACACACACACATTTAATTTAGTACTCCAAATGAAAAAATCGAGGCCAAATCGTCGCATTCGATTCGAATCGAAATTTCATTCGATCGATCGAGTTGTCAATGCTTTGAGTATAGGAATTCTAATAGGAATTTTTAAATTTCGATTCGAATCGAATGCGACGATTTGGCCCCAGTACACGTCTGATGAAATCAGGAGGCATATTACGGCATTCGATTCGAATCGAAATTAAAAAATTCTAATTAGAATTGACAACTTGATCGATCAAGTAAATTTTATATTCGAATCGAATGCCGTAATTTTCCCGCAGTACGAATGGTCACCCTTTATGACAGAAAAAATTTTTCGGTTAAAACGTCGCCAAACTGAGTAAGTTAAAAAACATTTCTAAATATTGAAAAAAATTGTAAGTTTATTGATTTTATTTTTTTTGTGTGCTTATTCGCTTAGAAATAGTTGTTATATTATTTTGAATAATTCTAACGGTCCCTGGTTCAAAGTTTCTTTTTGCGATATTGGACAATGGACACTGTATGTAGGACAATAATCTCATAATAATTTTTTGCCGTTCAGTTAGTATGGAATGCCTCATATTAAAAGTCGACATTTTTTTGTTAATTGTGATGTTAGAGCAGACAACTTCAGAGGGACATTGTGAATTGAGCAATTATTAAAAAAAAACTTAAGTATACATGGTTTAAGATTGGAGAAACTAATAGTTGTTTTAAACCGAATTAAAATATGTAATCTCTTTTTAAGCCTGGGGCAAATTCGGCATTCGTTTTGAATCGAAATTCTACTCGATCGACCTAATTGTCAATGCTTTTAGCCTAGGAATTCTAATTAGAATTTTTTAATTTCCATTGAAATAGAATGCCGTAATTTTCCCCCCTGGTTCTAGTTTTTAAGTTAAATATAGCGTTTTCTCTAACTTCAGCAACTATTACGACATATATACGAATATTTCAAGAATTTAAATAAGCAAAGCATTCAAAAATTCATCCAATTGGAAACAGTAAAATATTCAAAATCCCGCAATAAAATAACCCTTAGTTTTTTCCCACATTCGCCAAAAGAATAATTTTTTTCCGCAAAATTTGATTTTTATATCACAATAAAAAATTTAAAAATACACAAAACTTTATTTTTTTCTGTAGATGTATAGCTAAGCTACACTCAAAAAATTTCATGCATCATACGACCAAACTCGTTTGTACATTGTAGGAAATCTTTCGTTATTTCGCACCACGAATTTTAAGAATAATCTAACATATACATACATACATACATCTATACAAACTGTATGCAAGTAAATTCTAAAAATTGAGCCTGTAAGTACACATTGTATGGATAAACTTCTCATAGTTTAAATTCCGGTTCGATACCATAATGCATAATTTAATAATGGGGGTAAATATGATTTAAAAAAAATGCCTTCAAAAATGATTTATTGATTAAACACTCATAAGCAACTTAAAATTGTATGAAAAAAGAAATCGTTTTATTACTTAATTTGTTTGTATTAGGTTTGTAGGTCAAGCAAATGCTTTGGTCATCAACTGAAATGCCTCACCCATTGCCAGCAAAACCACCCTCTAAGCAAATAATTATTTGTTTAAAAATTGAATGTGCAGTACCTTTACGTTACATTTAACCCTAATATTTTATTTAAAGACAAATAATGACAGCACAAAATCAACACAAGGACATTTTGTTTTCTTGTTGCTTTTGCTTTCAATTTATATTTTTATCTTTTTTTAACTTTATTTCTTGTACAAACTCAATACGTTAAAAAGCTATAAATTTAAATGGTCAAATGGTTAGAAAGAAAACTTAAGGAAAAAGAGATGAAAATAATTGCAAATTCTATTTGCTTTACCTAGTTACTGTGTAAAAACAATATTGATTTTATTTTTATTACATTCTTAACAGTTGTTTTGTTAACCCAATCGAAGCAACTTACTTTTTAAGGCCGGTACGCAATTCTTCCTGGATTTCAGGTTTAAGATTTTACATTTATTTCTGCAAGGAAAGTTTATTTTGTAGAGTGTTTATAAAGCTGCATTTCCACGTAGCAATTTTAATTGCTGAGAACAAGCAACGACGTCGGCAGAATAACGGCACAACGATTGCTTATTGCTTTGAGTGGAGAACACGTAAAAAAGCAACTTCACGTTTTCGCCATGTTTTTTTGTGAAATAAAATGTTTTAATTAAGCTTTTCGTAAGTCAAATTAATATTTTATCCATATTTTTAATATTTTTGCCATTTTCCTTCTGGGAATTGCAAAAATAATAAACTTAAATTGCGGAAAGACTGAAATGTCGGCAAATTGCTAGGCAATAATTGCTTAGGTGATTGCTGGAGCAATCATTGCGCAACTAATTGCTACTAGAAATGAGCGATCCCGTGATTTTCAACAGAATAGTTACTTCTAAGGAAGGCCCAAAAACGTTACTTTAAATAACATACCAAAATTTTAAGTATCAAAAGTGCAGTTAACAGTTGCTACTCAGGAACATTTATTATTTTTTCCACGAACCACAATGCAATTTATTTATGTATATGAGGGTTAAAAGAACGAGGTTGTTGGTAACAACATCGCAGTAAATAGTTACTTTACAGGAAATCCTAAAAACAATTGTTTTCATAACATATCAAAGTAACTTCATACATCGCAGTAACAGTTACTTCACATTTTATGCCACTGAAGTATCCAGTGATTTTCAAGTCACAGGTATAAAATCACAGGTACAGGCATTTCGCCCATCTCTAATTGCTACATATGTATGTCAATTTGCGCTCTCACCTCGCAGTTTGTACAAAAGCAATCAAATTTAAGAACTGCCGCAATAAGTATTGCTACGTGCAGACAGACCCCCATTAAGCAGTGTTGCAGCAACCAATAAGTTTTTTAAACCAAAATTCCAGTCGCAAAATACTTAACAAAAAAAGCTTACCTTGAGTTGAAATGTATGCATTTTTCTGTTTATAACCATCTACAAAATTGGCATTTATATAGTCGGATAACTCATCGCCATCAACGCGTGACAGCACTACTCGACTGTGATCATAACAGAGAACATCTGTGTAACGATTTTTGGTTAAATTATTGCGCATTCTGCAAAAAAAAACATATTTTGTAAGAAATCATAATTTATTTTAAATAAAAGAAGGAAATAAGAAGTAAATGTGGATGCATGTAATATGTAGTTTTGTAAAAAGGTATGTATGTTACCTGGCATGTAAAAATGTGCCATCGGGTGCTCGACTACGTATTTCAGCATATTCTTTGACGAGCCCTGGACGCCCCAGTGTTTTTACCATTTGAACAATTTGTTCAATTGTTTTTGAATCACCCTCTTGACCAGCCAGACTGTCGTCATCACTAAAACCAGACGAGGCACTACTTGGTGGGTTCTCTGACCAAAAATCACCGAGACCCGTTTGACCACTGCCACTTACTAACGATGTATTTGTTGCTGTCGTTGAATTACTACCGTTCACTAGCGGTGCTGTGATTATATCACCGTTTGGTGTTGTAACACCGTTCGCTAAATTAATCAATTTATTATTGTGTATGGGCGATGTGTTATTTATGTTGGTGCTATTTGTGGTGGTGGTGTTGTTGGCAATTGGCACTAGTGTATGATGACCGTTTGTTAAGGTTGATGGTGAGGTTTGAATATTTTCGTTTGGCTCCGCCAGAAATCGTTGACAATCACCGTTTGTCACTGCTCCGGCGGATGATGGTAATGTAATGTGTTGTTGCTGTTGATTGTTCGCTATGGGCGAATCAATTGAATTATTTTGATTTGTAATCGCTGTTGTTGCTGGCAAAACACCAATATTGGCGAGTAATTCGTCTTCACGATTCGTCATCGATTTGCGACAATGCAGCAACCATGTGTTGTGTTCAATCTCCAGTGTACCACCAAGATGTTTTGGCAATGCTTTGCGAGGCACGTGCAAACTCAATGTAGGCACTGACACTGTAAAAACTCGTTCGCGCAACTTTTCTCTCACAAATAGACGCAGTATTTTGAAGGGAGCTTTAAACCACAATGGCGCCGTTACAATGAGAACTTTTTTTAAACGCGCTGGATAGCCACCCTAAAAGTAAACAATAATATTTACGGAAAAATTAATAAAAAGTTAAAACATTGTGCATTTGTTAAAATTATAATTAAATCATATAAAAAAATTCATGTAAATGTACTAATGTATGCAATTAAAAAAAAATGTGTTGTAATAAGTATTTCCTAGAATTACTTTAATTTATAATCGACACGATATCGAAACATTTTTTTAAAACTTTTTTATACTAATTTTTTATCAAAGATTTGTATCTTTGTTTTGTGTATTATAACTTTTAATCGCAATTAATTACTCTCATAATGCCTAACATTTGTCACGATTTGTATTTAATTTGAATTAATATTTCCATTAATTTGAGAAAGGTATTATTAGGTCATCGGGAATTGTTATTTTTAAACATTTTATTTTTTTTTATAACAGTAATAAGATTCTTCACTGTAATCTGTAGTTAAATTTTATTTAAAAATAATTTTTTTTTTAACTTATAAACTTTTTTAAAGACGAATTTAACAACTTTTTCTCTTTAGAAGAAAAACGTTGTTAATGTTTTTAAAAATGAACAATTTAAAAAATATTTTTTAATTTATTTTAGGAACAATTAAACAAACCAATTTGCCCAGTTGCCAGTAGTTGTCGATTGTTCATTGGTTGTTCTTGTTGCATATAAAAACTGCAGTTGGTTAGTTCTCTTAATTTCGAAAAAAAAACTTTTTCGCACAAATACGACATGGCAACAGATCAGAATTGCAAAAGTACATACATGCATGACTTTTGTACAATACAAGTAGAAAAATTAATGCACTCAAGTGTATTTAATTTTAACTCGACAATCTCTTTTTGTCTTCCAAAGTCGTTTTTCTTTTGTATCTTGTATTATTTTATGTTTTTAAATGCTTTTTATACCTCCTAGTTATGTAAGAAACACAACACGAACGTACGACGAGCTTTTCGCCGCGAATATTCGTCGGCATAAATAAACCATGTTTGTGTTAATGAAAATGCTTACAACAACAACTTATGTACGACGAAGTTTGTCGCACGCGGTAAACCTAGCGATAGATTTATTTATATTTCATACGCCAGCGAACAATGAACAAAACAGTGAGTGCAATGTTGCCATATCCGGCTTTAGTTTTCAAGAACTTTGGTAATTAATTTTTTTTACTTTAACAATTGATTTATTTTTGTTTTAAAATATTTATAATTAATTTAATATGTAGTAGTTGATCATAAAAATAATTTTTGGTAATGTTGTTGTTATTATGTCACTATGTAAGTATATATTTTTAATATGATCACACTATCAGGGGGGTTAATTTGTGATTCGATTCAAGTCGAAGTGCTTTCAAAAAGGATTTTTGATTCGAAATTTAAATCGTATTGTTTAATACGTTTAAAAGATTCATAGTTTTATGAAAAAATTTAGGGTAAATATATCGATAGATACTGAAATTAAAAAATATAGTGGTGCTTTAAGTTTTGAGAAAGAATTCTAAAAATTTTAATTTTCATTAAAAAATAAAAATAAATTTCTGAACGTTTGTTAAAAGTTTTTGAAAATCGTACTATGTAATTCAATTTGTATATATTCGAAAGATTTTTGATTCGAATCGAATTACATAATAACTCTCCAGCTATCTTTGCTTAAATTGAAACCCTTTATATGAAGTTATTTGTTCGTCGTTATTGTGCATCATATGGCGAATTTGCATAGCGAACTTTTGTCCGCAAATTCGCTATGATAGGCGAAACTTGTCGTACGTTCAAATTGCGTTCCTAGCGTTAAACGGATTATGGCCATTGCATTTTAGGTCAATTCGTATTTTAATTGCACATACACAGAAATAAAAACAATAACACAGACACGCTCAGATAGGTACTTAGTACTAAGTGGATTGTTTTTATCTTGTCGTTTTTACTTTCCCCTATTTTCACTCGGTACATAATCTTAAATATCGTTACCTTAATATAGAAAGGCCCTAACTCGTATGTTTTAAGTCTAGATTTTTTTTGGCTAATTGTGATAAACAATTTATCGAAATAAACGAAAATCTGGGCTTATAAAATATTACGAGTTAGGGCCTTTTCATATTAAGGTAACGATATACATAAATATGCATGTATGAAAGTACAAAGATAGAACTTTTGTAATTTAATTTGTGATTAAATAGTTTTTCATTTGTCATTTAATTCTTAATTCTTCGATTTTTTAGCAAAAAAGATAGCGCTTCTTATCTGTACTACAAAGCATTAAACAGTGAAGGTGCCTGCCTATACACCTACAATAACATTGTGCAACTTTTAATTGCAAATTATTCGTTTTTTTTATTTACTAAAAATTGTAAAATTTTAATATTGCAATTCGAAAATGTTCGTAAAGTCAAAACATTTACATGAAAAAAGCGACAAAAGAAAGTATAACATTGTTTGCAAGTTTGGGCAAGTAAAATTTTTACTTTCAAATATCTTTTAACCTGCTGATTTGTGTTTTTATTTTTAATTTAAAAAATCTTCTAAGACC
The DNA here is from genome assembly GCA_963583895.1 of Melanophora roralis. Lineage (NCBI taxonomy): Eukaryota > Metazoa > Arthropoda > Insecta > Diptera > Rhinophoridae > Melanophora > Melanophora roralis. Next base: position 39,335,614 of record OY757190.1, read on the forward strand.
TAAGAATAATCAACTGAGATGTAACATAAAGCGACTGGATATTCTTTTAAAAACCTTCTAATTAGTTATTCATTTGAACCAATAAAATACTTCATTTCAATTCAAACAATTAAAATTCAACTGTCAGAAAATAATAAAGTTAACAAAATTTTCATTCCCTTTAAATTTCATTACAAAATATGTTTAGGAAATTTGTAAAAATTACTAATTTTGAAAAATTTTGTTTTTTTTTTTATTTTGGCTTTAGTTCATTTTTGATTAAATTTATTCTTTTTAAAAATTATTATTTTACTCACACCAGCCAAATAGAAAGCACTTTAAATTCAGCTACGGATTTTCATTAGTACTCTAAGAAAGATAGTGGTATTTTTGGCTGTAAACTTTATCTACATATTAAAATTACATGTTATCCAAAAAGGCAAACGGAATTTATTTTTTTAAGTTAGCGTAAACTTTATTGAACCTATTGTCATAAGACAAAACAAACAAAAAAAAAAAAACAAAGAAAAAAACTAAGTTTTAGACAAAATACTAACAAAGTGAGTTGTTATTTTGTTGTTGCCTACCCAGTTAATGTAATAACTTACTGGATGTACTCTTCCACTGTTTTTAAAATGTAAATATGAATAAAAACAAAATTATTTAGTAACATTTTTAAAGTCGATAGATGTAAAAATATTAAAATTTTTTATGAAATTGTCCGTTTGCATGGGAACTACCTCTTTTTTTGCCAATGTCAAACAAATTTTTTTTCCAAATGTTTAAATTACACAAGAATTACTTAGAGCAGGTTTTAAGCTGATGGCTGATATAGTTTTCAAAACATAGAATGTTAATAATTTCATCGAATTGTCCGCTGTAATAGTTTTGCAGTTTTTGTTGGGCATGGAAAAAAACTTTTCTTGTTTCCTAAAAAATTGTTTTCCAATTTAGTTCTAAGTCTTCAATATATCTGTGCCAAATATGGTGCAACAGTGGCCATATTTACTGAGATATATAGGGATTAACGCTTGGGTTTTATTCTAAAAAATTAGTTGTCGTATATTGAGGTTTGTTTTTTTATCTCGACCCGTAGTGTTCAGATCTTGCATATTTAAATAGCGATCTGCTTAGAAAAATATCTGAAAGTTTGAAACGTGTTTCGTTCCCTATCAATAAGAATCCAGAATAAATGCACTTTATAGGGTCGTAAATGAATACTGTAGAAATTACAAACAGAATGATCAACCGATATATGCCTTTATCACTATTTAAAGGGCATAAAGCACATTTGCTTGAAGATTTTGTCTAGAGGTGTTCATTTAATCGTAAATATTTTCTAAAAACAATTTGGCAATTTTTGTTTAACTCTTTCTTTTTTTTTTTTTGTTTTTACTTTTAAGTATTTACTAATAACTAATAACACACCTTATGTAATACAATATCTTTATTTTTCTATATTTGTGGTATTACGTTTAGTTGACCTGTTTGATGAACTCTAAGTTATATATTAAGTAAAACAAGCTCGAGGTCTGTTGTTGTTTTTAATAATTTATTTTATTAAAAATTGTCGATATTTCGCCAACCGTCGGTTAGCATCATCAGGACTCTTTTATAAAATATAAAACATATAAAAGAAAACAAACATTAAAACCACCTTACATTACGTACAATAAAACAAAGAACTTACAAGTAAGCAACAAATATAAAATTAAAAAATCACAAAATCACCCTTATTTTTAAACATTTATAATTACACTAATTACCAATTTCTTTTGTTTATTAAGTGCTTATAGCTTTGTGACGAATTCTCAATATCAGTCTGGAAGTTTAATCGTTGTTGTTGTGATGTGTTTATAATGTGAAACATTTCTAGTGTGTATCTCTTATTATATCTCTCTTCTGTTTGTAATACTTCTACATTATCAAAGTCTGGAATATGTGCTCTCTCTGCACAGTGGGCAGCAAGTGCAGTTTTTTGTGTCGAATTATTCCCTCTATTTCTTAAATCTGATTTGTGTCCAGCAATTCTTGTTTTTAACTTATTTTTAGTTGTTCCTATATATATTTTATCACACGTAGAGTTTTCATTGCCTGTGCATTTTATTTTTTATATTAAATTTGATTTGTCCATTTTATCAATTTTGCTCTTAGTTCTTGAAAAGAGTTGTCCGAGTGTATTGTTCGTCTTTTGGGCTATTTTATATTTCTCTTTATTAAAAATATCTGAGTTAATAACTCTTTCTGAAATTCTGGGTACATATATCATGGATTTATATAGATTACTTGTATCCTGTCTTGGTTTTGGTTTCTCATTTTTATTAATATTTATTAGATTGTCGGTGATATGATCGGGGAAAGCATTCATTGTCAAAATATTCTTTATTTTTCTTATATTGTCTCGGTGAAATTGTTTGTCACTGATTGTTAGTACCCTACGTATAAAGTTGCTGGCCGTATTCATTATCATACTCTTTGGATGGCTAGAGTAAAAATTAATTAGTCTTCCAGAAGACGTAGGTTTTTGATACCAGTCAATTTTTATGGTGCTACCCGTTCTTACTATCATTGTGTCTAAATATGGTAGACATCCATTTCTTTCTTCTTCAATCGTAAACTTAATTTTAGGGTGAAAACTATTTAATTGGTTCAAAGTCTCTTCAATTTTATTTATCTTTACAATCCCAAACAGGTCGTCAACATATTTAGTTAATAGTCTTGGTTTTATTGTAAGATTTTTCATGCAATCCAGTAAGAGCTCCTCCATCACTATGTCCGCCACAATTGGAGATGCTGGCGAGCCCATTGGTAGTCCGCTTATTTGTGTGTACAATTTTTCTTTATACTTAAAGTATCTATTTTCTTTTATACAAAATCTTAAGATTTTAATAAATAGCTCTTTAGGGATGGTAGTATGGTTTTTGATCTCGTCCCATTTTCTTACGATCACGTCAATTGCGTAGTCAACAGGTATACATGGAAACAAAGACATCACATCAAAAGACACCAATTTTTCGTCATTTTCTAATAAATCTAATAAATATTAATAAAAATGAGAAACCAAAACCAAGACAGGATACAAGTAATCTATATAAATCCATGATATATGTACCCAGAATTTCAGAAAGAGTTATTAACTCAGATATTTTTAATAAAGAGAAATATAAAATAGCCCAAAAGACGAACAATACACTCGGACAACTCTTTTCAAGAACTAAGAGCAAAATTGATAAAATGGACAAATCAAATTTAATATACAAAATAAAATGCACAGGCAATGAAAACTCTACGTGTGATAAAATATATATAGGAACAACTAAAAATAAGTTAAAAACAAGAATTGCTGGACACAAATCAGATTTAAGAAATAGAGGGAATAATTCGACACAAAAAACTGCACTTGCTGCCCACTGTGCAGAGAGAGCACATATTCCAGACTTTGATAATGTAGAAGTATTACAAACAGAAGAGAGATATAATAAGAGATACACACTAGAAATGTTTCACATTATAAACACATCACAACAACAACGATTAAACTTCCAGACTGATATTGAGAATTCGTCACAAAGCTATAAGCACTTAATAAACAAAAGAAATTGGTAATTAGTGTAATTATAAATGTTTAAAAATAAGGGTGATTTTGTGATTTTTTAATTTTATATTTGTTGCTTACTTGTAAGTTCTTTGTTTTATTGTACGTAATGTAAGGTGATTTTAATGTTTGTTTTCTTTTATATGTTTTATATTTTATAAAAGAGTCCTGATGATGCTAACCGACGGTTGGCGAAATATCGACAATTTTTAATAAAATAAATTATTAAAAACAACAACAGACCTCGAGCTTGTTTTACTTAATATATAACTTAGAGTTTATTTTTCTATGTTACGGTCACATTTAAAATAGTAGTTAATAGGCATAAGTGTTGAGTATAATATGATTTCAAAATAAGAATAAGAGAAAAAAAGTTATACATTTTTAAAATAAAATCGAAAAAATTCTTATTTAAATAATTATTTGGTTGAGATAAAAATTTCTATTTTTCTTTCCCAAATTGTAGATGGGAGTGTGCACGAGTGTGTATCAAATGATCAACATGACGTATAAGTAATATCAATTTCAATAGAATATTTTTTTAATTACGTATATGCCACGGTGCACCAGCAAAACAAAAAAAGAACATGTATGTATGTGTGTATGTATGTATGTAAAAGTATGTGTGTTTGTTTGTAGAATATAATTAAAAATAATCGCGTTTATATGTTGTTTGCAAATAGCAAAATAAATTTATTTAAAAATTTAAATAAAAGAAGAATGCATTCATCTGAAAAATCAAAAAAAAAATAACATAAAAGTGAACAAAAACAATGACCTACTTATGTGTGAAACAAAATGTAAAAAAGATGAGCTGCAAAAAATATTTATAAGGAAAATTTTAATATTAAAAAATGTGTCATATTTGATGGCAAAAAATACAAATTAAGATACTAGTATTAAACAAGTAATAATGATATTTTTAAATTGAAATAAAAAAACATGTATATGAATGTAAATCAGTACATTCGATTGTTTGAATCTATACATACATTTTTGTTCTAAACAACATTTTAATAAAATAGATACTTACATATTTTGTCATTTAGGTAATTCCAGGAAAAAAGTAATGAAAAGCCAGACTTTATATACCTTTTTTCAGGGGAAAGCTTATGTCTTTTTGCAATTAGAGTTTAAATGAAATAAGAGACTTTTCTTTTATAACTTATTATATATTATTATAAAAATTGAAGTATTTCCCCAACAAACAAGAATAGCTCGTTCTGGAGTTACGTTACTTTTTCCTGGAATTGCCATATGTGTACATATATATGTATATGCATAATCCGAACAAAGCTGTTGTTTTTTTTAAGTTTCTGAATTTGATTTTGTTTTTAAAACTATGAGTGTTCATATTATTTTACATAAATATGTATCTATGTCAACATTTACGTTAAAAAAAACAGGGACCGAAACAAAAAACTCTTTCTGAATTTTCCAAAAAAAAACTAGTGAAAGGAAACATAGGAAGTAAAGTGAAGCGTACCATCTTGAAGGTATTAAGGTAAATATTATGCAGCAGCCGTAATAATAATGAAAAAATTATTTTTTTTAATTATTTTTTTGAATTAAATTTTGTTTTGTTTTTTTGCAGATAAATTTTATCATTTTTAAATTAATATGAAAATAAGTTGAAATAATTATGATCTATCTTTGATTTTTTAAAATAATAATTATTTTTGATTTTTTTTTTGCCAAAACATAAACATCTTTAAATTATGTATAGAAAAAAATTATTATTTAAAATAAAATAAAAAAAAGTACATTAATCATAATCGTTATTTTTTGATCAAAATATATAAATTATATTTCTGCAGAAAAGAAAAAAAATTATTTTTTGTTAAAAAAATTAAAAAAAAAAATAATTATTTAAAAAAAATCAAATATACTAATTAATTTTGTTTTTTTTTTTTGGAAAATAACATTTTTTGATTTTTAATTATATTAAATTAAAAATGATTTTTTTTGCCAAAAAATCAAAAATTGTATAAAATATAAACCAAAAGAGATTTTTTATATTTAATTTAATATAATTATTTTAGTCTGTGACCTATTTTTTTATGTTAAATATTTTTACTAAGAAATAAAAAACTTTTTTTAATATTTTTATTTTTAACCAGAAATAAACCCACTTAAACCAATCTTTTTTAAATGACTATCTGTCATTTATTTTGCCATGTAAGAGAATCTGTCAGAAGCGTTACATAAACTGCATGCATTTCCTTTTATTTTTATTTTTTCGTTATCTTCCCTTTTTAGCAATTTGTTTTGTAAACATTAAAAATTTTTAATAAGCCCCCTAATGGATTACTCTTTGCTACAATGAAGCCACATCTGGAGAAGTAGGGCACTTCATAGATGTATGCATGCTGCAGACAGACAAATTTTTAAAAACCAAAGATAAAGGAAAAACAAAATTATATTATTGTTCATTGACAAGATAAAACTTTTTTGAATACAAAATAATTTTTATCTTTAAGAATAAATGATTTAAAATGTTTGTATTAATAATATGTTTTTCCTCAACACAGAAAAAAATCATAATTTCTTAGGAGTTAAACAATAAGCGAAACCCCTGAGTAAAATAAGTTCTATTGGGAAGAGAAATAAAACAAACTGGAATGGAAAGTGTTTTGGGCATTGTTATATACATACGTACGTGAGTGCACCCGTACATACATTCCAGGGGTGTGTGTTTATACAATGCATTTGCATGTTTTGTGAGTTGACATTGATGTACATATTTACAAATTTATTTACATTCATATGTAAAAAAATGCACATCAATTTTATATGCAAATGAAAGTATTATATAATGTTTACTGTAAAAAAATTTTCCAGCGAAAGTGTTGGAATCATGATTCTGACACTGCCATTGCGAGATGTAAATTTCTGTACATTTATTTGTGGCATAAAATAGTATCTGGTAGATGTGTAAAATTGCACAAATAAATACACAGATACATCCATTTCTGTGTGATGGTAGGTATAATATGAAGATTTTACGAAAAATATGTTTGAGCATAAGTATGTACGTACATGTGACATAATTTACGTTCATTTTAACATTAAAATAAGGCTTAAAATAAATAACACATAAGTACTTGATTTTTTGATCGATTCTTTACAATCTAACTTAAACTCACCAGACTTATACTAGACGTACAGAGCCTACTTTTCTACACCCTTTTTTTTGTAGAAACACAAAAAGTTTCATAAAAGTTCTGTCATAAAAAGTTCCATCGTGTAGGTCTAGTAATAGTGGTGTAAAATAAGCCTATAAAGAGCTTAATTATAAAATTCAGGGTTTCCCTTTCCCCATTTTATAACTAAATTAGGCTTTAGGCTACTGCTTACTCTTAGAATTTTTTCAAATGCTAAATTATTTTGTATGTGACTTTCAAACAAATTTGTACTTTTGGTTCTTTATTAAAATCTAATTAATGTAACAAAATGTTTATGCACAACTCTCCGTGTGTAGGCAGACGTTTCTTTAATTTTTTCTATTACATATTTCTATTTTATTTTCTTTGCATGCTAATAAGAAAACAAAAAAATAAACAAACAACGACCTCTTAAATCATGTTTTAAGTGGGTAAAGACATCATTGTCACATCATAGAACAATAAAACAATCTAAGCAAAATTTTTTTATATTGTTAACTTATGTATATATGTATATATATGTTTATACATACTGTCATCAAAATTTGCACGACACTTTTTTTTTGTTTTTTTTTCTCTCCTGGGTTTTTGCCACAAAATAATAGAAAAATAAAAACAAAATAAAGTGGGTAGTAGAAGACATGTGTTTAGTATTTGACATTGTTTGGGTAAGCAGAGCTTTTAAAAAAGCAAAACTTAAATCATATCGACAATGAAACATTAAAAAAACACGAGATTTTATCTACTCACAGCTTAGTTTACACTTATGGATAGAAAGATAGAATACAATATGAAAAATGTTGGTCCGTTAACATGGGGGCTATCACTCGCCGTGGTCCTTCCCTGCCAATTTTTTCCAAAAATTAATATATTTTATTAGAAATCGATAGCTGCTATAGTTTTTAAGATATGACGTTTCAAAAACTTAATTAAAATGGTTCGTTTGTATTAGGGGTCTTGCTACTATTCAACCGATTTTTTAATAATATTGATACAGTAGTTAAATTACTTTAAATTACTATTCGAAATTGATAAATATTATAAAACGTTGGCATTTAAAAGGGGCATGTCACTAATTTTTTTCCTTTCAAAAAACATTTTCCCCAAACTTAGTTGTATGTCTTCAAAGCCTTAGTTCAAAGTTTTCTGGTAGCAGTTGCCATAGTTACTGAAATATTTTGGGACATATTTATGAATGGATTTTGTTTCAAAAAAGTTTTATTTCAAGTTTTTGCTTTTATCTCGGTCCGTTGCTTATTTCAAACAGTAATGTGCTAATGAACATTTTTGATAGTTTGGCACCAATCCTGTCCTATTATTCTTATACAAAAGGATCCAGATTATATTTTAAACTAAATAAAAAACTGACACAATTCAAAATGGATCATAGTTTATTTTTTCTTAAGTCAATTCTCAGATCAAATCTTAAATTAACACGAAAGTTTCGTTCATAATTTAGTAAAATTCATACTACGACGGGGTTTACTGTAAATAATAACTATTTTTGAGTTTTCAATGAAATCATGCACAAGGAGACATAGGAAAGTCAAGCGAAGTACATCATATTGATTATATTAAACTAGTTTTTTTTTAAATCGAGTGCTTTTTAAATTTTAGATTTTTAAATTTTAGATTTTTAAATTAAAATAAATGTTTTTTGTTTTTAATTTTTTTTGTCAAGAAATAATAATTATTTTTTGCTTTTTATTTTTTATTTTTGGTAGAAATAATTGATATATATATTTTTAATTAATATAAAAATTAAAAATAACGATTGTTGTTATCATTAATGATTTATATTAAAATTTAAATATAATAATTCACCCCTTTTCTGCACTTCGATTCGAATCGAAATTTTCTCCGTCGGCCTCCTTTACTGTGAAATAGTTTGACAACAAATAACTTTTTCTTAATATATTTTGGATTTTTCGTCTTTTTGTTCTTAAATTTTGTGCTACCTAATATTAAAGTTAGGAAAATACATTTTTTATTTCTATTTTGTTATATTTTGCATGCGGAATCGTAATTATTTTTGCAAAAAAAAAAAAATAAATAAAAAATCAAAATCAAATAATAACTATTTTTTGACAACAAGCTAAAAATCAAAAAATAATTATAATTTTTTGAATTTTTTTTATTTACTTTTTTATTTTGGACTCTTTAGATTACTTTACGAAACCATTCCTTTAAACCTTAATAAAATTTTTGTTGTTGCAAAAATTAAAACATATTTTGTTCTTAACAATAGATCATTTAAAAAAGAATGTGCAGGGGAAAAAGTAAAAATTATAGCAAATTTACGGCAAGTAAAAGTAGGTGGAAATTGCCGTTTACTGTTACACTTTTTTTGTAAAAGTTAATATATGAACTTACGTATGTACATACGTATATAAGCGTGAACATATCAAAACAGAAACCCACAATATTTTTTTTATAAATGAGCTGGCTTGTCATGTGTAATTCCTGTTAAGCAAAAGCCATTGGTTGCAAGTAACATAAAGACATAATGCGATTTCCCTAAATGGGTGACTATTTGCCTTAAGATTAGGATAAGGGTATGTTTTAAGATTTTCCATTACTGGTCAATATGTTACTATATTGTAGTTTTTAAGAAAACATCTTACTTACAGAATAAAAATTTCGTTCTACTGCTACTTATTAACCTATATAAAATCTCTGGGCATAACACCTACATACATGTGGATGAAAGAAAGACAAATATAAAACACAGAAAAAGGTGTTACAAATGTAAAAACGACCCACCCAAGGTGCATTCATTACAGGTGGCCTCGGTTAATCAGCTGAGTAACGGTATTTCGGATGTGTAGTTGTCAAAATTTGTTTATGTTTATGTTTTTTTTTTCTTTTTTACTAACAACAACTGTAGAATCTAAGAAAAGCTTAAAGAGAAGAAAGAGTTTGTGAGTTTTTGTTATCTGTTTCTGACATTCGTACAACCATTTTAGTTGTTTTTTCAGAGCCGCTCCCAACTGTATGCATGCGCCTTGGACCCACCACAGTACGTTAAAATTAGTAGCACTTTGGGGCTCATGTTTTAACAATCTTTTCTCTAAAAAAATATAGTCAACTTCAAATTTTCTGGAAATTGTGTTGATACAATTGAGAATAGAAATTAACATACCGCGTTACTGTGCCGTAGAGCGCCTTAGCTACGACACTTAATTAAAAATCCCCTATGGAAAAATTATAAAGATAATCAAGTAGAAAAGCAACTGCAAATCAAAATAAACATTTTAAATATTCACAAGTGAATGAAAATGGCACATTATGCATGTCCATGAATCTCAAGCTTTTTACATAATAGTTACTGCTTTCAAATCCATGTAGCAAAAAACACTATTTACTTATACATCTGCACGTTTATATGTATGTAAGAATACAAAAACAATATGTTTGTATTAAAGAATACAAAAGCTATACAGTGGTTCAAACGTATAATTGGACACTAGGTGTGCGATTATTCAAGTGCCAATTTTTTCACTTCTACGACAATAATTCTAAAAAACTTTGATACAGAGTTATAGGTTATTGAAAGACCTTTAAAACAATGTATAATACTTAACACATTTTATCCAAAAACATTTTTAAAAATAAAAAAGAAAACAAAACCATTAAATGTTATGTCAAACGTATAATTGGACAGTATGTAGTTTTGGTTCTTGGAAGCAACACCTTTTGCTTTTATTACTGCTTCCAACCACCTGGGTATCAACTGCCCGAGATTGACTCAAAATTCCGGAGATATGTTGTTCCACTCACGCCTTATTCCCTGCTTCAACTGCTCCACTGTGTTGAAAGTGGACTTATAGAGTTAACGGGCAAGTTCTTCCCAAACATGCTCAATAATGTTAGATCTGGGGACTGTGCTGGTGTTTGCAGTAATTTTGGACAATTATGTATGAGCCACATTTTCGCAACGTGTGAAGTGTGCTTCGGATCCTTGTCCTGATAGAAAGCAAATGTGTCCGATATGTTCAATTTATCGGCACTTTGCTTCACATTTTGTTTTAAAATGTCCAATAATTGGAATCGATTCATTTTGCCCTCTATAAAATGAATGTTCCCTACTCCTGCACTGGAAACACATCCCCACACCATCACCTACCCTACCCATGCTTGACAATAGCCCGAGTGTTAGTAGGCAAAAACTCAGTATTTAGCTTGCGCTAAACGTATTGTTTTACATCTAAGCCATGCAGGTCAAATTTACTCTTATCAGTAAAGAGTACCTATAAGACAATTAACACGGCTTAAAATAATTAAATTAAACAAGTTTTTGTACAATTACCATTCTCCAAAAGTCAGAATCTTTAAAAAAGTACTCCTTACAAAATTTCACCAGTTCAATTTTATTTTTTTGACTTATATCGGGCTTTTTTCTGACTATTCGCCCATGAAAATCATTCTTCTTTAACACGTTTCGAATGGTCTCGGCGCAAACGTCTTTTTTCAAAGCGGTTTGCACCATATTCTTTAATTTATTCGCCGTCGTGAATGGTTTTGTTTTTATTTTCATCAAAATTCGCCGCTCATCATGATCATTTAATTTTTTTTCCTTGACCAACACAACTTTAATTTTCGACTAGAAACTTTTTTTATGGCATTTAATGATAGCGTGAACTGTAGACGGGCATCGATCAACAATTTTACCGATTTCACGCATGTTTGGGAAGAACTTGCCCGTAAAATCTATAAGTCCACTTTCAACACAGTGGAGCAGTTGAAGCAGGGAATAAGGCGTGAGTGGAACAACATATCTCCGGAATTTTGAGCCAATCTCGTGCAGTTGATACCCAGGTGGTTGGAAGCAGTAATAAAAGCAAAAGGTGTTGCTTCCAAGAACCAAAACTACAGACTGTCCAATTATACGTTTGACATAAAATTTAATGGTTTTGTTTTCTTTTTTATTTTTAAAAATGTTTTTGGATAAAATGTGTTAAGTATTATACATTGTTTTAAAGGTCTTTTAATAACCTATAACTCGGTATAAAAGTTTTTTAAAATTATTGTCGTAGAAGTGAAAAAATTGGCACTTGAATAATCGCACACCTAGTGTCCAATTATACGTTTGAACCACTGTATGTTTTTATGAAAAAATATCTTCATATGACAGTACAAATGTAAAAATTGCAAAAGGTTTAAATATACTCGTACCAGCATATTCAAAATTGAAGATTGCAAAAAAGGTGGTTAAAACGTTTGATTCCTTTAAACCAATTTCAAGGATATATTTTAACCATGTTTATCACTTTAACTGAGTTTAACTTTAAATGTTGTTTTAACTGGAAACCATAATTATATTTCGTAAAAAAGATGGTAACATAAGTGTTGCTAAGTTATAACTAGAATTAATAGAATTAAAGTCGTTTTTTTTAATTTAAACAATCAAACTAAGTTAAACTGCAGTTTTATAAAACTTCTTTAGTTTTTTGATGCTGTTTAAACGAAGCAAAAATAAAATACTCAAACGCTAAAGATGTACTTTAAAAGAAATAGGGTGGCAACACCACAGAAAACTATTTAAAAACAGCTGAGTTTACCTTATTTTATATGGGTTTTATGTGCAGTTTAAACACATAAATTATTGCGTTTAGATATAAACTAAAAAGTATGTGATCTAAAGACTTATATCAACGTTTTTTAATAAAAAAAGCTGTAAGCCTGCATTGATTTCTTCGAATTTTTTAATCTAAAAATTATTGACTAAAATATGTTCGACAAAAACCATTATTTTTAATAAGGCAAAGATAAAGATGCTATCTATCTACGTGTTAATAAAGATTTAATTATATGTGACTCACCATAACGCCATAACCATGACCGCCGCCATAAAAAACAAAACTCAGTTGGTTGGTTAATAAATACAAAAATAAAAAAAAAAACGATTATTATAATTGATTTTTATTAAAATTTATTTATAATAATTTACCCCTATTCTGCATTCCGATTCGAATTGAAATTTTCTCCGTCGGCCTCCTTTACTGTGGAATAGTTTGGCAACAAATAACTTTTTCTTAATATATTTTTGGATTTTTCGTCTTTTTGTTCTTAAATTTTGTGCTACTTAATATTAAAGTTAGGAAAATACATTTTTTATTTTTATTTTGTTATCGTTTGCATGCGGAATCGTAATTATTTTTGCAAAAAAAAAATAAATAAAAAATCAAAATCAAATAATAACTATTTTTTGACAACAAGCTAAAAATCAAAAAATAATTATAATTTTTTGAATTTTTTTTATTTACTTTTTTATTTTGGACTCTTTAGATTACTTTACGAAACCATTCCTTTAAACCTTAATAAAATTTTTGTTGTTGCAAAAATTAAAACATATTTTGTTTTTAACAATAGATCATTTAAAAAAGAATGTGCAGGGGAAAAAGTAGAAATTATAGCAAATTTACGGCAAGTAAAAGTAGGTGGAAATTGCCGTTTACTGTTACACTTTTTTTGTAAAAGTTAATATATGAACTTACGTATGTACATACGTATATAAGCGTGAACATATGTAAACAGAAACCCACAATATTTTTTTTATAAATGAGCTGGCTTGTCATGTGTAATTCCTGTCAGGCAAAAGCCATTTGTTGCAAGTAACATAAAGACATAATGGGATTTCTCTAAATGTGTGACTATTTGCCTTAAGATTCGGATAAGGGTGAGTTTTAAGATTTTCCATTACTGTTCAATATGTTGCTATATTGTAGTTTTCAAGTAAACATCCCACTTACAGAATAAAAATTTCGTTCTACTGCTACTTATTAAACTATATCAAATATCTGGGCGTAACACCTACATATGTACACGTGGATGAAGGAAAGACAAATATAAAACACAAAAAAAGGTGTAAAAAATGTAAAAACGACCCACCCAAGGTGCATTCATTACAGGTGGCCTCGGTAAATCAGCTGAGTAACGGTATTTCGAATGTGTAGTTGTCAAAATTTGTTTATGTTTATGTTTTTTTTTTCTTTTTTACTAACAACAACTGTAGAATCTAAGAAAATCTCAAAGAGAAGAAGAAAGAGTTTGTGAGTTTTTGTTATCTGTTTCTGACATTCGTACAACCATTTTAGTTGTTTTTTCCGAACCGCTCCCACCTGTATGCATGCGCCTTGGACTTACCTCATTTAGTTTGTGGTAACTCATTTTAACTATTTATTTATTTTTGATAAACTTCTTTCTAATTTCAACAGTGAACCTGCCAATATGGCAACGCTTAAAATAAATTATGCCACTTTAACCATAGTTGCCTATAATTTGACTATCGCATTTTGTATAGTTTGGGCGGCTTTTAGTTATAAATTATGAATGATTATTTAACTTAAAAGAAGTTAAATTTTACCTAAAGCGTAAACTTTTAATGTCAGAAAAAGTTTATAAAAAAATTTAAGCGTCCAATTAGTAATTTGCAATTAAAAATTGTGTGGTTGTCAGGTCAGAACCAGAATGTATGTTAAAAGGTTTGTTTTTTGAAAGCCACTTGTCAAGTTTGATTGCTTTCATACAAATTGCTACATGTGGACCGCAAATTGTTATATGTAGCAATCCATTGCGCAATGATTGCTTTAGCAATCGCCTAAGCAGTTATTGGTAAAGCTATTAGCGCCCATTTCAGTATTTTCGCCATTTTGGTTTCTAATTTTTGCAAATCCTTGCAAGAAAATGGTAGCAATATAAAAAAATGTAAGTATAATACTAATTTAAGTTATGAAAAAGCTAAACTAAAACAAATAATTAAAAAAAACCGTGGAGAGAACGTGGAATTTCTTTTTCTAGTATTCTCCATTCAAAGCAATTAGCATTCGTTGTGCCGTTATTCTGCTGAGGCAGCGAACATTTTTTTAATAAATAAAATATAAAATGCAAGGTGAATTTACACCAGGGTACACTTATCAGGTAGCCTCAGATAAACAGCTGAGTAACGGTATTTCGTTATATTAATGTCAAATTTTGTTTATGTTTATGTATTTTCTTCCTTTTATGCAAACAACAACTGTGGTATCGTAAGAAAAGCTCAAAAAGAAGAAGAAAGATTTTGTGAGTTTTTGTTATTTGTCTCTGACATTCTTATGACGGTTTTAGTTGTTTTTGTAGAACCGCTCCTACCTGATAAGTGTACCCTGATTTACACAAAGTGGCAGGGCCAGAGATAAATATACCACAAAGCAACAAAAACCGGCAATTTTGTCGGTGTTTCAAAGTTAATGCTGCCAAAACATCAGACCTGAAAATAGTTAGTGCGTGAATAAGGAGAAAAATAAAAATATGAAAATTACTCAAAGCCAATACAAGAAATGTAAACAAAAACCGTTTTTGACATAAAGAACGCACAAAAAAGAAGAGAAAAAAAATAATCAGCTGGGCTAGCAATGCCACCTTGTATTTAAATCCATCTTGATAATATGTAACATAGTACCACTGTTTACTCTTGATAAAAAAGTTCCTAGCAAGTTCGGTATTTATTATAAAAGATGCACAAAACACAACAACAGTAAAAATTTTAAATTTATATCATTTATCATAAATACACAACCTTCTAGGCACTTTATCACCAAGAGTAAAAACCGCTATTATAACGTTTTTAGCGTTTATTTTACTTAATACATTTATTCTTTATACATTTGTTTAAAACGTTGCCAGTACGTAGTAGCACTTTGGGGCTCATTTCTTAACAATATTCTCTCTAAAAAAATATAGTCAACCTTTAATTTTCTGGAAATTGTGTTGATGCAATTGAAAATATAAATTAACATACCGCGTTACTGTGCCGTAGAGCGCCTTAGCTACGACACTTAATTAAAAATCCCCTATGGAAAAATTAAAAAGATAATCAAATAGAAAAGCAACTGCAAATCAAAATAAACATTTTAAATATTCACAAGTGAATGAAAATGGCACATTATGCATGTCCATGAATCTCAAACTTTTTACATAATACTGCTTTCAAATCCATGTAGCAAAAAAACACTATTTACTTATACATCTGCACGTTTATATGTATGTAAGAATACAAAAACAATATGTTTGTATTAAAGAATACAAAAAATATACATATGTATGTTTGTATTTAAAAATATCTTCATATGACAGTACAAATGTAAAAATTGCAAAAAATTTTAATATATACTTGTACCAGCATATTCAAAATTGAAGATTGCAAAAAGGAGGTTAGAACGTTTGGTTTCTTTAAACCAATTTCAAGGATATATTTTAACCATGTTTATCACTTTAACTGAGTTTAACTGTAAATGGTGTTTTATGAGACGAAAATTATTTTGTTTTAAATTTGGTTGGTTTAACTGGAAATCATAATTATATTTCGTTAAAAAGATAAGTGTTGTTAAGTTATAACTAGAATTAATACTTGTTGAATTGATTAAAGTCGTTTTTTTTAATTTAAACAATCAAACTAAGTTAAATTTACAATCATCAAATACGATTTAAACTGCACTTTTATTAAACTTCTTTAGTTTTTTGATGCTGTTTTTAAACGAAGCAAAAATAAAATACTCAAACGCTTAAGATGTATTTTAAAAGAAATAGGGTGGCAGCACCAGAGAAAATTATAAAAAAAGCTGAGTTTTCCCTTATTTTATATGGGTTTTATGTGCAGTTTAAGCACATAAATTATTGCGTTTAGATATGAACTAAAAAGTATCTGATCCAAAGATTTATTGTTTGAACTTTTTTTTTTCAATGAAAAAAGCTGTAAGCCTGCATAGATTTCCTCAGATTTTTTCAAACTAAAAATTGTTGATTAAAATATGTTCGACAAAAACCATTATTTTTAATAAGGCAAAGATAAAGATGCTTTCTATCTACGTGTTAATAAAGGTTTAATTATATGTGACTCACCATAACGCCATAACCATGACCGCCGCCATAAAAAACAAAACTCAGTTGGTTTCTATGGTTATGACGTAATGGCAAATACAGTGTTGCCCATTAGTTTGGTTTGAACAGCTGTTCTCGTGGCTATGGTAAAGTCACGTATAAATGAAACTTAAATCGTTCTCAAAAAAAATTTTGTTTTTAACAAGTTCAAAATTAAAATCTTTAATTTCTGAATATTTTACTTGATATTTTTAAGAACATATTCACAAACAATTTTTAAATATAAAATAGAATTAAAATACTAATTTTGCATGAAATGCCTTTTATGTGTGTATATTGCCCCTTTATATTAAATTTTTAGTATTTTTCGCAAATTGTTAAAATCCATTAAGAATAAAGATTGCACAATTTTTTTTATAAAAAATCATATACAGGGTTTTCATGGATAGTTGTCGGAATCGAATTTAAAAGCAAGTTATAAAAAAGTTTGTGTAACGACTTGTTAAATTATAAGAGCTGGAATAAATATCAGTATTCTAATTTAGAAATGAAAATACGATACTAAAATTTATAACTCTGAAATATCTATAAGGCATTTTTAAATCCGATTCCGACAGCTTTCGGTTTCCATGGAAACCCTGATAAACATCTTTTTAATTTGAAAACGCTGTATGTTTCGAACTCAATTTTCATGTTTTGCTGGGATAAAATAAATTTGTAGCAAATTGTTTAGTTACTGAGTGGCCTTTACTAGCAGTAGTCATTATAGCAAAAAGTAAACAAAATATAAAAATTTTATTGCAGGTTGACCTCATATTTTATTATTTTTTTGTGTTTATAATAACAAAAGAAAGGAAAGAAGGATCATTTAATTATCAGATATTGTTAAGAACTGCATTGGGTGATGTAATAAAATTTTTTCCCTTTTAACCCATTATGAACCCAATACCAAATTTGGCGCGAAAAAGGTAATTGTTTCGTAAGGTTTAAAAGTAAAAAATTTGTTTAGTTTTTTTAATGACAAGCCCCCACCGTGCACAAAGGTATAACTTTTTTTTGCAAATTTTAATGCTGTATTGTTTGAAACAGGCGTAATTGCCTATTTTTTTAGAAAAAAAAACAGTCGATAGTTTTGTGTTGTTGTTGTTGTAACAGTTCCACTGTTGACGGTTGTTTTTTCCTGAAAATATATTAAAACGAGGAGATTTATTTAAAATTGGCGTTTGTCAGTCAAGTGGTGGCATTGGGAGCTGGAGAAATTGTGCCACCTCGGTCGGTTTCACCCATAGGTCGATTGGGCGTAAGTCAGTTGGCCTATTGGGGCAGTTAAACAAATGCACTGTGTCATGAGGACTCTGGAGGCAGTCAGGGCACTGATTCCGTGTGCCGGGAACAATCCGTTCGCGATAGCAGTTCAGGATACTGCACCATCCCGATCTCAATTGTGCAAGGATGGAACGGGTATGTCTCGGGAGCCGCTTCTCATCGTTTGAGATTGCGGGTGGATGTTGCCCAAGGACTCTGTTGCATCTGTATCCCTCGATGGCATTGGAGACCGCCATTTGATGCAACGCTCTCTGTGCGTTTGTCAGTGACATCCGGGTTACATCGGGTGGTATGATGTTCTGGATGTCATTGCTGTAACGCCGAAAGTCCTGCCTGATGTGTCTGGGGGGTGGATCTCGCATCACTATGTGATGGTTGGGATGGGAGGGCTGATGACAAGCCACCAAATATTGCCTTGTCAGAAGCATATTATGCTGTCTGACCGGCAGCATATTGGTCTCCTCATGTAAATGATCCACGCTCGTCATCTTGACACATCCGGTGGCTATTCTAAGTGCATTGTTCTGAGCCGTTTGCAGACCGCGCCATTGTGTGTCGCTAAGGAATGAGGTCCATACTGGGGCGGCATAGTTAAGTAGAGAGCGACCGATGGCCTTATACGTCGCTATGATAGTCTCCTTAACCATGCCCCAAGAGGTGCCAGCCAGAGCTTTAAGGACCTTGTTCCTATTTCTCACCTTTTGGTTGATGTACGTGGCGTGCGATGAGAAGTGGAGGAGATTATCAAAGACTACCCCCAGTATCTTCGGGTTCTGCACCGTGGGGATAAGTCTGCCGTCGACCGAGATGTCAAGGGTCATTCTCACTTCCTTTGTCCAAGAGGTGAAAAGGGACACTGTCGATTTTGGGGTCGATAACCTTAGTCTCCGCTCCCGGAAGAAGTCATTGATGGTGGCTAGGTATTGCGATACCTTGTCACTTGTGTCATCTATGCTTACACCTGATGATATAATGGTGCAATCATCAGCATAGGACACCAATGAGACATCCTGGGGTGGGGTGGGAATCTTCGCAAGATAAATGTTGAAGAGCATTGGCGATAACACTCCTCCTTGAGGCACGCCCATCTTTATCTTGCGGTATTTTGATTTCTGGCCTCTGAACTCCACAAACGCTTGTCTGCCCGATAGGTAATTGGCAATCCAGCGTTTGACATCGTTGGGAAGAGAGGAGTTCGAGATGTCACTAATCAGCAGGGAGTGATCAACCGTGTCAAAGGCTTTAGATAAGTCTAAAGCGGCCACGATCGTGCGCTGACAGGGTCTTTGCTGGTTAAGGCCGTTTGCAATATGGCTGGTTATCGTGTTTAAAGCCGTTGTGGTGCTATGCGCTTCCCTGAAACCATGCTGGTGTGGAGCGAGTTGGAAATGCTCTTTCAGGGAGGGTAGTAGCAGGGATTCCAAAACCTTTGCTATGGGTGAAAGTAGGGAGATCGGTCTATATGACTCTCCAAGTGTAGCGGGTTTACCAGGTTTTAGAATGGGAATAACTCTTGCCACCTTCCAGACATCTGGAATCACCAGTTGGCGAATCGACATATTCAAAAGTTGGGTGATATACTCCAATCCCGCTGGGCCAAGTTTCTTAAGCATAAGCATCGAGATGCCATCCGGTTTGGGGAGCTTATACAATTAAGTAAAAATATTTTCTGTTAAATTTGTTGGTTTAATTCAGGGCACACTCAACAAGCTAATATTAAGAGCCCAGCTGATTAAAATAAATTTGACATTTTCACGTTACAAATGTTTAATTTTGTATGAAATTTTTAATTTTTCTGACATTCCACCGTTCAAAAACAAAAAGGAAATGCAGAGGGCGAATTTTTTTAATTCGCCTTGCTGTTACCTTGTTTAGTGTACCCTGGTTTTATTGATACACTTAATGTATGGATTTGTTTTTCATTTTTGAGGTGCAGTTAATTTTGTGTTCCATGGAAAAGAAATTAAAACGTTTTTCTTAATTGTGCAAATTAATCTGTATTGTGATTTGTTTTAGCCTTTAAATGTGAATTTTTACCAATTTTTGTCCTATTTTTGAGTCGTTGTATTCTATAACATGTGGTTTGTGAAATAAGCTGCCGATATTTGCACTATTTATTAAATTCTTAGAAAGCAATGTGTTTCACTAAAGGGATTTTTTCAATATTTATTAAATCTCTATTTTAAATGCGGAAAACCATTTAGAAGACAAAGCAGATTATGAAACAAGTTCAAATGAATAAAAATTGTTTGGTGCTGATAAAATGTGTATTATTAAGTATTAACTACAAATTCTCTAAAAAAATTTTGGGTTTCCAGTGAATATTTAAACATTTTGACTTTACAAAACACAGAAATGAATATACAGAAACATCTGCAAAAAAAGTGCCACGCGCATTTTTGGCATGAGATTGTGCCATTACAAGTCATTTGTTCGTACAAATTTATATGCCTACAAAAGAGAGTTATGATTTTTTTCGCGCTAAATTTGTTTTATTGGGACCACTGTGTAGCGGCATCAATAAAAATTGCTTGAATTTCGTTTATTTGATTATTTGTTTTTTATTTTATGTTTTTATTATTAATTTTTGTTTTCGCATTAATAACACTTTCAGAACTTAGGCCGTCATTTAGAGCTTTTAAGCACGCAAGGATTATGAAGCATACATATGTATGTATAGGTGCATGAATTTATCTGGCGCTCCTTAAAATAAATACTTAATAGTGCGAAAATAAAAGTACATAAAAAAATCTAAATCAATTAAATTAAAGAAATTAAAAATGATTTTACCATGGACCGTAATAGATATGTCAAAAAAATAAATTTTTAAAAATAATTATTTTTTGATTTTTATATTTTTTTTGACAAGAACTATTATTTTTAAATTTTAATAAAAGCCAATTATGACAACAATAGTGGTTATTTTTTGATATTTCTACTGACTTAATAAAAATAACAAAACAAATATAAATAAATACAAATTTTAAAATAATTATTATTAAAAAAAATAATAATAATCAAAAATTAAAAAGCACTTGATTTTTAAAAAATCTAGTCTTAAATTTTTTATGCTTTCTTATACATGCTTTTTTCCATTTAAAATTCGAAAATAAGTATTATTTACATTCCCTGGATTTCACTTTGAAAGGAAAAGCAATTAAGCATATTTGATTTGTTTTTAAAGAAAAACAAGTACGGACGTTATATTAGGGGGTGACGAACGAAATAAAATTAGAAACTCACTACATTTTTATTTGAAATTTGCTTAAAGCTTTGATTTACATATGAAAATTATTACGAATTTGTTTGGCCCAAGTTCGAAATCGATAGCTGTATAGTTCGCGAGACATAGCGTATCAAAAAGTTTTCTACAACTGGCCCGTTTGTATGGGGCAACTACTTTCAATATTTGGGCCCTGTTCTGTAATCCGAATACAAATAAATCTCTGAATATAAAACCAAATTTACAAATTTTATTCGGACTAAATCGGTTTACATTTTTAATTGATTTTGTTTTCTCTTTTTTTTTTTAAATTATTCTTTAAATAACTTATCTTATAATTGACTTTGTTAGTTTTTAACTAAAACTGTTTAAAATCTTTATATGACTAAAAACCAAAAATTGACATTTAAAATTTTTTTTGGATTTCATAACAAATACTTATCTTATATCCTCTTGCTTAGTTTTGTTTGTTAACAAATTATCGCGCTTTAAAAAAAAAAGATATATAAGTAGAAACTAAGACCAAGGGCGAATTTCGGCGTTCGATTCGAATCGAAATTCTACTCGATCGATCGAGTTGTCAATGCTTTTAATATAGGATTTCTAATAAGATATTTTTAAATTTCGATTCGAATCGAATGCCGTAATTTGCCCCGTATGTCAAGTACGATTATGATTCTAGTGAATCGATCGATCGAGTTGTCAATGCTTTTAATAAGAATTTAAAAATTTCGATTCGAATCAAATGTCGTAATTTGCCCCCAGGCAGTGGCTACAGTTACGCGCTTACTGTTCCTGTCAATTCCATTGGTATTGGTGATGGGAATTTCTTGAATTTATCCAAAATCTTTCTTTAAATTTTTAAGTACGATCCGTACTTACAATTTCTTATATCAAGCCTATTCGGATTGCTTTAACAAATCAACCGAAAAAAGCTTGTTGTTTTAAAATATTATTTTACATTTGAAAAAAAAAGTGTCTCGGTGGCCTAGAGGTAACGCGCTTGAGCTGCAGTGCAGAAATCCCTGGTTCGAATTGAATCTCAGCTTCGGTAAGTAAAAAATAAAATTTTTAAATTTTAAGAGTCTATAAAATTAAAATAAAAAATAAAATTCTTCTTCTTTAATAAAGCTCCAGAAGTCAAAAAAATGACATTTCATTTTCGAAATAATCCCGTTTTGCGGCTTAAATCAATCTTTTTTTGGCTTACATCAAGTACGGTTTCGAACTTAAATCAATCCTTTTTTGGATCAACTGTGGCTAAAAGTAAGAAATTCTTACCTGAAAAATTTAACTTGGAATAAGAAACGAATAACGGTACCGGATTCTGTATTAAAAAAAACTGTTATATAGTACCGGTGCCAAAGAAAGCGGTGTTTAAATACCGGTATTTAGCGAAAAAAAAAATATTTCTATAATGGTATTAATGACGGTATTCAATTTAAAAGGCAATTGATCGGTATCGGTAATGATATCGGTTGTCAACCTTGCTTTTTGCTTTAAGACCTTTTTAAGTTTTAATTGACAGCGGTGTTAATGATGATTAAATAACTTACAGACACTTTGTTCTAAAGCCATATTTTTAAAGGGTAGAATCTTAACCGTTAAAGTGTTTAATTATTGAATTTAAAATCCAACTCTGAAAGTGACGAGTAACTACTTTTAAGTACCATAAGAAACGGCTTACTATCCAGTTCTCGATACTACTACTTTATACTCAATAACAAGATACAAGCCAAATTTTTACAGGAAGTTTTTGTTGTAGGGACAAGGTCACCTTATTATTCCACCATGTTTGAAAGTTTAGGTTAAGTCCGGGCTTCGGTTTTAGTAAAAAAACTCGTATTCTAGCTAAGTTGAAATCATATATGTATGTAATACGTCAATAAGTTGTCAATACAAAATTGAAATTAACTGTCGTTAACAAATAAGGTCTACGAGTACAATTAAAAATTAAGCAAATTAATTTACCTGACAATGTGATTAAAAGAATTCCAACTAGAATTATTTGTATGAAGCACTTGCTAATTTGCTTGTGTTGTTGCTTTTATTATTCACTTAATTAATTTGTTGTAAAAACATAGTCTTTCATCACAAAAGAAAACTTTAAACTTTTTTTTTTAACTTTGTGGCTGGTGAAATTCTAGCAAAAAATAAAAACTAATTTTAAAAATATTTTAAAGATTTATTAGATACTATTCACAGTGTGTTAGAGAAAATCCATATTGGATTTGTTATTTTTTATTTTTATTTTTTTTTAATTATTAATTTAGTTGTTTTTATTTTATTATGCAGATTAATACACTTCAATAAGCGAATACTTTGTGTTGAAACTTTTTAACAAATACGACCAAAAGCGTGGAAGAATGAGAAAAAATTATGAATATATTTAATATTTTTGTATATAAAAAAATACATACATACATAGGTAAGTATGTATGTATCTGTTTTTAGCTTTGCGTGGTTGTTGTCTTTAACCTTAAAGTAGAGTTGAAAAAAAGATTGACTTTGAAATATTTTTTTTTTTACATTTTTTATGACATATTAATGTTGACGTTTATTATTTTTTTTATATACAAAAGTCTACTTAGTCAAATAAATACATTCAAACACATACTTTAATTAAATTTTTTTTTAAGTTTTTTTTTTTAATTTTAAATGCAATTAAAAGATTTCTTTTTTTTTATATAATGCACAGACGCCACTTTAAGACTTAAAAAAATATATAGTTTGGCTTTTCACAAAAATATGGGGCTGACTAAAGTAAAAGTTCTTTTATTTTATATACTTATACATACACACATAAACTTGTGTATAAGTGTGTGTTTTTTATATTTTCACTTTTTGCATATGAATAACTTTTTTTCACATTAAGTTCTTATTGTTTAGAGTGTTTGTTTAAATTTATTTTTCTGATTTTTATATTTTTTTTAATTAATTAATTCCATATGTACACATGTATACAGATAGGTATACTATATTATAAATCTTTAATATTTATCTAATATTTAGGAAATTTTCACGCGTTGAAAATCAGGCAAAATTATATTTATCGTTGTATATGAATGAAAAAATCACCACGGAATGAAATCAGGAAATATTCTTTGCGTTAGAATGATTTTGCGTTATGTTTTTTTTTCTAAATTTTGTTTTGTGGCAAGTTTCTCTTATACATATTTTTACTCTTCCACCTCAAAAAATAATACAAAAAAGTTTTTAGCGGTGTTGCCCAAATAAGGGTTGAAATAAACACTAAAACAGAAATGATGTTTGCTCAGTCAATACTGCTTTTAGGAGTTTAACACCTGACATGTTGTTTTAATTTAAATCACCCAGCAAAACCTTTGCTTGCCTAGTAAGTTGACAAATAATATTGGAGAAAAAGAAACACTAGTTACTTTTTGGCCGAATATTTTTGTTTGAGTTGCCCTGAAAATCACGACCCCCGCTTACACATGTGCTTACAAAAAACAATCAAGCAATTAGTTACCAAACATTTACTAAATATTTATATAAAAATTTAAAGTTCTTAAAACAAAAATGATATACAAAGTCCATTTCATTATCCTATTTTTGTATTTAAACATACAAATGTAGTTGCAAGGCCTTTACCTAAAGGCAATTTTAAGGAGGCCCATTATACAAATTTGAAAATAAAATTATTGGGTAAAAATAAGAGTCTCCCTTTTTAACCGTAAAGTGATTTGATTACACTGATAATGCCAACCTTTAATTATTTAGTAACTACTGTTGAGTATTAAGTTTCAAAGGAAATGAGCAAATACTCGGTACCCACTACTCACAAACTGTTAAGTGCACGCCAAAACGCGCCTATGTTAAGCTCAGATTAGTCAAAATTGTACTGCATGAAGTGGTCAGGTATATATGGTATAGTATAAAAAAAAGGGTAGTAAAAAAATGTTTAGCTCAAGTGAATTCATCGGGAACTTGTGTCAATTGATGTTCTGCCTTGCCTAGTAAACTGAATTAATGTGATGCTGAATATCCGGAAGCTCAATGCGGACCTAAATGAGGTCTTCGTTAGGAGGGTTGTAACGAGAGCATACCACAAGAGATTTTCCTTATCACTGTGGCTGCTGGTTATCAGTTGGATTCTAAGGACCTTCAAACAGGATAAAAGAGAGTGGCAGCCCACCCATATAAAGTGGTGATACCGGTCGGAGGCAGATTTCTGTTAGCCATGACTAATTTGATGCAAGGGAAGCTGGGAAAACTCTCTCACTGAACCAACTCTAATAGACTAAGGGTAAACCCAGGGAAGTCTGAGTTGGTACTATTTACCCATGGACATAAGATTGCGGACTTTTATGAACCGATCCTCGATAACACAGAGTTAAAGTCGCTTTGGAGGCAAAATATGTTGGTTTTATTTGGACCGGAGGCTTAATGCGAAAGGAACATCATGAAGATGGTGAAGAAGAAGCTGAATGCTCACTATCCCTGCAGGAACTCGGTATGAGAAGTTGGTAAGGCCCAGAAGCATTGTCGTGGACCGATCCTTGATGACACGGAGCTAAAGCTCTGTGCGAAAGTAAAAAAAAAGCTTCAGCGTTAAACTGGATCAGAATCTTAGCTGAAAAAGAACATAAACGAATGGAAGAAAAAGGGGATAAATATTTTCTACGCCTGCAGAATCATGGTAGGGAAGAGTTGGGGACCTAAGCTCAGAGGCATAAGATCGGAAGCACAGAGCTGAAACTCTCTGCGAAGGCGTAATGCCTCGGTTTTATACTGGACTGTAAGCTTAAATGGAGAGGAATATCATGGAGGGGGTAGCCTGCAGTTTTTTAATAGACCGAAGAGGCTTAACGCTTTCTACACCTGCAGGAACTTAAAAGGGAAGAGTTGGGGACTTAAGTCTAGTTCTATCGATTTGATATACACGGCGATTAGTCTAGCCCATAACAGCTTTGTTTGCCTACTCTGTCGAGATTCTATCTTAAGGTATACCGTAAGATAATGAGTAAGGTTCAAAAAAGAGATACTGCGGAAGCTTTCAAGAGCCCTTTAAAAGCTACTCTAGACACAGTACTGAAATTAATGCCTTTAGATTTTTTTTTTGTGGACAGCACTGCAGTCAATATACTGACTGAGATAGAAAGAATGAAACAGCTGCGTAGTGCCAGTGAGTCTGACAACTTGTCCTCATATCTGGACTTCACACCGGACGTGGAGATACCTTTTCCGGAAAGATAGTTGTTGAAAAACTGCAAATTACCATTTGAGGAAACATCCATTTACACTGATGGGTCTAAGATGGAGACTGGAACTTAAAGGGCACCCCCCTTCTTCAGCGAATCACTTAAAATTAAAGAAAAGAGTCACGTCTAAAGATTAGACATTCACTCTGTGAATAGAACAACGGCCTTAGGGGAGACTGCATGTATGTATATAAAAAGCCAAGCTGCTCCTTAGACACTGAGCCCTAACCAAGTGAGGTCTACGGTGGGCAGGAACTGTAGGTCAGCGCTTGCGGACTGAAGGATATCAAGACTGTGCTTAGTTTCTTGACACACTGGAAAACTGAAAAATGAGGCTCCAGATAATTTGAAACGAAAGGGATCTGAAGCAGATGCCAGTATGGTAACTGCAACTAAGTAAATTCTATTGGAAGATTGACGGACAGTTAAGGATGGGGAGCAGGTTGTGGGCTGATTTAGCAGTCTGCTGAAATTTCTTTGGCAAGTAGCATCAGTCAAAAAATCCAAGGCTCTCATATCTTTAGGTAAGGAGGACCTGAGACTACTCACCAGTATTCTTTCAGTCATTTCAATATCAGTTCAATATCGGAAAATTGACCATTGCCCAGTGTACGTGGGCGAAAACAAGGTCGAGGCGATAAAGCATCTTCTTTGCCGAAAATGATGTCGGATTTTTGGCGACTACTTTGTGGGCCATGTGGACCAAGACTTTACCAGACTGTAATCTCTATTAGATTCTAGGTTACACCAAGATTCTTAAACTATTAAATTACCATTTGTCATTTTTTGTTACATCTCCCTTTTTATATTTTTAGTTTTCTTTTCTCTCTACATAAGACTAATATTTATACTTTTTATCTGTATTTTTTGCCAATTACAGAAGAAATGTTTGCATTTTAACTTTAGTTTTGCAGATAATATTTAATTAGCAACACTGTTTAATATTGAACAGCCATAATTATAGAGAAAAACAAATAAAATTATTGCTCATTGTTTTGGTAAAACTCTCCAGGTTTTTGCGCAGATTTTCTTTTTTTTTTTTTTTCTATTTTTCAACCCGCAAAAAAAAATATTTATACATACAAACACATGTACATTTATTAAGGTATTCGCAAATACATGAGTACATTCCCAAATGCACAAATGTATAAAATAAACAGATGGAAAATGAATAATAATAAAAGGGTAAATCACATTTGCAATAGTTTGTATGATTGTACATATTCATTTGTGTTTGAAATGGGGTAACTAAGGGTAGTTTTCTCTTTTGCTCTTTTATTGTTTGAAAACATAAATACACACATACATACACATTCATAAACGTAGCTGTTGCTTAATAATGCTGTTTTGACGTATTAATTGTGTTTTAAATACACCTATAAAAGGCACTTGTGTGTGCAAATGATTATGTATGTGTTTGTTGGTTTTGTTGTTATTCCTTAAATGGGGGTTGCTGGTTTTGTTTGTTGTCATACCTAACAAATTTGTATATTATGATTTATTTATGGAATAAAATATAAAAAAACAACAACAAAAACTATTGCCAGTACTGAAAAATAGTGTTGTCATTATAATTAAAGGCAGGTACATATGTACTTGTACATACATTTATACATAAATAAATATGTATGTGTACAGTGCATGTATTTATATTTAAGCCAAGGTGGATTTTTCTATAAAGTTTCCATTAAAGCTCAGCTGATTATTTCTTTTAAGACTGAGCAGCAAATCTTTACTAGTAAAATATATTTTTCTCTTATATGCACTTGACAATATACAGGGGGTCTGGTGGCAAGTTTAAAAAGTTTTAAAATACGAATTTTTTAAAAAGCAATTAACGGTGCGGAGGAAGGGTGGCGCTGTTGGAATTTAGATTGTGCGGATTTGTCAGTCACGATGTCGCAGTGGTCCAGTCATCGCACGTTCGCTGTGGAGACATTTTTAAGACTAATGATTCTTACGTAATTGCTCGTTTAATGTTTGGTATTTGGCGAATACGTGATGGACCGAGTATAAATTTTATTCGTTCGTGGTTGCAGAGATTCCGCACAACTGCTTCGGCTATGAATGTCCCAGGGCCAGGGCCCAGTCGATCTTCAAGGACTTCCGAAAACATTGAACTGGTTGACAGCAGTTTACGTAAAAATTCGCGACTTTCAATACGGAAAAGAGCAGCCTCACTGGGACCTCTAAGAGCAATTATTCATGAAATTTTAAAAAAGGATCTAAAGTTCCATCCTTTTAAAATTTAAATCGTTTAAGAAATGAAAGAAAGTGGCTTTGATTTACGCAAAAATTTTTGTGAAACGATGTTGGAGCGTTTCCGCACTGTAAATCCCATTTTTTGGAGCGATGAGGCTCATTTTTACTAAAACAGCCACATCAATCCGCAACCTTCGATTAAAAAATTAAAAAACATTGCACTGTCCCAGGGTAACTGGTGCGCCCTATCCACGCATGAGATAATTGGACCATTTTTTTTTTAAAAATTCTCGAGGCCAGGCGCCGAACGTCAACGGTCAACGTCAAATTATCGACGCATAATTACGGAATTCTTTTTGCCAAACCTGCGAGTTCACCCATTGTATTCTTTACACAAGCTATTTCAACAGGATGGGGCGACTGCACACACTACCAGAGCTTCGATGAATTTGCTCTGGGGAATAATATTTGAAGACTTAAGTAGACAATTTTTAAGAACAATTGAATTTATTTTAACCGTATTGTCAAATTCCATATATAAAAAAAGAAGAAAAGAGTCGAAAATTCTCTCCCGGATGCATTCACCTGATAATTAATTTTACCATGATTAAAACCTATTTTATTTAAAAAAGTTGGTATTCATTTCAAACTCTGGAATTTCTATGCATTTCTAGTTGTTGCTTATAAATACCCACATACATACATAATTTTATAAATAAATCGGAACTTACAAAAATTCACTTTTGACACGACGATATAAATCAATGCCAGACACAACAGATGAAGCTTTCTTAGAGATGATACATACACGATTTACATACAAATGTATCTTTTTATTTATGTGTATATGTACGTATTTTTGTTAATACGTTTTTCTTTATTTAATTAAAAAAATCACTTTTTTGCAAAATCTTTTATATTTATTTTTAACACAATTTTGCAATTAAATTTTATTTGCCTTAAAAAATTTTTCTTTAGAATTTTGTTGGCATAAAATAAGAAAATTACACTTTTATTGGAAAATTTTGCCAAACAATATAGCACAGAATTTTCTAAAAAAAAAACTATTTTTATATTTTTGTTTTTGCTTGAGATGTGAAAAACAAGAAATTAGTTTAAGGTCAATAAAAATAAATGATGGAGAAAAATTTGTATCTTCTGACTAAGCAATTTTTATAAACAAAAAAGAAACACCAATAGTTAGTTAAGTTTAGGCTTTTTTTTAAAAAGCGGAATTTTAAAAATAGTTATTTTTAAATTCTTTGTTTGCTTTTCAATGTCAAGGGAAAAGTTTTTAATGAAAAACGTTTTTCACTTTGTCGGCACTTTGGATAGCTTGTTTTATGTAGATGATTTTAAATTTCTTTCAAATAAACTAATTTAACAGATACAAAATTAAACCGATTAATTTAATGTTAATCTGTCATTTAATTTCTGAATACACTTAATAGAATTAATTAAAAAAGTATGTTTTGTTTATGTTGTGAGTTGTATCGTTAAAACAAACCGATAGCAGACAGTAGCTTAATGTACGACTAGAACTAAATAACTAAAACAAAATTAGCTAAATACAAATTAAACATACAAAAAAAATACAACACAAATATAAAATTACAAAACAAACAACAAGGCCATAAAAGAGAACAACAAAAGAAGCGAATAGAAAAAAAACAGTGCTGCCGATTTATTTTAATGTTTATACAAATGTATATATGTACATATACATATATATGTATTTATTTTATGGAAATAAACAACCAAAAATCGTAAAAATTAACTTTAATTTTTTTTGTCAGAAATAGTTTTTTATTTCCAACTTTTTACTACCTAGTAAAATTTTTTATAAACTGATTTTACATATTTTCTTAGGGCACCTAAAACCGCTACTTAATAAAATAATTTTTAAAGCTTCTTCCTGATGAATAAATTACAAAAAAAACAATTGTTTCCGCAAAAAAAAAAATGGAACAAGTAATTATTTCCGACCAAAATTTAAAAAATTAATTATTTTTGCTCGGAAAATAAAAAACACACGGGTTTTTAATGTATAGGGCCTTAATAAAAACAAAATTAAGTAAGACAGCCGGAACTTTAAATTTTTTTATAAAAAAATCTTTAACAAATAGAACTAAAGACTTATGACGACAATTAAAAAACAACTTGTAAAAAGTTCTATCTTTAAGTTGTAATGCAGGTATAAAAATTAATATACATACATATACTATAGTAACTATACATATTAACTTTAAAAAGCTTTTGGTTTTGAAAATTTTTGTTGTTTTCAACAACACTGGTATTTACCCATACGGCAGGTGTGGATCATTGGCATTTCTAATGTTCAAATAAATTTGATAAAAATAAATATAATTTAAAAAAAATATGTATTCTATTCGGCTAGTATCGGCAAGAACTTGATTTTTCAACAAAAATTTTTTCTTAAAACTAACGCTAATAAAGTGAAAAATAAAAAAATATTTATTTATTCATTTGAAAAAAAAAAATCATATTTAGCAAGGATTGAACTTGAGTTTAAAATAATAATAACAAAATTGTTTTGAAAACAAACAGTGCCACCATAAATAAAAAACTCAAAAAATATATTAAATTAAAATAGTTATTTTTTGTTTTAAAGGAAAAATAATTATTTTTTTAATATTTATTTTTTCGGCGAGAAATATTTTTTATCTTATTTTTTTTTGCAAAAATACTTGAAACTTCAAAATTTTCTAAAAAATCTATAAAAATAAGTAATCACTTTCAACAAATTTAGCAAAATAAAATAATAAAACAAAATACAGTGAACTCGCGGAAACGTGAACTAATTTTTACCAAGGGTGTTCATGTTTTCGATTTTGTTCACGTTTTCGATTGAATATGTTCTAATTATTTTCTAACGAATTTAATTTTTTTATCAATTTATTGTTACTAGTTCAAAAACATCCAAACCTAGTCAAGTCTTAACAATGCTTTAACCCGAAAAGTCCAATTTAAAAATTTTAAAACCTAAGTTTTTTGGGTAATACATAATTGTCTTATTAATCTGACCACAAAAATCAACCTTTTGCAAATAAAACTATGTATATCGCTTATAGATCCTTTTATTGCATAATTCGAAGACTCCCAAAACTAATAAAATTAATGTAAACAAAAAAAACTCAGAAAAAAACTGTTCACGTTTGAAAGCTTTCAATGTTTGTTCACGCTTTAGAGTAGTTAATGTTAAATAAAAAGTGTTCACGTTTCTGGATGTTCACGATTCTGGATATTCACGTTTCCGCGAGTTCACTGTAATTGCATAAACATTATTTTTAATATCAAAATAATTTTTCTTTTTGGCAAAAAAAAAAACTATAAAAAATTTTTTTGTTTGCCAAAAAAAAAAAAAAAATTTGGTTTTTGCAAAAAAAAAATATAATGAAATATTTATTTAAAAAACTCTTAACTTAAAAAAGTCTAGTTTAATACCAGCAATGTGGTTTACTTCATCGGACTCTTCGACGTCTCCTTGTGCTTTCTTTATTTCTTTGAAAATTAGAAAAATAATTATTATTGACGGTCTCTGCATTATCTATATTTATTTTTTTTTTATTTCGACTTAAGTAATAATAAGCTACAGTAATGAATATTAGTTCATGTCAAAAATATGTATGTGTAGCATACTAATTTTTCGAGTTTACACAATTTAAACAATAAATTGAAAAATAATTATGGTAGCAGTGCCCCAAGGGTTAAGGGGTAAATATATTAATTTTTTTTGTTCAATTTTATAGATAAACTTATGAAATAAAATTCATTTATTTTATTTATTTTTAATTATTTATAATTTCATACTAAAAATGCTAAGTTATTGAATATAAAAAATTCTAAAAACTACATTTTCCATCCCTGATCCCCCACTACAAACGGAAAAACACTAGCGAATGACAAATACTAATTTACTCACTAACGCAAAGACGTAATTTACAACCAGTGTTTTGAATCTCTCTCAAACTATCTATAAATTAGTAAACAAATTTAATCACTTTTTTTTTTCAATATGAGTTAATAAAATATTTATAATTAGTTGTGTCCTACCGAACCTCAGGTAATCTTTTTTTTTTAATAAACTACTAAGCCGAGCCTATATTTTAATACTTAATAACTTAACATTTTTGTCCTAAATTTTTAATTTTCATGTTTTTCTCAAAAAAAAAAAAATATATTAAAAATAATATATTTTTTCCTCAGACAATAATAGTAATTTTTATTCTTTTTTGGCGAAACTTATTGTTATTTATTTAACTAATATAAAATTCAAAAATAGGGACTATTATTATGGATTTTATATAATAAAAATTTCTGCAGAAAAAAATATAAAAATCAAAAAATAATCGTTTGTTGTGGCATATTTTCTCCATTTTGAGTAAATATTGTTTCCGAACTCTTTGTGACTGTCTACAACCTTTAATCCTGGTTAAAAGAGGGTAGTTGTATTTTAAAAGTGGGACAGAGTTTAGCAACTGACATATTTTTAAAATTAGCTCCCCTTACATTTTTGAACTTGCACATACCACCTTGTAATATTGAGCAAGCGTTCTGAAGGGGCAAAAAACTACACGATTAGGCATATTTTTGGTTGCCCTGTAAATGATTTATCGCCAATTCAGCATTTTTGCATACAACTTTTAACTTGGCAGCACTGCTTATCTTTTTAACATTTTATTTTATGAAAGTGTCAAAAAAATATTTAAAGTTTTAAATTTTATGCCAATTAAGCTTCATTGACAAAGTATTTTTTTAACTGGCAATTGTTTTCGTAAAACCGAATACAGCTTACAGTTTAAAAACTAATTTGTATTCGGTTGGCCTGTGTTAATTCGTTTAATTTAACTATTTTTTTAAGTTAACAGCTTGAGGTTGAGAGTTTTTGGATTATTAAAAAAAAGTAAAAAAAAACTCTACACTGCAAGGTAGAAAGAGGTCTGGAATAAGTAACAGAGTAAAGTAAAAAAAGTAAAAGTAGGTACGTCAAGCAAGCGATCTACTTAAATTATTACATTAATTAAATATTACAGTTGTAAAAATAACTAGAAATAAAAATATTATTGACATTTATAAGCTTGCAAATTATACAGATTAAATTAAAATTTCGGTTAAAATTAAAATAATAATTTTTAACGAGTTATATTAGAAATAAAAGATGGTACATGCAAATTTTAATCGTTTTTTTTTTGTTTAAAAAAATACTTTTTTAATTTTAAAAATATGTATTTGCTTATCTTGCCTAAATACAGAAAGGACCTAACTCATATTTTTTTACAAGTTTAGATTTTTGTTTATTTCGATAAATGGTCAGCTCATATATCACAATTAACCCAAAAAAATTTGGACTTAAAAAATACAAGTTAGGGCTTTTCTATATTATGGTAGCGTTATATTTTAATATGGCTTTAAAAAAAGAGAAAGCCAAGGTGGGCCAAAAGAAGTCACCCGATGTTGTTTGGCTTTAATTTTTTTCGAAATGAAAAACTTCGATTCTGTTTTGATTATGTTTATTTGGAACTTTAGAATTTGATTGGTCAAGTCGAGAAGATGATATTGGTCAAATGGGCGCCGTCAAAATTAATTGCTATACGGGCTCGTTTTATGGCATTTTTCATCACTTCGGAAAGAATTTCGGGCGACAGATTCTCGCACTCGTGTCAAATGTGGTCCTTGAGGGCTTTCAGGGTCCCGGGCTTGTTCACGTGAATACGAAAATTAAAAAAACCCCACAAAAAAGTCTGGGACGGTTTAATCGGGTGATCTTGCGGGCCGATGTAAATCGCCAAAACGAGAAATGAGGGGACCCGGCAACGCCGCAGTGTGTGCCGTTGCTCCGTCCGGTTAAAACTTAATGTCCTCCAGTCCACTTTGGAGATTAAATAAACAAGGTTGTTGGCAAAAACAAACGAACATGACGAATCCGACTTAACTCTAAAAAAGAGGTTTCATCTTCTTCAGATTGGCGCCGTAAAAGGAATGACTGAGCGGTTAATGCATTTTGACGCAGTTTTTTTGACCTCATTCTTGTCACATTCTTGCGGGGAATTCCTTTATGGTATATCTGTATCTATAGTATCTGTGAACAAGAAGGCAGATATCATCACAACATATTCTCCAAACGAAAAAGAGAGCTTTCACACTAACTGCACCTTAATTAAGATTTATTTATTGTTAAAATGTAAAATCCAATGAAATGTAACGAAATTGTATCTGTTTTCCACTTTTAGACTTTTATTTTAAAACACTCTTAAAGCAAAATTAAGAAATTGATTTTTTAATTTAATTTTATCCCCTTAACAAAATTAATATGTTTTTAAAAATTATTAATTTGTTTAAAAGAAACAAACTTATTACTCAATTTCTTTTTCTTTCATGAATTGCACACGTATCAACGTTTATGGTTCAATGCGGAAATGACGGGCGTCACAATGTTAATGGGTAATTTATGGAAGTCATAGTTTTAATTTGGTAGCATTTGCATGTGTGCGTGTATAAGTTAAAGTGTGTGTGCTTTTCCGTTTATAACTTGTACCGGCATTTTTAAGAAAAACATATCGCACACTTAATTATAAACAGTCACAACTCAAAATTTATTTCAATCGTTTCTTTTTTCACAAATCAAATCTATATACATATATCAACACAAAAATTTCGATTGCTTTTTAAAACTTAATTTTAAGGCACGGCTATTTGACTATTGAAAAATATTTGACTATTGAAAATTGATAATCATTACAACCAGGGACTGTGAATAATAATTATTTTCGAATTTTCAACTAAAAACATGTAAGAGCGCTATATTCGGCTGTGCCGAATCTTATGTATCTTCTATACCCTTCACATTGGCCCTTCGAAATCCCAAACCTTTTTTATTTTTATCCATTTTTATTATTTATGAAGTTGAGGTGAGGAAGTTGAGGGGTTTTCAATATATAGTTTTCAAATTTTGTATGGCAATCCCCTTGGAGGGTGATGATAAGGGGTAAGTTTGTTCTGGAAAAATGTTTGCAAGGAAAACTAAGTTGGGGTTAGTCCTACATTTGACCTACCCACAGGTACCCTGGAAGCTGTAGGGGGGGGGGGGGGACTTTTTACCATTTCCCAAAATTTGTATGGGAGCCCCCATAGGCGATGGAGATAAGGGATAAGTATGTTCTAGCAGTATGTTTGGGAGGGGAAACTAATGGGGGTCAGTCATAAACTTTATTTCTCTAAGACCGACTCTGGGGAAGTTATGGGCGTTTTTATATAATTTTTGTAAATTTTGTATAAAAACCCCCTTAGTGATGAATATAGGGGGAAGTATGTTCCACAAAAATGTTTGGGAGGGAAAACAAATGGGGGTCGGTGATAAATATTATTCCTCTAAGGGCGGCTCCGGAAAAGTTTAAGGGGGGTTTTACCCTAATTTTTTAAATTTTCTATAGCAACCCTCTTAGGGGCTGGAGATAGGGGGTAAGTATGTTCCACAAAAATGTTTGGGAGGAAAAATTTATTGGGGTCGGTCTTACGTTTGACCTTTGTAGTAGCACCCTGGAAGCGATTTAATTTTTTTTTAAATTCAACTTTGTATGGCAACCCTGTTAAGGGATAAGTATGTTTGTGAGAAAATATTAATGAGAGTCGGCCTTACATTGCACCCTTGTAGAGCCAACTGCGGTGCAGTTGTAGATGTTTTTATGTACAAATTTTATAGAAATAAACAGAGGTTGTTTAGGCTTTTGGTTTATATCAGATCAGTTATCGGGAGATTTTGCTGGTTTGTTACCATTTAGACACCTATGAAAAATGGGGGGCTTAAAAAAGTTGATCTTAAACATAAAACGGACAGACGGACATCGCTAAATCGACTTCCCTATC
Source organism: Melanophora roralis (assembly GCA_963583895.1). Taxonomy (NCBI): domain Eukaryota; kingdom Metazoa; phylum Arthropoda; class Insecta; order Diptera; family Rhinophoridae; genus Melanophora; species Melanophora roralis. The sequence goes on from OY757190.1 coordinate 39,372,067, forward strand.
TATAAGGACTAAGAAAATACTTATGGGATCGCAAATGAATATTAAATAGATTACAAACGGAGTGACAAACTTATATATAGCCTAATCACTTATGTGAAGGGTATAAAAAGCATGGAAACATGGAAAAGTCAAGTGAAGTTCACCATCTTAATGGTATTGAGCTAGATTTTTTTTGGAAATCGAGTGCTTTTAATTTTTTCTCAAAAAAATTTTTATTATTTTTTGATTTTTACTTTTTTTTGTTAGAAATAATTGTTATATTTTTTGTTAATAAAAAATGCAAACAAATAACGATTATTGTTATCGTAATTGGTTTTTAGGAAAATTTAAAAATAATTATTATTTATGTAAAAAAAAAATTAAATAAATAAAAATCGAAAAACAATAATTAATTCCTGTCAAAAAAATTAATATTCAAAAATAACAATTATTTTTGACAGAAATTATAAAAATCAAAAAATAATTATTATTTTTGAGATTTATTTTATTTTTCGCATAATTTTTACAGTCCCTGATTACAAAACTAAAAAGCCTCTTACAAAAATTAATAATATTGAGTTGTGACAGTTTTTTAATTTAGTAGTTACATGGTAAGTATGTGATATGCATATATGTATGTACTATGTCGTCTGTATGCATATATTGCTTTCGTCATTATTTTGGGCTAGTTGGTAAAAACGATAATTATTTTAGAGCACGTCTGTCAAAAGTAGATTCGTTGTTGTTGTTGTACAAAACTGTTAAATAAACATAAAATCTAAAATGTGTGCTAAACAAATCATATGATCAAAACGCAATTAAGACACAAATTTGAAAAAGTTTTGAAAAACTTTTAACGAAGGTTACTTGAAAGAAATTTACAACTTTATAATATTTAAAAACTTCAGTTTTGTTTAGTCGAGGCCTAAAAAGAGATACACGCATGTACGGACTAGTCGCTTTTTCTTGAGGGAATGCGCAGCACCCAGCTTTTGCCTAAAGCCGATACATACCAGTGTCCCCTAAAAGCTGGCACGAGTGTGACTTTATTTCTCTCTTATAATAAAAATTAGTGCAGGTGCAACAAATGTTAAAGCTCCTATACCAGCGGTGCCCAGCAAGAGAGGATGATTTGTAAGAATGCATATGTGCAACATATGTTGTTGTTACCTTTTTGTATATCGCTTTCTTTGTTATGGTTTTTTGTTTTTACTCCTCTTGTGTACATGTAAAATCCGATTCATACAAATTCTCAATGAGTTTATTGAAGGTGATAGATAAAGGCAGAAAATATTCTTGAGGTTTTTTTTAAGAATTTCCTAATGATTGAGTGTAAGAACCAATGAAATGCTTATAGACAAACTTTAACTTTAGAAAACCCTATTAATAAATTTAATTGGGATTAAATCCTAAAAAATAGTTTTTGATTGCGTTACTAGAATGAGAATCAAAGATTTTTGTTTATTTTAATTATAATTATCCGCGCTTCCAGGTTTTAAATAAAATAAATTTAATTAAAATATTCTTCCTAATAAAAATTTACATTCAAAATCAATGCTGTCAATAAAACTTATACTAATTTCTTATTAATATGACTTTTAAAAGTTAAGAGATATAAAATTATTTTATTTTCCGTTAAACAAATTAAAAACAAAATCGAATAAAAGATATTTAACAAATTATTTTTTTTTATTGCGCTACCTGCTGTTTTTTATATTTAGTTTTTAAAAACTAATTCTTTATGTAAAAAGCGTGTCGGGGATCAGTTGTTGTTGTTGTTTTACAAAACACAAACAACAAATATTTACATGTAATACCGCTTCACACATAAAAAAACACGTGCCAAATAGGGGCCTAAGCCACTTAAATAATGTTACTGTCTGTTGGAGTGCTCAAAGATCTGTAATAAGTTCATTCGTCCCTCCCTCTGTGTGTCAATCAATTGTTTATTACTTAATGTATATGGGTAACCTTATAATTTTTTTATATATATTTTGTGTATTTTTAAAATATGATTATTGTATAAATTGTTGATGCTTTATATTTCATTTCATCTTGTTTCAATTTGTTAAAGGTGTTAATGAGGTTTCTTTATTAATCTCTATTACAATAGACATTCTTAAAAATTTTAGAGGTTTTGTTTCTAGAAACTCTTATTTAATATTTAAATTGTGTTTTTTTTAGAAATTGAAATTTAATACTTTATTTGAAATATTTAATACTAAAAAACCTTGTGATTTATTGTATATAAAATATGTCACACTACACGAAATTTTTTAAATTAAACAAAATTAAGACAATCTTTTTTAGCAAAGAATATGAATAATTTTAATCATATTCTTTGGTGTTGGTCATACATGATTTTTTCCATGATTTTTCTTATTTTTCTTTGCATTCAGTATTGCTTTCCGATTTTTCTGATTTTAATGTATCAAAAAGTGTTGTTATGGTATTAAGGAAGGCATGAGAATTTTTCACTATAATTCAATATTTATTGAATTTTATGACAAAAAGTTATTTTAAATTGTTGATTACGAGTTTTAAGAAGTTAAGTATTTATATGCACTTACAATTAGAATTTCTATTATTTTTAATACAAAATGTTTGTTTCTAAAGAGGGGTTTTAATAATTAAATCAACTTACTAAACGGCATAAAAATTTAAAAAAACATTGTGTAAATGAAAGAGGATTTTAGAAGTTGTTTATAAAGACAAACAAAAAATGGGCAAAAATGATTCATGCCAAATTGCTTTTAAGCAAAAAAACTTTCGATTCACGACATCAGCCGAGTTGTTTTCGTATTTTGTGTCGGGTTTTAGATCGATAACGTTTGTATGTACAGGGTGTCTGGTGGTAAGTTTATATTTTCAAATACGAGTATTTCAAAAAGTAATCAACGGTGCGGAGGGAGGGTGGCGCCGTTGGAATTGTCGATTGTGCGGATTTTTCAGTCTCGACGACGCAGTGGTCAAGTGAGCATTGCGCGCTAGCTGTGGAGACCTTTTTTAAGCGTAATGTTTCTTACGTGATTGCTCGTCGATGGACCGAATGTTAATTTAATTCGTTCGTGGGTGCAGAGATTCCGCGCCACTGCTTCGCGTATTAATGTTCCAGGGCCCAGCCGATTTTGAAGGACTCCCGAAAACATTGAACTGGTTAAAATCAGTTGACGTGTAAATCCGCGACTTTCAAACAAAAAGAGCAGCCTCACTGGGACTTCCAAGAGCAATTATTTATGAAATTTAAGAAAAGGATCTAAAGCTTTATCCCTTTTAAAATTTAAATCGTTTAAGAACTGAAAAAAAGTGAATTTTATTTACGCAAAAAAATTTGTGAAACGATGTTAGAGCGTTTTCGCACTGTAAAACCCATTTTCTTAAGCGACGAGGCTCATTTTACTGGTCTCCAACAACCCGCAACCCTCGATTGAAACATCAAAAACTATTGCATTGTCCCAGGGTAGGTTAGGTTAGGTTAGGTAGAACAGGCAGCCGTTGAAGAAAAGGATACAGCTCACTTGGGTCCGTTTAATTCGGTCCCTTTGTGTTACCTGGAGATGCAGATAGAATAGGTTGGGATGAAAGGAAAGAAGAAATTTAGAAAAGAACAAGAAAGAAAGAACAGAAAAATGAAGCAGACTTTCCAGGGTCTCTGGTGGGAATCGAACCCACAACCCTCAGACTGGTAGACTCGTGCACTTTACCACTGACCTACCCGGGCACGTTAGAGGTCTACATTACCCGAATTGATGTGCATGTTCAAACCAAGTTCATGGCTAATGGAGACCGTATATAAAGTGTTATAGTCCCCTAATTAATTTTTTTCTATAATTTAATTCTATAGCTGTCATAGTTTGTCAGACTTAGCGCATTAAATATTTTACAAAATTTGTGCAGTTGTATAGGGGATACCACTTCCCCTGATCCTATCCGAAATTTTTTTTTCGTAATTAAGGTTCCTATCTTAAAAGTATCCGTGGCAAGAGTGGCTGTATTAACTGAGATATATAAGGATATACATATGCACGGATTTTGTCCTACAAAATAGGATTCTTTAGGTTTATGCCTATATCTCGGTCCGTAGCAAACCGATTTAACTGATTTAAAAAAACGATCGTTTCAGGGATATTTCTGATCGTTTGATAACAAAAGAATTTTTTGTGCGACTTTATTTGGCTCCGCAAACTTGGCACACAGACGGATATGGCTATATCAACTTCGATATCTATTAGGATTCAGAATGCATATACTTTATGGGGTCTAAAGTGAATATTGTAGAATTTACAAATGGAATGGCAAACTGATATATACATTTATCACTATGTGAAGGAAAAAAAATCAATTTCATCAAAGAAAACTTTAAGGAAGACTTGTGGATAAAAAATTTTGAAGTTAAATGTGAGTTCGTGAAGTTTCAGCTGATGTTTTAATTATGGGGATGTTTTTCCTAAGAGTCGTTTATGCTTGAAGTTGCGAACGTGTTCTGTTTCTTCTTCTTCTTCTGTTTACTGTGACAGGAAAGACATCTTTAGGAAGTTTATTCTACATACCAACTGTGCGATTAAAGAAGGAATTCGCCCTGTAATGTGTAGTGCGATTCACTGGCCAGTCGACCACGTATGGGTGTGCTCTTCTAGAAAAACGCGTATCACGCAAAAAGTTCCGGGTTTCGGTAACAAGCTCCCTGATTTCCTCAGAGCACATTCCATTATAGTATCGATAGAACAGCGAAACACACCCCACATCACGACGGTGGTCGAGTGAATCAAGACGTCTAGATACCACAACGTCGCCGATGAGTATCTTCGCCGGTTCCTGTATGCGGTCAAGTAGCTCCAAAATAAGACTTTGGGGTACCAGCCCATACATGAGAGTTATATTCCATTTTCAGTCGGATATAGGTGGAATAGATATTGAGAAGATCAGATGGTGTAAAGTAATTCCTACAGCGTTTAAGGAAATCAAGACACTTCGATGCTTCCTTCGACACAAGAAAAATGTGTTCCGTCCAGTAATACAGACGAGGCAGCATCGTCCACTGTGCGCTTATGTGTCAAAAGACAACACTGGGTTTTACGGGCATTAAAATCGACTCTATTCGCACGGCCCCAATTGGAGATTACAATCGGATCGCGGTTAATCGAAACACTCATACCCTGTCTCCGAACTCCAATCTCCAAAGAGCTAGGCCTATGGTCAAACGAGTACGAATGGCATATGCTGCTGTCGCCTGCAAAGGAATATTTAGGATTCGAAGTTTGACATAGAAGGTCATTCAGACAGATAAGAAATAAAGTAGGAGAGGATGGAGCCTTGCGGTATCCCTGAATTGATTTTGAGAGATCCCATCTATAACAACAAAAATAGTGCGATTTCTGAGAAAACTCGATATAAATCGAGAAAGTTTTTCACCGACACCCCAAGCAACAAGTTTAGTAGAAGCGCACAATGCCAGACTCTATCAAACGCCTTAGACATGTTTAGAGCCACTACTTTACTTTAGCCAAAATGATGAATTGAGGTACATTTTTGTGTTAAAAAGGCCAGTATGTCCCCCGACGACCGTCCTCTACGAAAGCCATACTGACGGTCGCTTAATAAACCGTTTATCTTCAGATAGTTAACCAGGCGGTAGTTAACCATACTCTCCATAGCCTTGAAGATCGCTGAACAAATTGCTATTGGTCGGTAATTTTCAGGGTTTTCAGCCTTTCCCTTTTTAGGGATCGGCGTAACATTAGCTACTTTCCAGCACATGGGAAATACTCCGGCATGATAAATACGGCTGAAAAGGTTAGCTAATGGACGCGACAGCGTTTAAGAGCATTCTTTCAAAACCTGTGCTGGTACACCATCCGGCACAGGAGACTTACTAGTATTGAGATCCGATAGAACCCTTTTTTTACTGGACGAGCTCGAAAGAATATGTATGTGAATTTGCCGCAAATATTTCAGCCGAAAGGTTAGCTTTTTCAACCGGGACTAATTTGCCATTTTTTAACAGAGCAGGGATTGAAGAACCAGCGTTATTCCTTACTCTTCTAACAAGTGACCAAAAGCTCTTGCTGCCTTTGGGCGCATCAAGAACCCTTGCACGCAGACGCTGTTCGAACGAAGCCCTTTCGCGCCTGAGCACTTTGGCACACGAAGCAGCCTGAATTTATTGCAATCGAAAACAGTATTTTTTTCAAAAAAAAAAATCTGTAAGTTCCGGTAGATTGATTTCAACAGATGCCTTGACCAGCATGGCTAAGTGAATTTTCCTATTTATATAGATTCCGAATATACATACATACTTGATGAAAAAAATTAAAATAAAAAGTTATTTTTGTGGACAATAATTAACAAGATTAGCATTCGGATGATTTGCAGAATTTCATCCTGTCGTCGCCACTTCTACTTATTGCAAAACAATCAATAGATTTAAGTTCTTTGCACTCACCTTTAATAATGTTAAAATTTTCTGCGATAAATCATAATCAAAATTTGAATACTTTGAACCGCTCATATCGTATATAAAGACTAGACCAGCCTTTTGTGTTTCCGTATTGTGTAGAGCACAATCCAATTGATAGACAATACCCTGCAATGTGGTTGTATGTGTAACGCTTAAAGGACTGTGTTTATTGGCGGTGAATAGAGCAATAGCAGCACCACTGGAATCACGAGCGGACTAAAAAACAAAAATTAAAAAAAAATAAATAAAGAACTTCAATTAAATTTTAAATTCTAAACATTCATACCAATATTGTAAATTTTCCAGTTTGTAGTTCTGATCGTAGAGGTTCTATATCGGGATCTATATTGTAGAGACCTTCTTTCAGGCGTATTTGTTCATGTTGTTCATAAAGAGAAACAGCACGAGGCACATCAAATTTGCGTGCATAGAGGAACTTGACTGCAGTTGTATGTGAAATATTACGTCTATGTGTACAGCTTGAACCAATATTATTGCAGAGATCAATAAATTGTTTAACAGCCTGAAAAGAATAATTAAAAAATTACTTTGAATTTGAATATCAATTTAATATATTTTATCAAGTTAAATTAAAGGCGATTTGTGTGCCTGCACGAAGTACAATTTGGGTGACGGCGTTTTTACAAGACCGCATCACTCATAAGATGAATTTTCCAAAAATTAAATCCATTGAAGGGGGATAAAAAAGAGTACTATAACATTTTTAATTATACTTCCGAGCTTTCGAATTTTATTTTAGACATTTATAGTTGCAGGCGTGTTCAATAACCCACAAATTGTTACAAACTTGTAACAGTTGTAACTAAAAAGTGTTCATTAACTCAAAAAACTTTCATAGAGAGAGAGTCAAAAGAGAGTAAAAAATTGAGACATAAAAAATTGTTTAAAATTTTCTCAAATAAAATTTTTACTTCCAAGAATTTTTCAAACAGCTCACGTTGGGTTGAAATGTTTCGAAAGTGACGCTTAATTGAATTTTTAAAATTAAGTTTTTGTATTAATATTTGGTATCGGATAAAACTAGATAAAATTCTACATCACTATGTAAATTTTCAAGCATCTATCTTGTCAGCTGACTCCGTAGTGACGTGTCAAAGTACAAAATTTTTAGCAATTTTTTTAAAAAGCGAAAAAAAATAAAATTTTGCATTAAACGAGTCTGTAATTTCCAAATTTAACGTTAACAAAGTGTTATTTTAAGAATGAAACCTTTAATTTCAGGTATTTAAGTGTATAAAAATGATGTAGTGTTTTTGAAAATATGTGTGAAAATATTTTTGACAATTTTTTTAAAAAAGGTCCAAAACTGGCCTATTTTTGATGTTTTGTGAACCATAACTTCTAAGTTAGTTAAGGTTGGGTTTTGAATCTTATATTTTCTAAAAGTATGAAGTCTTAGCTTGACATTGCAAAAAAGAAAATTTGCGGTTTTGTTGCTCCATTTTTTGCTATTAACATTTTTTTGTTTGAAGTCGTGTTTTTTCAAAGTCATGTATTTAACAAAACTAACGTTCGTTCAATGCTTACTATTGCTGTTATTGTTGTCGGAGATAGGTGCGTGAACAATTTTCAGTCATCTTTATTCACGAGTGTTAAAATCGTTTTGTATGACTCCTACAATACATAAATTTTTAATTCATGGTCCCGAAATCATAAAATATGCCCTTTTACCGATTGGAGAACTTTCAGAAGAAGCTCAGGAAGCCAGAAATAGGGATTTTAAAAATTATAGGAAACACCTTGCTCGCAAATGCAGCCGAGAAAAGTTGAATGAAAATATTTTAAATAGAATTTTTCTCAGTTCAGATCCCTTCATATTTAGTATTAATAAACAAAATGAGCGGAAAGAAAAGCAACAATTATCAAATTCCGAACCACAGCCTTTGCTATCGCCAATTATTTTTCAAGAAATACATGAAAGTGAGAGTAATGATAGTAAAGATTATGGCGATGAAGGTGAGGATGAACATAATATGGTTTCTTTTTAAGTGTATGACAATTATTGTTAACAAAAAAAAGTTATAAAAATTTATTTCGTTACTTTTTTAAAAAAGTTGTAAAATTCTAGAAATCTTTCAAAACCCAAATTCAAACTTTAAATTAAACTTTTATTCATATTTATGCAAAATGTGTATTTATTTTTTAATTTTTTAGAAAGAAGACAATATAAGCTTTTGTTTGCTTCTCATTTTTATAAAAAAAAAACACTTTCCATTTTAAAATTACGGCGAAAATTCTGAAACAAACTATAATTTTCCGAAAAATAAAAGTGTATAAAATCGTAAAAAAATTTTTTTTTAGTGTATCTTTTTTTCAGAATATGCCTTTTTATGCATATTTAACGATTTGAAAAAAAAAAATTTCAAAAATATTTAAATTACGGCTCCCATGAATTAATCGCCACTTTCGGTGTCATCGAACCCACTGTGCAGCTGTTTGGAGTATATTTATACAAAAAAGCTTTCTAAAAGAATTTACAATAACAAAATACATCCTTTCTACTCCCTCGTTGCAAGTATGTTTTTACTGGGAAGTTATTAAACATACCTTGTTTTAAAAAATTTCTTATTTTATTTCAAAAATTGTTTATTGTATTTTAGAAATTTAATTAATTTTTTTAAAGATAATTTAGATTGAAATTTTTATAAATTTTGAAATTCCGTAAAAACAATTCAAATAAACCTTGAATTTTTAAAAATGCCACTTTAGTGATGACAGTTTTCTTGACACGTTAAATTTGCATTTTAGACGCCGGTAGTAAATATTCAATTCAAAACGTTTTTTTAGTTTCATTAACTGGTTTAATTTTTTTTTTTTATTAAATTTTTTAATAATTTTAAAGAAATTTTTCAAAAACTCAATGTGTGCATATCGCTACCTTAATATAGAAAGGCCCTAACTCGCATTTTATAAGTTAAGTTTTTTTTTTGGTTCATTGTGATAAGTGAGAAGACCATTTACTGAAATAAACGAAAATTTGGACTTAAAAACATTCGAGTTAGGGCCTTTCTATATTAGGGTGACGATATATATGTTTGCATTTGCAAATCGACGATATTTCAATTATTTCTTAATTTTAATTTTGGCAATATGAAACCAACCTGTTTATATTGTTCTACGTTTGAATTGCACAATAACACTTGAACCATTTTGAATTTAAGATTTTAAAAATAAAAGAAATTTTATACAAAATTTTGTATTAATTTTTATGATTTGTACTTCATACTATTAATAAAGTTTTTTAATAGTTTTAAATCCTTTTGATTAATTATCACCACAATTTTCCGGAAGAGAGAAAAATAAAATAAAAATAATTATCTTTACACGTTCGCGTGTGATTCATAACTAAAATTTAAAATTCACGCTTTTAAATGAATGACTTTAAAGTAAACGAAAGACATTGTTGCCACTATTGCCACATAGTTGAAAATGAGAATATTTTGGCCCAATATAATATCAAACGAAGAATTATGGAGCGTAACTAAGCAGAATCCAGTAAGTCAATAAATAGAAGAGGACAAATGGAAATGAATAGACCATACCCTAAGAAAGCCAAAATAGACTCCAAATTGGAATCCGCAGAAAGTCACAGAAAAGGCAGACCTGCAAATATCCGAAAAAGATCAGTGGAGGGGAAAACAACAAATATGGGGCAAATCTGTAATGAAATAATATGAACTGAAAAATTGTTTTGACCTTATGCTTCTTTCGTTTCGTTTCTTTTTAACACGTTTAAAAAGGCCTAACGGCAAAAAAAGTATTTTTGATAAATTAATATTTGTTTCGTTTTTATATTTTATTAAATTATCGTTTTGTTTTATTAAGTTTTTTACTCTCCCGTAATATTATAAAGTGATGTCTGGCTGGCCCTTCTGCATTTAAGAAGACGATTTACAAAATTTTAGACTTTTTAAAAATAAATCTCTTTATAGTAAAATGTTTGCAGCATGGCAACACTGTCTGGATTGCTTTTGTTGTTTGAAATCGTTGGTTGTTAATCATCGATTATAAACTCAAAAGATGTGTTTTCTTAACTAAACATCTGATAAAAAAAAAAACATTTTAAAAAATATTTGTTGGTTTTTAAACGCCAAATAGTCTACGAACGAATGGATGAATTGTTTCGTATGAGCCCTATTTCATAAAACGCAACGCACACAAACAAGAATTAAAAACAAAACAAATATTTTTTAAGTTTCCAAAGAAATTTGTTTTTGTTTACAGGCGTTGGGTTTCAGAGAATGAAGAGAAAAGGGAGAAAATGTGTCGACGATTGAAAAAGAAGTTCATTTCATTTAATTTTTATTAAAGTATTCAGTTTACTTAACAATCGGCCTTTTGTTAAGCTGGGCCAAAAGAAGTCATCTGATGTTGTTTGCGATGCGTTAAGCGGTCGATAGGCAGCAGCTGATGCACGGACTGGACTTTGTATGGAAACATGCGCAGGTCTTTTACCAAAATTCGCCTTTGGGACGACCGGCTGATGGGTAAATGCGAGGCACGGTGTCTGGTCGATGTTTCTGGCGACAGCTCGAAATCCTCGCCAACAGCGGCGATATTCTCGGCAGAACGGGAGCTACAGGGCCGGCCACTCTTTGCAGCGTCTCGTGTGGTCTCATACTCTTGAAGGTTGGTGGTCAAATGGCGCAGCGTTTGCGCAGTCGGTGCCGGACGACCGGGGAATCGGCGACGGAATTCACGCTGCGCCAACACCACAGACGAATTGTTACGCAAAAGACTAGACACGATTATTCCGTGTTCTTGGGGTGTATATTGCTTCTTCACTTGTATTCTACATCTGTCTAGTTCACAAATGTCAAAACAAATTTGACATTGGCCGCCATTTGCACAAAATAAGAGCATCTTCCAATAGGGTGATTGCTTTTGGACCACATTTTACAACAAGTTACGGAAATAAGGACTAATACGTTCAAATTATACACGTTACATAAAGGGTCAATTAGTTACATAAAATGTAGCAAATGCAACCAGCTGGCAACGCTGATACTGGGCTACAACAGTCCAGCGCTGCCACATTTCCTAAATTTTATTATGTTTGCTTTTAGTGTAAATTGTTGTGTGTTACCAATATTTATCATCTTGAATTTTAGTCACTAATATTACAAAAATAAATAAATTCATATTTATTTTCATAAGTTTGTATGTGTAAGTGTGTATTTCTGTGAAATTAAAACATTAGTTTTTATATGGCCTAAAACTTTTTTTAATTAAAAAAAAAACAAAAACACTGAGCGCTGTAAAACCATACGTTTATGACTGTTTGTATCACTAATTAATCAGAGTATAATGTTGTTGCTGAACTTAAAATATCATCAAAGACTCGTCATTTATTATACCCGCTACTTTTATAAGAAGGGCATTTTAAGTTTGTTAACCACTTTTAATATTTACAATCGAATCAAAATTACCTCCTGGGTAAATATTTTTTTGCAGGTAACTACACAAAATGTAGGTCATTATATTTCTAACCCGTATTAGTCGTTCGTAGGTCTTAATTTTACCGCGACCGCAACCAAAGCTTCGTACAAGTTACAAATACATTTTTAATAGGACTTTTTATCAAATTCTGTAAATATCCTTTCTTCCTTTTCGCACTTTTCTTCGTCTAGAAATCATGTTAACACCCATTTATCTAAGTATGTACTTCGTTGTAGGGCTTTTAAATTGTCGGCATTGCCTTATTACAACTTCTTTATTTCGTTCTTTACCCTATTTTTTTGTAAAGGGGAGGGTGGAAATCTTTCAAACATCACTAATGTTGATGATGACATTGGGATGCTATTAAGCTGAATCAACAGGAAATTAATTGATGTAGGTAAGTTCTTAAAAATTATTTTAAATAAAACTCACAAGCACATACACAAGATCAAATAAAAAACTTTACAGGGAGTCATAATATTATTACTGAATCATTGTGTTTTATGATGCATTAAAAATGAAACGTATGGGTGGCATTGAAAATAAAGGAACTATTTTTAACTTAAGTAAATTAACCACAACTGAAGACCACGACTGCTATTTTTAGTCTATTCTAATATGGACTTATAATTAAGAAGTATGATTTTTTCACCAGTCCTTACTTCCCAAACGGAGATTCACCACATATAATGTTTTATTTAAGTGGGCGTGGCACCTCCCATACAAATACAACAGACTTTATGACATATCACGAAAACTATATAGTATAACTGCTTAAAATTTGATATAAATCGCTTTTATAAGCTTTCGTCTACTTGAGCCAAATATTTTTAGGATCGAAGCAGTGGTAAAGGTAGCCAAAATGCAGATATTGTTGTACAATTACTTTTTGTAGGAAATTTAAAGTTCCGAGATAAAGCGCACCAAAAGTTTTATAAACATTTTTAAATTGTATGAAAACTACCGCTCTCCTCGCTCCTATCCAAAAAGTTTTTCTTTTCAAAATTTAGGCAGAGACATAGTGTAAATTTTAAGTAGGTAGTTGATATAGTTTTGAAAAAAAGTGCATCAAAAATTCTTAAAAATTGTTTTTTATATGCCCAAAATGTACGTATCATACTGGAACTACTTTGTAGCAGGTTTGAGGTCGACAGATTAAGCGCATGCAAAATTTAACAAAATTTGTGCAATTGTAAGGGGAGTACTACTTCCGTTGCCCCTATAAAAACATTCTCATTTTAGGTCGGCGCTTTGAAAGTATCTGTGTGAAGTTATGTGGCAACAGTGGCTATACTGACTGAAATATAAATGGGGATTGATTTTATTCTAAGAAATGGGTTGATTGAGATTTTTGCTTACACATATCTCGGACCGTAGTGAAATGATATTGCTGATTTTAAAAAGCATTCTGGCTACAAATATTTTTGATAGTTTTACAAAACGATTTCCCTGGGACTTTATTTGGCTCCGGAAACTTCATTTTACTAGACGAACAGACGGACATGGGGCTTTATCAAGTTCACCTACCTACAAGCATCAAAAACATATATATTTTATGGGGTCGCAAGTGAATATTGTAGAAAAAATACAAGCGGAATGACAATCTGATATACATATATCCTTATCACTACGGGAATGGTATAGAAAAAATGCAATAAATGCGGTTTTGTCTGTCGCACACGATCGGTCAATATAACAACATAAAAAAATCGTTATAAAATTATTAAAAAAGATAAGATAAGATTAACAGAATATAGTTATAAAAAGTTTAAGAGTTGTTGTTTTTTATTAATTTCTTAATTTAAAATAAATTTTTTAATTAACCTACCTAATGGCACCACCGAAGCGCACCGGGTTAGCTAGTATAAAATAATTTTCATATATTAAAAAAAAAAAAATTATTGCTTTTACATTGTTGCTAATAATATTTTCTAAAAGGGAACTATCCGCAATTGATCAATTAAGATTGAGACATACATAGAACTGATTCTTATAACAATGTCTGTATGTACAATCCATGTTTATGAGATTTTAATCAGGTTGAATTATAATATTAAATGTAATATTATTAAATGCTTCACTAAGTATAATCCATAATTCCTTTTTAGAAGTGATATTCTGTCTTAGAAAAAACCTGACATAAATATTGAATTACAAAAATTGATGAACATTTTCATACGACTCTGTGGATTTTGCGTTTAATATATTTTTGTTGCAAACGTTTTAAGGCAGTTTTAATAGAAACACCGCCCATTTATTTAAAAAAAACTTATTTTATTTGTGTTGAGTTGGGGATCGAATTTCTTACCTCAAATGTACGGTATTGAAAATAAAAACTTGGGTTCTAATAAACTTTTCACTTCACTTTTATTTGTTAATTTAGGGTAATTTTTGAGTTCACTAATCAACTTCAGCTTACATACTAAAAATTGAGATTTTACATTAATAAGCACTAGGCTATAACATAAGTTATAGTTCCAGTGAGAAATATAAAAATTCCAATACAGTTGGGTGTATAATTAGAGGGTTATTCAATTTACCGAAAGTTTTTTAATAATTTTGTTTGTCGCTTAAACATCCCGGCCTCCTTGCGTTGACGCAACAAAGAGTGGGGCTAAGGACAATAAGATGCAAATTTCAATAAAGTTAAAGTCACAACTTAAAGCTACTTTGTATATACATATGTATATATATATACCTATATATATATATATGAGTGTAATCAATAGTTCATAATATCGATAATAATTCAGTTTAATAATCAAAATAAGTAAAAAAGCAAAGTTTATATAAGATAACAATTCGTGTTAGATACTTGATTTTCCTATTAAGGTCCATCCCAAAATTGTGTCTTGAGCCATTGGAGTGGTGAGCGTTGCTTGCTGAATAGTAGGCTTTATGATTTGTGGATATATGTCTGCAGCCAAAACAATGTTCACATCGTTTGGAGTGTAAAATTTTGGGTCGGCCAAACGTAAGTTCTTAAATTGGGTACTGAAACCTCTATCAAGACCTTCTGATCGAATTTTCCGAGGTAAGTTGTTAGTTAGTTGAGCAGTAATCGTAAGAGTGGGTGCATTGCAGAAATGGGGTTTAAAGGTGACTTTGCAGAATTGTTTTGAATTTGACCTCTCGGTGGGTAGATTGTATCGCTTTGGTATAAATTCTGCTATTTTGCTCTGCTCCACACTAGGGTCTAGAAGACCTCGTATATTGATCCACTCATTTCCGAAATTTACCTTTATAATGACAGTAGGCACTAAGGTCACAGACCGTGCTAGGGGTACCACTTGATGACTGTTTCTTGGTTGAGTAGTGCTTGAAATTCTTTTATGACGATGAAGTAATGTATGATGTCGTCTGCCGCATTGGCGGCATCGATCTAGACTGCGACACTTACGTAATACGTGACTATGTGCTAAACAATTTTCACAATAGCGGTGTTTCTGGATTACTTGCAACTTTTTTGTGACGTTAAGCCTACGGAATTGGCGGCATGTCCGTAAGGGATGGTCCTTGTTGCACAATCGACAATCTGGGAGTTTGCGAAAGCTAGGTTTGTGATGTGCCGGGCGTTGGTTAAGTTCAAAGGGAGAAAGACTTCTGGATAGGCGTATATGCGGCGACATGGTTCTGGAAAAGATACGAAAAAAATAGATAAGTGGGTTTTTATGTCGTGTTGGCAGAGGGGAGTAGGACAAGCTTGACGATAGGCCTGGAAATCAGACCATTTGATGTACGGACGGAAACAACTCTGACGTTATTATCGTCGCCGGCGTGTAGTTTTTCAATTCGACCAATGCGCCATTCCTGCGGGGGAAGATTGTCCTGTTTTATTACAACCAAATCGCCAAGAGCAAAATTTCTTTGGGGATATTTCCATTTTATACGCTTGTGCATCTCCTGAAGGTATTCTTTTTTCCATCTACAGGCAAAATGATGGTGAAGAACCTTTAATTTTTGCCATCGATTTACAAAGCTTAGTGACTGGGTAGCAAAGTCAGGTTCAGGAGGTGAAAGCAAGGGGGCTCCAATAAGGAAATGCCCAGGCGTAAGGGCACACAAGTCTTCGGGATTTTCACTCATGGGGCTCAAGGGCCTAGAGTTAAGACATGCTTCTATTCTGGCAAGCATCGTGGTAAATTCTTCGAAGGTAAAATTTTGGGCATGAGTTATTTTCTTGAGGTGAGCTTTAAAGCTCTTAACTCCAGCCTCCCAGAGACCGCCCATGTGTGGAGCACCGGGGGGAATGAATCGCCAATCGAGTTCCTGGAAAGCTTGTTTCGATAGGAGGTTTTGCCGGATGGCCGTTATAAAATTTTTGTGATCCCGCTGAAGAGTATTTGAAGCACCTACGAAGGCAGTGCCATTGTCAGAAAAGATGACTCTAGGAGTACCGCGGCGGGAGAGGAACCGTGAAAATGCCGCTAAAAAGGCCTCGGTGGAAATTTCGCTGGTAGCTTCTAGGTGAATGGCTTTTGTAGAGAAGCAAACAAATACTAAGACATATCCTTTTGTTATCCTGCAACCTCGACCAGCGTACGTCTTTACATTAAAAGGACCGGCAAAGTCTAGGCCTGTGTTTGTAAATGGGCGTTCGAGGGTAGTTCGTTCCGGGGGTAGTGCTCCCATGATTTGTTGGCTACGTTGATGTTTATATACAACACACAGTTTGCAGTTAAAGATGATAGTCCTTATTAAGTTTTTCAGTCTTGGGACCCAAAATTCTAATCTCATTAGCCGCAGCAGAAGGGAGTTTTGGCCATGAATAGAATATTTGTGAAGAAGTTCTAGGTACAATCTCGTAAAACGTCCATTATATGGTAATATTTTTGGAAAACGTTCCTCGTACGATAGCGTAGGGCATTGAGCTAGTCTACCATTTACTCTTAGGAACTCTTTCGAATCAATGAAAGGGTTGAAAGTCAATAGATTACTTTTACGTGATAAAGCCTTTCCTTGTAAGAGCACATGGTACTCGGGGATGTAGGTGCTCTGACACAGAGCTGTTAGACGATTCTTTACGAAATGCAGTTCTGAGTGTTGAAGCTCAGGAGTAGTAAATTGGAATGATTGTTTCAAAAGGGGGTGAGTGGATTTAAAAAATCGAAAAATATACGCTATTACACGTAGGGCTCTAGCAAGATCAGAAAATCTAAGAAGTATATCCTCGTCGGGTACTTGAGAAAGATGTGATTTAACTGGCCGTTTTTCTTCATGAGTTTCTGTAATGGTGGACGTTGGCCAGTCGCCTTGTGGCTGACAGAGCCATTGGGGTCCATGCCACCACAAGGGATTAGAAATTAAATCTTGGGCCAGAATTCCTCGGGATCCCAAGTCAGCAGGGTTATCCTTGGAGCCAACGTGATTCCAACTATCATTTCCGACCGTATCGACAATAAGGGATATTCGGTTAGCGACATAAGTGGACCAATGGGAAGGGTGTTTTCCTAACCAAGCTAATACAATCATTGAATCTGTCCAAAGATAGAGGTTACATTTATGGAGATTTATTTGGGAGCGACAAGAACTGACCATCTTTGCCAATAATACTGCGCCGCACAACTCCTTTCTTGGCAGAGTCACGAACTTTACAGGTGCTACTTTAGTTTTTGCAAGAAGTAAGTTGGTAGAAATTGTTCCTTGAGGAGTGCAAACTCTTAAATATAGGGTGGCACAGAACGCCTTCTCTGAGGCATCGCAGAAGCCGTGCAACTCGACACTAAAGGTAGGGTGATAACTTAGAAAGCGGGGTATCTGAATTTTCTCAATATTAGGATAATCGTTTAAAAATAATTCCCATTGCTTAAGCGTAGCTTCTGTAACGTTTTCATCCCAATCGGTTTTGTCCCTCCATATTTGTTGCATAATAATTTTGGCAACGATAAGTTTGGGGGCCAACCATCCGGCTGGGTCAAAGAGTTTGGCTATTTCAGATAACACTTCCCTTTTTGTAGTGGTTCTTTGATTCAATTGTCTTGTAGGAGTAAAGTAAAAATAGTCTTGCCCAGCATTCCACCTGAGTCCTAAAGTCTTGGTCGTTGCGTTATCAGACAATTTAAGAAAATCGGAGCTGAGTAAGTGCGTTGGACAAAGATCCTTTAAAAGGGCTTCCTCATTAGACGTCCACTTTCGAAGGGGCAAGCCTGCAGAGTGTAACACTTGCGTTAAACTATCACGTAAGCTGATAGCATCGGACAATTCGTGAGCTCCAGCCAGGACGTCATCCACGTACATGTGATTTCGCAAAACGTTCGAAACGTCGGGAAACTCTTTTTCGCAGTGAGTAGCAAGTTCCAATAAGGTTCTAATGGCTAAGTAGGGGGCACAGTTTACTCCAAACGTGACAGTTTTTAGTTCAAAGTCTTGGGGTTCAACATCTGAAGATTTTCGGAAAATGATTCGTTGATAGGGAGTATGAGATGGGTGAACAAATATCTGCCGGTACATCTTTTCGATATCGGCATTAAAGACATATCTGAAAAGACGCCATCGTGTAATAAGGACCGTAAGGTCTTGTTGCAAAGCTGGTCCGGGGTATAGGACGTCGTTCAGACTTTTGCCATTTGAACTGGGGCTCGACGCGTTAAAAACTACGCGAAGTTTTGTTGTCGTGCTTTCTGGTTTAACGACTGAATGATGGGGTAAGTAGAAGGAAGCACCAGGGTTACAGAATTGAGAAGAAGCTATTTCTTGCATATGACCAAGAGTTGCATATTCTTTGAGAACGCGATCATATTCATTTTTAATGTCAGGAGTTTGTAGCAGACGCATTTCGTTTCGTTTGAATTGTGATAGTGCCATGTTTCGAGATTGGCCAAGTGATATGGAGTCAGGAAAACCAGATTTAAAGGGTAGAGATACAATAAACCGTCCACTCGAGTCTCTAAAAGTAGTAGATTTGTAGAGATTTTCGCAAAAAATATCTTCCGGGGAGGGTGTTATTTTGTTGGGCACATTTTCCTGTTCCCAGAAAAGAGTTAGTTGTCTGTCCAAATCAAGGTTACTAAGAAAGGAAGAAATGGAACGTAAGGGTTGCGAAGAGGCTGGCTCGAGTTTTCCTGTCAGGATCCATCCAAAAATGGTTTTTTGCGCTACAATGGAGTGAGTAGGGTCGTAGCGGATTCCGTCACGGATGATTTGGGGGTAGACATCTCCACCAAGTAGTAAATCAACGTGAGACGTTATGGTGGAAAAGTTGTCAGCAAGGGGTATATCGGGGAATTTTGAAGTCAAAAGGGCTGAAACTTCATAATACGGTAAATTACCAGTTAGTTTGTTGACAACCAAGGCATCGGTTATTGTTTTAAACTGTTTTTCTAGGGGGGAACTGATAGCGATTGTGCAGACGCGAGTAGATGTTGCCGTTAAGGAGCCACTTAAACCAGTTATCTGGGCTGGAGATGATCTGGTGGGTAAAGCGAGCTTGGTCTGAAGTCCTTTTGATATAAAAGTTGCCTCAGATGCTGTATCTATAAGAGCACGAACGGTACATCTTGTATTGGATACACAAACGTCAACGAGTGCTGTACCTAGTACAACAAAGTTAGTTGGGGTGGACTGTAATGTTGTGGAGAAAGCTTGCCTAGGTCTAGTTTCGGCTTGATGAGAGGTTGAAGGGGAATCCGATATATGATTTGTCGTGTGGGATGAATTTGAAATATTTAAGTTGCCAGGGTTACATAAAACGTGAGTTGACGATGCATTGGGGTTTGACGATTGTATTTGAGGGGGGGTTACTTGAGACTCTGCCCGATGCAGAAGGGAGTTGTGTTTCTTTTTGCACAGGGTGCACACATACTGACTTTTACAATGTTTAAATCCATGGGATGTGGCTAAACAGTTTGAGCAGCGCTTCTCTCTTTTAACCACATTCATTCTTTCTTCGACCGTCATTTTTAAAAACAACGGGCACAATCTGAGGGGGTGTGACAACTCACATAGGGTGCATTTTTTAGTAGGGGGTGAGGGGACGTTTGTTTGAAAACTTTTAAAATTACGGGGTTCAGGAGGGTTAAATTTCTTGTTAGAATGAGCTTTGCGATTTTGGGTTGAGGCCTGATTGTTTGGAGATGATCGTATGTCTGTAACAGATTCTAATGTCTGATACCTGGCAGTCAAAAAAGCATCCATCTGTTTCCAGGTCGGCAACTCAGAGCTATCGCGAAGAGACTGCTCCCACAAGTTGAGGGTCA
This sequence comes from Melanophora roralis, assembly GCA_963583895.1. Lineage (NCBI taxonomy): Eukaryota > Metazoa > Arthropoda > Insecta > Diptera > Rhinophoridae > Melanophora > Melanophora roralis. The sequence goes on from OY757190.1 coordinate 39,392,158, forward strand.
AGTCAGGAAGGGAGATGGAGCAAACAAACACAAATATCACATCCCAATTATCAGTCTTGATATCTAATAGCGACAGAGTACTAACGCAGTCGTTTATAGTTCGTTGAATTCCTTTAATACCGGGTCCGGACTCCTTGTTAACAGGTGTTAGGTTAAAAAGTATCTTAAGTTGTGCGTTAATGAGAACTCGCTTGTTTTCATATCTGTCAACAAGATTTTCCCAGGCCATGTGAAAGCCATCGTTGTTTAAAGGACAGGTTTTTAAAATATTATGAGCCTCACCCTGCGTCTTCTTTAAAAGATGACACAGCTTTTCAATATTACTTAGGCGTGGATTATTACCATACAATGCGGTAAACATATCGCGAAAGCTTGGCCATGAGACATAGTCTCCATAGAAAATTTCTGTGTCACACGGAGGGAGACTTATATTGGGAGTATAGGTAACGGCGGGACAAATCGTTTGAGGCGTGGGGGTCTCTCTCGAGGGAAGTGTATCTAGAACCTCTTTAACCTTTGATAGCGCCCTGACATGGGAGCCATAAGTCTTGTAAAACCGTTCTTTAAGAGACTCTAAGCTTACATCTTCTTCTATTGATTCATAATTTATCAAGATTTTATCATAGCTCGATCGAAAATCCGCCCAAAGGAATAAAAGTTCATCTTTATGTATGTCGAGGGTGTAAATGTTATGTCCAGACAGAGGGAGGTCCGTAAAAAATGCTTCGAATTCAACGACCTTATCCGAAGTTTTTATAAAAGTATCTAAGAGTGACATTTCGGCAATAATTGTTCAGTATTTTAAATAAAGGATGAACGGGGTTATAAAGCTTAGCTGAGATATAAATATGGACGACACGGACGGTATTTGGTAGTTTTACGAGGTTTACCAGACGAAATCGTAGTATAAGAACGTAGAGTTTTATTTGATAGTTGTAAACAAGGGGTATGGGTGCATAAACGGAATTATAAAGTAATATAATTATACAACAACTCTCTTATTGAAAAGTATTTTACGTTATTATGAATGCGTACAATTATAACGTAACAATTTATTAATATTGATAACTGTTGATAAAAACCAAATAGGGGTTATTCACACACTTTTATTTTAAACTTAATGTATGATCACCACTTTCAGCGCACACTGTTAAATTGTGATAATGATAATGTGTGATATTTAATTGTAATACATTTCTTTTCAAAGTGTCTATGTACAAATGAATAGTTTAAAAGCCACTTGTAATTACAGCTTCATCATTGTAAATTTAAGAGTCGTATCGTTTATCCAAAAGAGAGTCTGCTTTGCAAAGAGAACCCGAACTTTGAAACTATCATATGAGATTTTTTATACCAGTTTCAATATAATTTATACCAAATACAATTATGTTGGATTGTGGATTTTATCAATATTAACAACAGGGAATTTTATTTTGCTGATTTTTTTTTAACGGTTCTTTTTTTTTGTCGATTTTTTGTTGTTGTTTTTAGTAATTTAAATATGTATGTACAATAAGAATTTGCATACCTTAATTGTTGTTGCAACTTGCTGATTTTATTTTTTTCATATTTATGATCTTAAAACAATTTTTCTTTATTTATTTATTTATTTTAAGTACTCACTTTTTCCTTCTGGTATTGGGGTATTTATTGTTAAATTTCATTTAAAGGGGGGAGCAGTACATTTGGTTAAAAAAATAGATTTTAAACCTTTTTTTTTTTTTTATACGGGGGTATATCCGGTTCGTTTGGATCAAATAATGTTGAGTTGGGGATCGAATTTCTTACCTCAAATGTACGGTATTGAAAATAAAAACTTGGGTTCTAATAAACTTTTCACTTCACTTTTATTTGTTAATTTAGGGTAATTTTTGAGTTCACTAATCAACTTCAGCTTACATACTAAAAATTGAGATTTTACATTAATAAGCACTAGGCTATAACATAAGTTATAGTTCCAGTGAGAAATATAAAAATTCCAATACAGTTGGGTGTATAATTAGAGGGTTATTCAATTTACCGAAAGTTTTTTAATAATTTTGTTTGTCGCTTAAACAATTTGCATATGTAGTTCAGTAGGTAACACTGCTTTAAGCAAAGATATTCACTAAAGGCAACTGGAAGATTTTCTCAAGAGTTTAAAATTTTTTTATAAATTGCAGGAGCAAAATCCTGGCAGTATTTTAGAGTTTGTTTTTAAACAAAAAGTTTTCAAAAATTTCAGTTTTTCAAAAATTTTTGCTAAATCACTTTTTTATTACCCAACTCACCAAAGGGTGCAGTAAAGGTGGCTTTACATGGTAATACAAATATTACGAAATTCTTTCGTGTTTTAGCAAAGCGAATAAAAGTATGTTTTGTGTTTATACTAGAGGCCAGCTCAAGACGACACTAAATAAGGCATCATCTCGAATTTTTAATTCATTTCATATACCTTACGTGTGCACACACAACAATAAGTGCTGCGTTGTATTGTTCGCCATCTCTTTTGTTTACTTAACTTAAATGAAAAATATATTCACACTTAAGCGCACTTAAGTAAACAACAACGGCACATCAGTTTATCATGATCAAACACTTCAATTTCAATTCATTTCGAAACTTTACTGTTGACGGGATGTTCCTGGTATGATAGTTTTAAAAACGGGGGTTGATTTTTTAATGTATGTATGTAATGTAATGTAATTACGCATGAATTTTATATTGATTTGCCTGCTTGTACATATGTTTGTTTATGTATCCGTTCAACATTGTGTGTAATACACACAGTTTTGTTGTTGTTGACCACACATCATCACAGTCACTTTTTTTATCGACCACACATCATGACAGTATTTAAGTTCTATCAACAACAGTGCATGACACCACTCTTTATTCTTAACTACACTACATTGCATCAAAGAAACTGTGGCAGCTACACTACATTACAGCACTTTAATAGTTTTACCGCACAACAACACAAGAATTAGAAAATTATGCGGTTCTTGAATTAGCTTGAAATAGGACTTGATGCAGGTCTCTAGTTTATACGGATGGTGTTGGTAAAATCAAAAGCTGTTTTTTTAATTGCTTGTTTTTTGTGGTAACGTCGTATGGTTACAATATTAACAAAACCAACATAAAAAAACTTTTGCGTTGATTTTAATTGTTTTTGCTTTGTTTCATAAAATGTAGCCACTTCCATTAGATAATGTTAATGCTAAAAATCTTTCACTCCTCTAATGTGATAAAAATACGTAAATTTCAGAAAATAAACATTTACCAAACACTTGTCAAATTTTGTATCTGTATTCTCTCCTACTCAATACATTATTCTTTGACATGATGAGATTTCTTATTATTCCACAACAATTTTTGGCATGTCGTAATACATGTACTGCCATGTAAAGCCACCTTAATGGGTAAGGCAAGACAAACTACAATTTTTAAAGTGTTGTCGTTAAAAACACCTAAATATTTAAAAAGCTATTAAGTTGCAGCTAATTTGTGCACTTTCTTGACACTTATCTTTATTTACAAAGACAAAAAAACCAAAAAGGTAATATTAGGTCTGTTTCTTCTAAAATACTTTTCAAAAACAACAAAAAAGCTCAAAAGTACAGGAGAGCAAAGAAACAAATTTTTATCCCAAAAACAAACATGAAAGGCCTTAAACATAAAAAGTTGGCTTTTAGGAATTAAGTTGTTTGCGAGACAACGTATACTTCGTATTTAAGAAGTAGCTTTTTTGTACAAGAAGAAATATAATATTTTCTCTCAAAAACGCTTATATTTAATCAATTATTTATAAAGGAAACGCTTTTTGATAAAAATGGATCTCAAGGTTAAGTACGGGAACTAAACTATTGTTGCATTTGTATAATTTCTTAAAAGTTATTGTGTGGCAAAAGGCGCTGATATACACAGTAACAAAATGTCGTCAACATTTTTTTTATATTTAAAAGTTAAGAGCCAAGTTAAGGTACTCCTTACATATTGTCACCTGATATATAAAATGGCCTATCGAGAGAAAAATTAAATATTAAATGTTTAATTATGTTAGATTACCTTAAAACTCACGTCTTTACAATATTTCGCCTTTTGTTTTAAGAAAATTACTTCATGTATTAAACCGTACCAAACAAGATGGTTTAAAAAAAGTTTTTAATTCATTTGTCTTTATTGCTTTTGCAATAAATATTGAAATAAGTTTTATATTCTTAAGTTTTTCATGTCAATTGCAAAACTATGAAAAGTAAGCATTTCAGAGGACGATATGCAACTGTTTAGCTCGTGCTGTGGATTTAATTTTATTTTGTGATTTTTTTTTCATTTACCCACGCTTTTAAATACGTAAATTTTCACGTTATTGCCTTAAAAACAAAGAGAGAAACAAATTGATCGTTTATGAAAATTTAACGCTAAAACGACTTGCACTTTAGCATTCCAATATGTTTTTATTAAAAAAAAAACATAAACACAAACATCCTTAGTTTGTAAAATACTTAGAATTCATACACCTACCGCACACTGGGTCTTTGTGTTTTGTATATTTTTAGTGATTCGAAAACATTTTTTTTATTAAGAAAAAGATTGTGTTTTGAGATAAGTAGGGTTTAATATTCATTGGAAAATATTTATAAAAAAAACTAAATTGAAGTATGTATATAATTTTAAATATATGTATGTAAACTTATTTGAAGAAAAATTATATTGTCTATAGAAATTTTTTTGTAAATTAAAATAATAAATTAATGATCAGCTTTAAGTCAAACAATTATCATAGATCTTTTAAAACAAAATGCATTTTTTGTGTTAAAAGTTAATAACACCTTTAGTGACCAACAATGCGCGTTTAAATAAAAATTAATGCCCATATTCCTAGTATTTATAGTAGTTTTATTAGACTTATTTGACAGATGTCTATAACAAAATTGGCAAATAAGCCTATAAGGTGGTTTTGTATGCATTTTACATATGCCTTGTCACTTTTGCAATCCATACACAAAAAAATTATTACCATATTCTTTTCAATTAACGCATTTATTAAAAAACCAAAACGGTTTTTAACTAATAAGTTTCGTTTTGACTTTGCTTATGATCATGGCGCAATAATGCTGGTGATTCTACAACAAAATTGTGGTGTATAAAATTTTTGTTTTTGTTGGCTCAGGTGTCAAAACAATATGTAAAAGTAAACAACTTTGACAACCCAGTCTCGAATTATGCATGAAAAAAGTAGATCAGCTGTGCTCGTAACACCACCTGGTCAAGATAATTGCACCATGATTAGCATATTATAATGCATAAAGCTCTGTTGATTGAATGGATAGAGCGTATGTCTTGTAAACTAAAATTAGTTTAATTTCTAAATTATTTGTAAATTAAATAAATTACCCCATTAAATCAATTAAAAAGTTGATTATTAATTTTGTGGCATTTTAATTAATTTTTTTTATTGATATTATTCATTTGTTTGCAAGCTAAGAATCGATAAAAAATTTAATTGGGATGACAAATTTCTTAATTGAAATCAACTTTATATTTTTTCGGTATATGCTAAATTTGCCATTTTACAGACGGTTTGTATTTTTGCTTTCACATGTACATATGCAAGTACATCTGACATAACCTCCAAACAGAAATAAAAATAAAATTTGAAATTTCATAAAAAATTTATAAGTCAATCACTTTTTAATATATATATAATCAGCTGGGTTCTTAATTGTTCCTGTTATTATGCTCTGCTATTTTGTAACGTTGCCATATTTTTATTGCAAATAAACACCTAAATTAAAAAGTGACTGAAAATTTAAACTGCCTTTGAATCATATTTAAATTTTAATAAATAAACATTACTCATACATATTTAAACATTAGCATATAAAAAAGGATTCAAATGTTAATAAATGCTCTAGTTAAAAACTCGTAAAAATAATTCTTTCAAAAAATTTTATACAACCCTTTTAAAAAGTTTATAATGCACTTACTGCCCATAGAAAAAAACTATTAAAAATTTTTTTTTACAAAAAGTTTTTAAAGGTGGAACTTTCAAATGTTTTTGAGTCATCGTTTTAATCATAATTTTTTAATACTGATTTATACAAAACGTGTGTTTAAAGTACTGATTCACAGGAATTTAAAGAAACTTTGTTGTATAACCTAAAACAACATTCTCAAAAAAGGGAAAGTGTATTTGTATGTACACATTGTATGTAAATATTATTTGTAATTATAGTATAAGTAAAATTCCAAAAAATATGAAATTCTGTTATATTTATTTTTATTTTAAATAGATTTGCAATGGTTACGAAAATAAAACGTAAAAAAAGTTTTAAATGCGACAAAAGAAAAACAGCAACAAAATTAAGTTTAATTAAAACAATATAAACAAAAGATGAGCAATATTTCTCTACCTGTGATTTTATACCCGCGTTTTAAAAATCTCGGTGACGACAGGGTCGTGATATATGAAGTAACTGCTAACTTCAACGCTATTACTTTAAATTTTTTAATGTTATTTAAATTAAAATTTTTATTTGTAAAAAATAATAAACTACGATTACAGTCCCTGTTTAAAAGAACAGTGATTTACATATAACATTTACTGTTTACAGTGTTCTTTAAAAATAACGCGATCGCTCATCTCTAATATAAATCAAGGTGCATTGAAAATGGTGGGAGCAACTGATCGGCTGACTTTTGTTTTCACCATATGGTTTCTTATAATCTTGTTAAATTTTTAAAGTGAATTTGTCATAAGATAGTATGAACCAAGGTGTATCTATTTAAGATGGAAGCGTTACTACTACAAATACAACACCAAAAACCATATGGCATTTTTAAAGCCGGGGACAAACACCTAGATGTCAAAAAAAGGCAAACCGTGTAGCTTTTGACATCTACGTGTAAAGCTATATTTACACTACATAAGTTTTCATCTGAGTTGAATGTCAAAAAAAAAATAAGTTTAAATTTTTATGAGTGTCAAAAAACAATTTGAAATTTTTATTTTTAGTATTACATTACATCTAAGAAATTATAATAAGGCCGCTATTTCTAAAAGTTGTTAAACAAAGTGTATGGCAATACAAAAACAAGCATTTAATCCAGTAACTTTTAAAAACATAAATTTAAAACTCAGACGTTAAATAATTTGAAAATAGAAAACGTTTTATTTTCAACTGAGGTTAGACAAATATATTAACAAATGAAAATAGACATGTTATTACACTATAAAAATAAGTCTCAGTTGTAAAACTCAGATGACAACTCAGGTAGTGTAAATATAGCTTTAGAGAAACCAATGTTAACAATAATCAGCTGAGGCTATACCACCACATTGTATAGATAATGTATCAGGTGGTGGTGATCCTACAACAAAATTTGGTGAATAAAATTTCCGTTTTTGTTGTAGTTTTCGTTGGCTCAGTTATCAAAAAAAGATATGCAAAAGTAAACAACTCTGACTACCCAGCCTATATTTAAGCATTTAAATAGTAAACCAGCTGTGCCCGTAACACCACCTGGTACATATAAGTTCACCATGGATAAGCCTTGGCATTATGTCTACAGTAAATACATTGTGGTGAGAACTAAGCAACAACATTGTCCTGTTTTTAAATCCGTTATCCATTTTTGGGTATCTCTATTATATTTGAAAACTTTTTTCATATTCAAAATTGCATATTTTACTGAATTTTCTTTTGCTTATATATTTATTTTTGCAATGTTTACATTTAAAGAAAGTTAACACAAAAATAAAAAAAACTTAGATTTGCGGCATGCAAAAATAAAAAAACTATAGAATATGTTTGCACAAAAAAATCCCTTTTTTGCCGTAATTTAAGGAAAGGAAAATATGTTTGTGCCTACTTATTGTTCTTTTTGGTTGAATCTTAAAAAACGTAAAGAGATTTTTTAAAATATATAGGTGCATTCTTTACCGTTTTTTTTTCGAAACCACTTTAATGTGAAGTGCGGCAAATAAGAAATCACATGACGACATTTGAAGGCCTCTATAGAATTTATCATAAAAGTTTTCTTTTTAAATGCAGATCAAACTATATTTAAAATAACATATAAAACAGGAAGGACGTACTCAAGTATTGTTTAATTAAAGTTTTGTTCAATAATATTTTTAATTGCTTTTTAATATTGATTAATTTTGTTCTATTTATGTACATACTTATGTATAATGGCAAACTATTTTAAGCTACATTGCATATGCAAATAAAAATACAAATCGGATATAAAGTTATAAACAATTTCCTATTGAAGCAAACTTTTTAATTGATTAAATAAAATTGAAAACAACAGAAAAATTGCATCAATAAATCAATACCCATATGTCAGTAAGTAATTGCGTATGAACATGTATGTGCATGCGTATGCATGTGCCAGAGTTATTCCTGTGCATCCGTTTTTCATGTCGGCAAACATACAGACATGATAAGAAAAAAGAAGTAAAAATAAATTTAATTAAAATATGAAACTAAGGTAAAATATGTATGAATGATACAAGATGTTCTTTTTTTTAACTTTTTTATAAAGAAATATCTATGCGAGTGAGGTTTTCTCAAGCTGTGATGCGAAGAGTAAATCAAGACTTAATGTTACATACAACAATATAGCAAGATACGTGTTCGGACTCAAGTCTTATGGAAATGATGAACACATTAGCTTTTACTCAAAAAAAATTTTTGGCGTCCAGTTTGATGACTTAATGAAAATAAGAGCCTTAACATTTTTGCACAAAATTATAACAACGCGTGAGCCCGATCATCTTTATAATCGAATTAGATTTGGACGTTTTGGCAGAAATAATACTTTGATACAATTGAGACATCGCACATTAGTATCTAATTGGCAGTTCTTCATAAACACCATACGTCTTTGGAATACTATTCCACCACCTATTAGGGAAACCCGCAACGCGTTACATTTTAAACAAAGAATTTTTGAACATTACTCCTAATTGCACTTTAATGTACACGTATTGTATCTGCTAACTTAACTTTTTCATTAAATGTATAGAATAAATAACATTGATTTTAAACCTTGTGTTTTTATATATTTTTTTTTTTTATTACCTCCTGTTTGTTAAAATTCCTTTAAATTTCTTTACTTTATATCTTTTATTTGTTTCCTACTTTATTCATGTTAAATATTATATATATATGCATTTACTAGTTTAAGCTTCTACTATTGTAAAACTCATGTTTTGTTGTGGAAGTTGTCATTTGTTAAATAAATAAATAAATAAATAAATAAATAAATAAATAAATATTCAATTATGATGGCTGAATTGCTCACAACTAACCACACATTCCATATTGAGAAAGTGTAAAACATTCTAAAATGGGTCTTACTCTGTATTTCGATTATAAATTATAAACATTTTTTTAATGCTCATGGTAAAATGATACAAACTGGAAAAGGTTTATTATTAGATTGAATTACAGGGTTACTCTGCACGCCTGTTTAAGTCAAAGCTTGAGAGAGATGATGTAGTTTTATGTAAAGAATTTACGCATTTCAAAGTAAACAAACTCATAAGGATCATAAAGGCCTCAAATTCTCGTTTAAGGCTTTTTGGCGAAACATTATCCTTAAGGTTAATATGATAAAATAATTGGTCCGTCAATACTTAAATAAAACCAACGATCATTTATGCAGGTCTTTTGTAGTAATTAAAAGGTTGATAAGTGTGTAACACAAGTGCCTAAGTCTACCTCCTAGTGGTATCAACCGGGCAACTTACAGTTACTGAAAGGCTAACAGACATGGCTAAGTCGAAAACAATCAGTCTTGGGCGGAATGTGAACAGTGATTCACTGGTCTGGCTTGAGGCAGGTATTCCTTGTGGCACAGCAGTACAAGGTTCTAAGGATACCAATACCTTATCTGTGTTAAAAAGAAATTGGTAGGAATTATACGGATGTAGATTTCCGAGGCTGACCAGAGTCCTATCTGGTACCACGAGAATCAGTTGGCCCCATGTGCTTACCAGTGCATGAATTGATTAATGGTGAGGTCTCTTTCGGGAGTTCACGTGGTGGCTGTGGTTATCTCCAAGCGGGGCAACTGAGAACGAAAGTTGATATGATGGGGTCCGTCCTGTACGGGCCCCAGAGTGATCGCGTAAGCGGTCTTATATAAACTTAAGGCTCTCAAGATAGGGTTTCTGGTTTTGGCGGGTCTACCCAGGCACATGAGCAACTGTTGAAGTAGGCTATTAGCTGAAAAGGTGTAAGTGTGTTTGGAAGCAGGTGAATAGGAAAACTGGCTGCGGCTGGCGACCCTAGGATCTAAAATAAGATCCCGTCATAGTAGTAACAAATAATGAAAATGCCGGCATTGGCATGTTGAAGCATATGCGTGACTCGGTCCTGACTGGCGGTGAGAAAATTATGAAGCGTTGATGATAGTGGAGTAATTGATTTGTCTAGATGAGAAAAAGATCCTTCAAACAGAGCTGGGTGTCGCATTCGTTGGGTGCGACATGATAATCATAATCTTTCTTGCTTAAGATTGGGTACTGTTTCACAAGCGTGTGGAGAGGTGTCTTGTCGGCGCGGATCTGTTTTGATTATGAAGAAGCGAGATCCAAACTAGAAACGCGATTCGGGTTTAGATAGCCCAACTCCTCACCAAGGGGTCTGTTGTGGCTACACAGAGTCATGACGGAGAATTGGTACCTGGGTGGCAGGGTGTTCCATTCTGAGGCGCTGGTGGACGCTTTGTTTCCACCAAGGGTTAAGAGCACCGTGAATTGTTTCCCGCACGGCAGGTGTCACGTAAAACCCTTGACAACTGTAGTAATTAAAATTTGAGATGGTTAGATCTAATGATCTGGTATCACTGGTGGCATAAGAACTGGCTGACTCCATCCGTCGTGTCTTTTACTGACAACGCGCGCTCAAGTTTTCTACAACTGTTGGAGCGGAATTAATGAATTTCCAAAAATCTAGGCAGATAAAAGAAAACATGATTTAAATTTAACCCCTTGAGGTCTAAAAATTTTTACAGAAATATTGAAAATTTCCCAATAAATATTGTAACTTATTTTATTTCCTTTATTTACCAAAGAATAATTAAGCATTAATCAAAGATATACACAAAGTGCTAAATTAAGAATAAAGCATAAAGTGTTGGTTGGTTGGGTTCTTGTCAGCATTATAAACATCAACAACGCCAGCAAAGTAAAGAGAATCATTAAGACAGACAGACAGACATATAATTTGCTTATGTTTTTTTATTAGCTTCCGGATAAGCTAGAATTGCATTTAAAAGAATTGTGTTTATTAAATAAAATAGTATTTAATATATGGAAAATAATTATAAATTTATTAAATAAAAAAAAATATCATGTTTGATATAGAACCACAGCACACAGAGTTACATACGCGATGGTTATTCTTAAAGGTCGTTTGCCAAATGATTACAGATTGGAGTACTGGTGTCCCAGCACATTTAACTATTTTATATTTACTTTTTATGCACTTATTTATTCATTTATATAACAGTAGCATTAAACAGATTTAACATTATTAATATTTATTAAAAAAAAATTCTGGTGCACTTGGTATATTAGAGATGACATCATGCAGAAAAGCTAAATCTATGTTCAGACAGTTGTCAGATATTAAAATGTTGTCAATGCTATCAATGCTCTAACAATAGAGTGGCAATGAATAACTGCTACCATATGGTTAATTGTTAGTTCAGACGATTGTAATAAATATTTTAGAAAAGCAACCAATTTTGTATAAGACGATTGCCTGACAACAACTTTACCTGCCGATGTTGTCAGACGAACAATCAATTGTCTGTTCACATGGTATTCAGACCACTACACACAAAAAATTGCTATGACCGATGCACGTTGGGTTGAAATGGTTCAAAAGTTACGCTTAATTGAACTTTTAAAATTAAGTTTTTGTATAAATATTTGGTATGGGATAAAACAAGATAAAATTCTACATCACTTTGTTAATTTTCAAGCATCTATCTTGTCAGCTGACTCCGTAGTGACGTGCCAAAGTACAAAATTTTTTGCAAATTTTTAAAAAAGCGAAAAAAGTAAAATTTTGCATTAAACGAGTCCGTAATTTCCAAATTTAACGTTAACAAAGTGTTATTTTAAGAATGGAACCTTCAACTTCAGGTATTAAAGTGTACAAAAATGATGTAGTGTTTTTGAAAATATTTGTGAAAATATTTTTTTGACAATTTTTTTAAAAAAGGTCCAAAATTGGCCTATTTTTGATGTTTTGTGAACCATAACTTCTAAGTTAGTTAAGGTTGGGTTTTGAATTTTATATTTTTTAAAAGTATGAAGTCTTAGCTTAATAATACAAAAAAGAAAATTTGCGGTTTTGTTGCTCCATTTTTTTTTTCTGTTTGAAGTCGTGTTTTTTCAAAGTCATGTATTTAACAAAACTAAAGTTCGTTCAATACCTACCTATTGTTGTTATTGTTGTCGGAGATAGGTGCGTGAACAAGTATCAGTCATCTTTATTCACGAGAGTGTTTAAATCATAAAATAGGCTCTTTTACCGATTGGACAACTTTCAGAAGAAGCTCAGGAAGCCAGAAATAAGGATTTTAAAAATTATAGGGAACACTTTGCTCGCAAATGCAGCCGAGAAAAGTCGAATGAATTTATTTTAAATAGATTTTTTCTCAGTTCAGATCCATTCATATTTAATATTAATAAACAAAATGAGCGGAAAGAAAAGCAACAATTATCAAATTCCGAACTACAGTTCTTGCTATCGCCTATTATTTTTCAAGAAATACATGATAGTGAGAGTAATGATAGCAAAGATTATGGCGATGAAGGTGAGAATGAACATAATATGGTTTCTATTTAAGTGTATGACAATTATTGATAAACAAAAAAAATTATAAAAATTTATTTCGTTACTTTTTTAAAAAATTTGTAGAATTCTCAAAATCTCTCAAAACCCAAATTCAGACTTTACATAAAACTTATATTCATATTTATGCAAAATATATATTTATTTTTTTTATTTTTTAACTTTTGAACAAAAAACTGTTGCTTCAAATCAACAGCGTATTTTTTTTAAACTTTAGATTTTTTTCTGTCAGTTTTTTAGACACTGATGGCTATATCAGGCAAAAGTCAGATAATGGCATCGGAGAGTGATCACAGGGTTGTAAGATGCCTGACAATATTGTTGTCAGTTGGTCCTTTGACAATGATTTTTTGCCAATGTAGTCAGACAAAAATTGTTAGTCCACAGACTGTAAGTTATTTTTTAGCAACATTTTCTATTGCAATATCTGAAAATTGTCTAAGCAGAGCTTAAGAAAAAATATCGCAAACAAAGCAGCGCTAGTGGCTCTTATTTTTTAATTTTGTATGAATAATTTATCTTCAAAGTGTCATATAAAAACATTCATGTATGTAAATCATAAACAAATTAAATAAATTATTTTAACACGTTTCTTTTCGAAATCAAGCAAATAAATAATGATAATAAGAAAAAAAAATACGAGTGCAATAGAGTTTAAAAACAACAAAAAGTTAAATCTAATTTGCATCCGTTTTAAGAATAAATATTTAATACTTTAAAGACTTTATACGATTAACATTTGTATTTGCACAGACATTAGAAGACACAACGATTCAATGAAATCATTGTCCGTCAATTTCCTGTGAAACTAAATGTTTATTTAAATTGATTTGATTGCATGGGAATTATTTTGTTTAAACAAGTTAAGGAAAAACTGAATAAAATATTTAGTTTTATTTATGTATGACACGTTTTCGTACACATAAAATTTGATACAAAAAGCTTGTTTAAATTAACAAAAACCCATATGGACTTTCAAGGCTAGAAATTTTATTTTGTAAATAAAGAAAATCCCTTAACCAGTTTTCTTATTTAGTTTACATCCCAGTATTAACGCATTTAGGTCACTGTCATTGAAATTGTGTACACATTTTGTTATAATAAAGAAACAAATAAATCAAAGGTTTGGCCATTGCTCAAAACGTCTTAATATTAAAAACTTGATACAACACGTTAAAGACGGTTAAAGCTTAAGACCCTAAAGGGTAAAAGTTCTATTTTGATCCTCTTTGTAACTTCGTAATCTTACTGAATGGGGTAAAAAGTGTGAAATTATATATTTGGGTCCTTTTTAGGTCCACTTTGTAACTTCTAAGCCAATAAAGATTGAAAGAAAATTGAAATGCCGTTAGACCTGTGTGTTAAGTTATAGGAACTTCGTTTTAAATATTTGACCTTAAGATATTAAAAAAGGGTAAAAACTATATTTTGGTACTTTTGAGGTACTTTTTTGTAACTCTTAAGGAAATAAAAAAAAAACTTAAATTGCAAAAGAGCGCAAAGGCATGAATTGCCCTCTTACGCTAATGGGTGTCAACTAAGTAAAGAAAATATACCTTTTTTACATTTTTGGTCCTTTTTTGTCCTTGCTTGTGAGGAAATATGAAATTGATCACTACTGACCCATATAGAGGTCAAAAGTCACCAAAGAGTATTTATTTTCACATTTTTCACATTTTTGGTATATTTTGTATTTTAAGGTCAGAATACGACATTTTTTGGTATTTTTTGTTTTGTTTTTAAAATAATTAGTCCGGAAATATTAACTTTAGGACTATTAGAGGTCGAAAGACAACTAGGTAGACAGATAATACTTTCTTAAAATTTTTAGTGATTTTCTTCTGAATTTTTTGAAAACATGAGTCAGAAATGTAAGTTCTAAAGTCAACTAAGTGGACCAAAAAGCACTTTTTCACATTTTAGGTACCTACAAATCTACAAATTTTAAATTAGGGACTATTGAGCCATATTAAAGTTGATGACATCTAAATTGAAAGAAAGTACTTTTAACATTTTTTTGGTACATTCCGCCTGTTTGCGGGTTATGTATTAGTTTAGAAAAATGACATTAGGGACTTTTGACCCATATAGAGGTAGTAAGTCAACTGAGTAGACTTTTTTTTTATTTTTGATATTTCTTTGCCTTTTATGGGATTATAAACCTATAAATATGAAATTAAGGACTATATTCTTATATCAATTAAGCTCGGGTGTCAAATGAGTGGACAATAAATACTTTTTTTTTCACAATTTTAGTATCTTTTTTAAAATTATGAGTCCAAATATATGAAACGAAGAATTTTAACCCAAATTGCGTTTGAAAATACATCAGGTGGTTAAAAAGTACTTTTTCCCCATTTTGGGTACCTTTTTGGATTTTTTGAGATTATTAGTCTAAAAATATGAAATTAAGGGTTATTGAACCAGATTAAAATCAGAGGTCGACTTGGTAGGTAAAAACTACTTTTTCAAATTTTTGTTAATTTTTAAAAATTTTTGAGGCTATGAGTCTAGATATATTTAATTAAGGACTATTTACACCGGTGAAAGCCGTTGATTTATAATTTTGTTAAGATTATAAGTATTTTCATTAGATTTATAATTATTTGTTTGAACTTTTTCTGTTTTATAATAATATCTATTTATACGGCAACAGTGGTTTCGAATATGCATTACGCTCGGCAAATTTTGGAATTCCTAATTTTTATATAAAATTTCCGTTCTAAGGTTTTACAATTTTAGAAATAAGCCTTTAGCCGAAAAATAAAAATAATATTTTTATTATAAATAAAAAGTAAAAGATTCTAGTTAAGATTGTATAGGTATAGATGTTACTTTTTAATGCTCAAAAGTGGTACTTCTTCGCATTAAGAATGTTCCTTTAATTACAAAGAAGCTGGTCTACAATAAAATTGTAATTCCGCTTAAAGAAAAATATCATAAATGCAGTTTTGTACCTTTCTCACGTGGTTGGTCAAACAGATAAATGTAAGCAAAATAGATATTAAAAAAATTTTGTGGTTAATTTTTTAATATGAAATTAAATTTTCTACTTCATCTATCTAATGAGGGTAGCGAAGCTCATCGGGTAAACTATTCATAAAATAACACAAATACCTACATATGTGCTTAAAAAATATTAACAAAAAAGGGTAAAAAATGCTGTTACTTGTAAAAAAACCGGGATGTTAGACTTTCGAAAAATAATTTGGTTGAAAATTAAAGATGAAAGTATAAAATACAAAAACCCGGTTTTCTGACCGGTTGAAAACTACTGTCTACTAGACATCTGCATGACTATATTCATTTAATTGCCTATACACAACAAAAACAATATTCATTCAAACATTTTTCATTCTATGGGAGATAAATAAAATTAAGCCAGTAACAACACAAGAAAGAATGTATTGTGTGTTACACTCAATGATACAAGAAGAACACATTCATTTTACAGTTTTCGTTTTGAATGTGTATAAAACACACTTGAAAATACAAAAACATAGCAAAGTCTCATTACAGTTAGAGTTTTTATAAAAACATTCAGGTGTTTTTTCGAGTTAATGAATGTTTAACAACAACAATAACGACAAATTTGCAAACACAAATGAATGCGCTCAATAATAATTTTTTACACCAATCATACAGCAATATTCACACATTCTATACAGTATTTATTTATATGAATGTATGGGTAATATTTTGCTTTCGGTTGAAGTTGTTTTTTATTTGCTTTCGCTTGTGGGTTCATTCATTTAGTTTGTTTAACATTGAATGAAAAACACTATGTTGTTGAAAAACAAACGAATGTATTTAAACGGCATTTGGGTGTAGTCAAGCAGACCTCTACTGTCTACTGAACTTATAAACATTTGTTTATCCTTTATAACTCCCGTCCACCTTTTACCGCGTAAATCTTCCAAGCACTATTAGTTATTTAAAAGCTCACGCAATAAGTAGAGACAAACCTTCTGCTTGGTTTCCCCTCCCTTGATTAGCGCCAGCTATTAGCACATCAAAACTCAAATGAAGAAACGATGCCTAAGATTTCAAGAATAAGAGACAAGTTTTGGCCCTTAAATATTATATTAAATATAACACAACATTTGACAAGAGATTAAAACCATTTAAGCAAAAAACAAAACTAACCTTGATGATATTAAAAAATACCTTGCGGTGGCAATTTTCCTTACGGCCCTTAAACATGATGCAAATTATTTGCTTATCACACAAAACAGCAAAACAACTGGCAAGAGCAAGTATGAAATAGTGACGTAGATTATTACTTTTTATATATTTTAAAAAATATTTTCTATGAATTATTTAAAAAAATTGAGTAAACACTAGAACGATGTGTTTTCAAGAACAGGCACTAGTTTTTGCATTAATATAATAAATAGTTATTTTTTAATGCCTTTTTAGGTTAACATTTTTATTTAATTTTTTTTTAATTTTTATAAAAATTTTAATTCATTAATAGTTTTCTACGTTTTCTTTAACTTATGTTTATTTAAATTTTAGCAATATTTTATTTTAAAAAAATGAAAGTTCTTTTTTATATTTAGATTTCTTTATATGAAACACGATTTCTCTGTTAATTTTTAAGAAAGAAACTTTTTTGTTGTTGTTGTTTTTTTTTTTGCTGCTACAACACAAAGAAAGATTTTAATTTTAAACACTTTTTTTTACAATCAAAAAAAATTCACACAATTTTTAATGTTTTGCTGTTTTTGTTTAACATTAACAACCATAACGGCAAGCGAAGCCAAAAAGAAATTTTTTTTATTTATTAAATTAATTTTTTAAAAATTAAAAGACCGCAAGATTTTGTTTAATAATGTTTAGAGAAACGCGATAAAACCGAAATAAACTTTATTTAAGATAAAATAAAGCAGCTTCCGCAACGTTCCGTTTAATGCCACAATAAGAGACTATGGCTGAATCAAACAGAGCCCAAATCGACGAGCGCGAATTAATGCTGCCAAAAAATTCTGTTCAGCTAAGATGAGTTGCGTTATGTCGATTCGAGCCAAAATCTGGAATAAAAATGCGCGCTGTGGTAGCATTTAAAAAACAGCAACAAAAAAAAGTACAATAAACAATGAAAATAAAAAAAAACAAACATAATAATGAACATAACATTTTGTCAATACAGACAAACGCGTTAACATACTTATGCATATGTGTGTATCATTACTATGTACAGTGATGCCAATCAGAAACCTATCTGTAGGAAGTTAAGAAGTTTTACTTCTAATTATTTTGCCTTGTACAATGTGTTAAGGTACATATATCAGTTTGTCAATCCGTTTGTAATATCTACAATATTTCTTTGCCACCCCGTAAATTATATATATTCTAGATCCTCATGGCTAGGGAATTCGATTTTTGCAAGTTTTCGGAGCTAATTTAGATCCTACAGATTTTGTTTGACTATTTAAAGGATCGGCTAACTACCAAATAAGATGATATAAGCAAAAACCGTATATAACCCAATTTTTTATTTGGACGAAGTCCGTGCATACGCCCCCATATATCTATCTCACATCATAGCTACACAGAAAAAAAAAACCAAGCAATCTTTACTTAAATCAAGTCGTAGCGGTTTCAAAAGTACGGTGATTACGGATTTTTATAAACCAAATACGGATTTTTTTTAAGCCAAGTACGATTTATCTAGTACGATTTATCTAGTACGAATTTGTTACTTTTAGCCATATCTGAGCCAAAAAGGGATTGATTTAAATTAGCAACCGTCCCTAATGTAAATTTAAAAGGAGTGCTGTAAGCGTAAACAGGATTAAACGAAAAATTGAATATAATTTATTTGACCTATCGAGCTTTATTAAAGAAGAAGAGTTTAATATATTATTTTTATTTTAATGTTTATAACTTAAAATTTTTTTATATACTTGCCAAAGCTAGCATTTTAACCAGGGAATCTCGAAACTGCAACGCCAGCGCGCTACCTTTGGTCACCGAGACACTTTGTTTTTAAATGTAAAAATATATTCAAAAACAACAAGTTTTTCTGCTTAGCTTTTTTAAGTAATTTAAATTGACTTGATTTAAGAAAACCTAAGTACAGATCATATTTAAAATTTTTAAGTACGATTTTGGATAAATTCAATTTTAGAATGTATTATTTCTTTCTTAAAACACAAAATCTGGATGGAGACTTTGAAGAATGTAAACTAATTTCCAGAAGCAAGCGAGCGGTGCCCCAGTAGAGCAGTATGCAAGTACGCCAGTTTATCAATCTGGTGGTCGGGGGGTGGATTCCCTCCAGGGACTCTGGTTAGTATGCTTCATCTTATTTTTACTTTTTTCTAGTCTTCTTTTACACTCTTTCTATTTTTCACGGCAGTTAACACTTACAAACTTTTTTGTAATGACTTCCTTAACTCATTATTTTGTAACCTTAATTGCCACTTTTCTTCTATTTGTCATTTAATTTGTAATGACTTATTAAAAGCACGTTATAATTTAAAAAATAGTTTAAACTCGATAATTATTATTGATGCTTGATACTGATGCTTGAGTGCGGAAAGTCCCTGTTCGAATCTCATCTATGGTAAGTACAAAAAATGAAATTTTTAAATTAAAAATATTAAGTTCATGTCCATGTCCATGTCCATGTCATAACTGCATTTCACATAACCATGTTGTAGACTAGTTACAGCAGTTACAGCATCGAAATGGACTAATGATCCAATTTTTTTACAGGGTTCTAAATAATGCAGACGATATGTAAAAATCATTGAAAAGTAAGCTGTTGTGTAATGACTAACCACAACCAAGTTTTTTTTTGGAAAATTTTAAAGAAGGTTGAGTTTACATCACTGACTATGCGTATGTATGATTAAACAAAAAACAAAAGAAAATAAAGAAAAAACAAAAAACAGCAACATAAAAAACATCAGCAACATCACAAAGAATAGAATAGGAAGTAACAGACAGCAGCAGAAAATTGTATGTACTATTTAGAGAACATTTCGTCGTGTGGTCTTTTATTTGCTTCATGGTACTTTTTCAAATAATTCAGTTAGAATTTGATTATATATCATTAATCCGTCATTTTTCAAAATCTGAAATCAATTTTTTGGGTACCTTGATTATGTTGGAAGATATTAAGCTCCAAACTTAATTTATATCTAACAGCTTTACAGTTAACTAAAGATTGTTTTGCTTACACAGAAAAAAATTATCTCTATATTTTTGTCAATTAACGCAACATTTGAAAAAAATTCATTCACTTATGGCTCTAAACACAACTGGGACAAACGACGACGTCATTCGTAACGAACTCTGCGCTATGCTTACTTTTATTTCTTACGTCGACAAACGACGAATTATTTGACACAGAGTGACCATTTTTCTTTCATTTTTTTATTTTGTAATTAAATAATCCTACTTTATACTTTAAGAATTATTTTCAATTTTTATTTATTGCATAAAATAAACTAATGTATTTTTAATGTTATATTGATATTTTTAAATAGTTTTTTTTAATTAATATTTTTTTAAATTCTTTTTAAATATACACGGTCACTCTGTCACAGCTGTTTTATTCTTTGTAAATGTGCTTTAGTTGACAAATTCACGTAACGAATTGCAACAGACAAATTCGTCGTGTAACACTAAACTGAACTAAATATTCTTGATCGTTTTTCTCGAAATCGTTTGGATGTGCCATGAAGCAATTGAAAGATCACACGACGATATTTGCTTGGGTTTAGTGAACATTTTTTAAACATCCATTACACATTTTCATACAAATAGCATATGTATGTTTTGTTGCAATTACAGAACACATGTATGTATGTAAAAATTTTTGTCTGTCAGTCTGTCGGTTTAAAACAATGAAACAAACCTAAATACTGCCAAGAGAACTAAGTTATATGTTAAGAAAATTCATAGAAAAACAGATTGAAAACAAGAGCAGAAATCGCAGGCAAAACGGAGTTGGGATTTATTTATATTTATTTTTTCAAACATTGGGATTTCAAAAAGGTAGTACAAATGTATGTACATACAAACATACCTATTTTAAAGGTGTCCCCAAATTAAAAATACATTTTTGCTGCCACCAAAGCAAATGTAGGTTGGAGTCGGTAGCTGCTCAAATTTCCGAGATAAACCGTGTACAAAATTGCAAACAACTGACCCTTTTTATAGGAGCTATAACTTCCTGTGCTTTACCGGAAGCAATTTTTTCATCTTCAAAAAGTTGATATTATAGTAAAATTTCTTTGTAGCAGGTTTAGTCTTACATATAAAGAAAACACCAAGTGGCATAAATTTGATCCGCTTGTGTGGGGGCTGCTTATTCTCTTGCTCCTATTACGCTTTTTTAAGGGTAGAATTACCTTGTAACAGCTTTAAAGCCAGTTGCTGCAATAGTTTGGTTTTCGAAGTATTCGAAATAAAGAGTATTAGAATTTCAAAAAATTCACCTCTTGTATGGGGGCTACTACTCCCCTTGCACCTACCCCCCTCCCCCCTTTTTAATGTAAGAAGCATACTAATTTTTTTTCGTAGCAGGATGAAAGTCAATAGAGTTATAAGAGCTTCATAAATCTGTCCATTTGTATGGGGGCATCCGTTTTCCCCTTACTGCTACTTAATATTTTATTTAAAATGCACTGTAATTACTCTGTAGCATCTTATAAGTCAATAGCTGTAATAGTTTTCACGATAAAGCGTATTTAAAATTTCATAAAATTGTCCACTTATATGGGGATTACCATTCCTCATGCTAGTATCAAAAAATATATTATCCCCAAATAAGCTTGGCACCTTTAAAAAAACATGTTAAGCAATTATTTCTGTTATATTTTAAAATTGGCAAAATTTTAAATGTCATTTGCGCAATATACACTGAAAAGAATTTCATGTAAAATTAACTTAAAATGCTACTTAAAATAACTGAATATTTATTTAAAAACACCCCAACAAGATTTTCATTTAAAACAAAATTGTTAAATTCAGACATTAAAACATTAACTTGAATAAACTTCTAAAATTAACAAGATTTTCCGTCATTTACAGCAAAACACAAAGTATCAGAAAAAGCAATAACAAAGTTAAATATTGCTACAAAATAACTGAAAAATTACCTACAACTGAAAATTAGTATTTTTGTGCAGTTAAAGCCTTGAATAACTCTTCAAACTAGTTTAAAAAATATTATATTAAAATTTATATATCTTTTTCCATTCAAAACAACTTTATAAAATACTTCAAAAAGGACTTACAGTCAGTTACTGAAGTAATTTTTTTAGTGTATTGTATTATATCGTACATATTAAAAAAGCTGCGATAATATTCAATATAAAAAAAAGAAAATTTCAAGCAAAACAAAGTAAAAATGGTAACAAATCCGCCCAAAAAATTTTTAAATAGTTGATTCAGTTTCTTTGAAATTTTACATTAAATCAACTCTTTTAAAGCTCTGCTGCCCTTTAATAGCAAAGCTAAAGTTATCAAAACAAAATCTCAATAAGGAACATCTGCTAAAAAAATCTGAAAAGCCAGAACTAAACAACCAAATCATATTTATAAAAAAAATCAAGAAATAGCAAAAGAGACTCAAATATGCTTCGGGCTAAAATAATGATCCAATCATTTTAGCTAGAAAAAGCCTAAAATAATCTTTTATTTTTATAAAATTAAAAGCAAAGAAACCAAGAAACATTAAACAAAAAAAGTCAGCAAATGATGGATCATCACCTTCGTCCATTTATTTACTCACTTGTTCGTACTGAGTTTTTCTTGTTGTAAATTTTATTTTTTTCATTCTTCCACGTTCAACAAACTTCCTATCATCATTTAATCTTCAGTTTAAAAATAAATATTTAACTTAAAGATCCGATGTGTACAATAACAAAACAGTCTTGCTAAAGAGGGATTTTACAACTAGCAAAACCAAATTAACCTTTAAGAATACATTTTTTACACAATTTGTGAAGTTTTTTTTTTATTTTAGAAAAACTTTAATAGATTTAATTTAATGTTGATAATGATGATGATGGCAATGATCTTTAACGTGACGGAAAGAAGAAATATTTAAAGTTAAGAAATAAAAAGATGAATATAAAATTGTCAGTCAACGAAAATTGTAAAAAATATATGAAAAAAAGTTTTGTAGGTTGTAGTTGTAGTTGATGTTATTTTAAATGTAAACAGAGCGAAACAAAAAAAGTACACTGAACGAAATTAGCTGCTAAGCGCATGTAACTTTTAGCTTTTCACATTTCATTTACTGGAAGCTTAAAAATGGAAATTTTGGATTTATCGTCGTTTTAAAGTTATCTTTACGTTTATTACAAAATCAAAGTTCTTCAATCTGTACGATCCCCAAGTCGTATCGCTATTGGTTACTGAAATACATATGTACATATATAAAAACATGACAAAATGTGAATTTTTTTTATTTTAAACGGTTTAACTTTAAAGAATTTCTAGGTGCTTTTACATTGATCGATGCAGATTAAAATAATGAAACATTTTCCTTAATCCCTTTTTGTATGCTTTACATAGTTGTAAGATATAAGTTGGATCGGATCATGGAAGGGGGACTAGTTTTATGAATTTTTTGAATGTTGTATCTCAAAAATGGAAAATCTTTTGATCTACATTCTTATGAGAAAGAACCTTGTAATAATGTTTGTTTTAAATTGAAACATGACGTAAAATTTAATATAAAAAAGTAGTGTGTTTTTATTGTGAAGTGTATATAAAATACGACCCACAGTGCCTAAAAACCGTTTTTCATCGGCCAAAAGTCTATAACTTTTAAACTGATAAAGGAATTTTTAAAGTTTTTATTTTGTGAGAAAGAAGAACTTTTGAATTTGTCTACAGTTTTAATTTTATTAAAATCGGTTTAGCAGTTTTATTTAGAAATTTATGGTCAAAGTTGGACTTTTTACGTTTTCTACCATTTAACATGAAAATGCCATTGGTTGAAATTAAGAAGTATGTTTTTCTTTTACTGATCAACTGCTAAGTCGATTTAAATAAAGTAAATATTATGAAAAGGTTTAAAATATCTTCTTTTTAGCAAAATTAAAATAATAAAAATACATCTATCGGTTCAAAAGTTACATAAAAGAGCGCCTAAAAATGTTAAAACATATAAGTACTTCAATTTTGTTAACCAAATATAAACAATATCATTTTTCAACATTTAATGCTTCTAAAGTTGGCTTTACATGGTAATACAAAGTATTTAGATTTTGTATAATCAAAATATTATGAAATTCTCTCCGTGTTTAAAAAAAAGAGAATAAAAATCTGTTCTAAGTATTTTTCGTGTTTACACGGATGAGGTTGGTTTCATTTTGGGGTAACGCCATATGGTTAAGGTTCTACAATATTAACAAAAACAACATGAAAAAACTCTGCTTTAATTTTGATTGTTTGTGTATTGTTTCATTAAGTGTAGCCAGTAAGTGCTGCTAATCTTTCACATCTTTGATGTGATGAGAATACACAAGTTTCTAAAATGGTTTAAAAAATAAACATTTACCGAACACTTCTCAAATTTTGTCCGTATTTAATCCCACTCAATACATTGTGCTTTTACATGATTTTGTATTATTCTACAACATATTTTGACAAGTCGTTATATTTGTATTACCATGTACATGTACATTAACCATAACTCTTACCTACTTATATATAAAACCTTTTATTAACCTTAACTGTAGGATATCCTAAATATTTCACAAATATGGTTTGGTGCACTTATATTTAAGCCATATGAACAAGTAAAAGAGCAAACAACGATAATTCCAAACAGTTAAAAAAGTATATTACGTGGGGTTAGGGAAGACACTTTAAGTCTTCTGATGGTAGGAAAATCCCTTTAACCTCTTTTGACCCAAACAAGTTCTATGCCTCTGCAGTTATGATTTAATTAAAATATGAAACCTGGGAAAATATTCAATAACACATCAGATAAAAATGGTACTGTTAGAAAGACTACTATTCTACTAGTACAACAAAATATTCAATCCATTATTGATAGCAGTTTGCGAGAAGTCATAATTAAATTTTTATAAAATTTATAAAAATGTAATTTTCCGTAAATGCACAAAAATATATTTGTTTTCTGTAGCATGCCAGCATTTACCAATTTTCTGATCCAGAACGCGACATTCGTACGTCTTTAAAGTACAAAAAATATAAAAAGAATTTGGAAAAATTAGTTTTCTTTTTAATAACTTTAAAGCACATTGATAGCAATATATAAAACCAAACACATTTATTTTGTGATTTTTTTAATTAAAAAGGATTAAATCTAAAAGAAAATGTATAGTTTTAATATTTTGATTTGTTTAATTTTTATTAGTTTTATTATAATAGAGCACGCGACACTTGTACGCGACTAATTTTTCCACCCTATTAGTTTTAATATTACTTTAAAATTTGTTTATCTTAAAAATACACTAAGTATGTGTTGTTTAATTTTATATATTTGTATTCGCACAACTATGTACAGGGCAAATAAAAAGATGCATAATCATATTTTTTGTGTGCGTCGCATTAACCTATAATGTTGTTATTCATCCGTTTCAGAAAGTTTGCGAAATTTTGTCATCGATTTGTAAGGGGAATATTTTTGCATATTTAGCATATAACAGCATATTTTTCGTTTAAAAGCTTATTTTTCTTTAAAATCTGTTTAATAATAATTTTGTTTATTGAGTTTAAGAAAAAAAACCTTTGAGTGCTCATTGTCACCTTTTGTAAATTTTTGTTCTTTTATTTAATTATTTATTTTGAAACGAAAATTATTATTTTTATCATTCTTTTCAATACTTTGCCAAAATGTTGGCGTTTTTAGGACATATTTATTATATCGCAGCATATTTTGGCATTATTCTTGCTTAAGAGCATATTTTTTGTATAACCCATTTTTTTAAATTTTTTTTTTTGAATATTTTATATTTAATTTTAAAAAACCTTACAAAAATCTTTCGAAAGTTATTTGTTAGTTTTTTTTTAATAATTATTTTATTATTTTGAAGCAAAACCCATTCTGGGTTGTTTTCATTTTACAAAAATTCAATGCCACATAAAAACCGTTTTCAAGAGCATGTTTTTGGTTGCCCTGATTATGTATGTTTAGGGGGAAGTTAGTATGTAATGTTCTCAAGTATTGACTACGCTGTTTTAGGTGATTTTAATTTAAAATGTAAGTCATAGGAGATAGGTAGGAGATAGGACAAAAAAATTTAACCATCTGAAATTATCCGTAAGAGGAAATGCCATTAAAACTGAAGAAGATAATAAAAGTATATACATGCTCAGTTTCCGAGTTACTTTTCTCGTAAAAGCTACTTTAATCAGCTTTAAACTAATCATTATATTAATATTAGGATACTACTTGATAGTACTGTTTGAAAAAAACAATTTCTTTGTAAACATTTAAAATTTCGATCTTGGTAGACCTCCCGCTCGAAATGCCCATATGTCGTCGTCTATCGAATGGCATTCAAAACTTATAAAAACGTCGATAACAAAAAATTGTACTTTTGAAAACCAAATGAAAAACGATATAGTGTTCTCACTTATTATTTAAGATTATTAAGATTAAAATATGTATGAACAAAATTTTAGTTTTAGTAAAAAATAAACCTCTTTTCTAAATAATAAACTAAGCAACATTTTTTTTCTTTAAGTAAAGAAGGTCGATCTTTTATTATTTAGGTATGTATGTATGTTTGCATTTTATCTTTTGTGTTTCTTATGCCATCATTAAGAAGTGGAAGTAAAAGTTCGTTAAACTGACAATGGTTTTTCATTGGAGGTTCTTTGCTTATGAACAATAACAACAAGATTTAAACTTGCGAAACAGCAAACTTAAAAAAGCTTAATTTATAATAAAAAAATAAAGAAAAATAAACTATTTTACAACTTACTAAAGCAATAACAGCGAAAACACGACAGTAATAAAATTTGTACAAAAAAAGACGTCAATAAATGCAAAAACAAAAGTAAGTATTACAGGAAAGAGTTGCCAACCTGACAAAAGAGGTAAATAAAAACAACAATTTACAATGAAACTTTCGGAAAACTAAAAGTAATTTTAAAAGTAATGATGACCATATTCACAATACTTAAAGTAGTTTTACAAAGGGCTTACTTGGCAATTATGCCATAGAAATATGTCAAATAAGCCCTGGATAAACCTATTATAAGTATTATGTTTATGGTCATTAGATTTTGTTTGAAAACTTAGAGCAAGAGAAATTAAAATATAATTAAAAAGGGTTTCTATTAAATATTTAAAATCAAAATAAAGAATAATAATGATCATAATATACAAACGTAATTATATTTTTTTACATTTATATATTTTTTTTAGATTTAATGTATAAAGACATCACGTCTGATATTTATAGTACATTTCGGAAAAGTTAAATCAACAATATTTTTTTTATAAAAAAAGGAAGTAAAAATAATTATAAGTTATTAAGTGAGTTAGTACATTTGTAGCATTCAAATGCAAATACTGAACAGTGGCACAACAGGCGTTAAAAATTATGGAAAAATTTAACTTAATGTAAAATAAACAATTTTTGCCTGATGCTGTCTTTAAAGCCGTGTGTCCACTACCAAGTTTTCTTGCGGAAGATGCTTCCAGAAGTTTTTGTCGTGTTAACACGTATTAGAAGTCGACTTCCAGAAGTCACGGCTTGCAGAAGTTACTTGCAGCAATTATGTGGAAACACGTGTTTGTTGCTTGTAGGAAGTAACTTGAACGACTTGTTGTGAACTACAAGTGTTTTGAAGACTTCTGAAAGCAAACTTCTGCAAGTTTCGGTTTAAGTTAAAACACTTCAGCAAATACTTGCAGAAGTTCTTCCGCAAGTGACTTGCTAGTGGACAAACAGCTTAAGATAAACACAAAGATAGTTTGGTGCTATTTAAAGAACCATCAGACAATTAATAAGTCTTAAAATACATTTTGTGCCGAAACAAATTTTGTGTAGTACCTAACAGCTGTTTATGTTTTTATTATGAAAAATGTTAAGGTTTAATTATACGTGACTTACGATAGTGCCATAACCCTAACCGTTGCCATAAAAACCAAAACTTAATTGGTTTGTATGGCTATGGTCACCTATAATCAAATACAGTGTTGCCCATAAGTTTGGTTCGAACAGCTGTTTTCTGTGGTATGGTTGTCATAGAATTGGATTTGAAAGTGACCAATAAATATGTTCTTTTGTAAAACGAATTTTTAAATAAAAATTTTAGAGATCAAATTAAAATTGATATTCCAGGTAGAAGATAAAACCATAACGCAAAATTTTATAGCACTAAAATATCCATTCGTCATTTTCCAATCCGATTCCGACATAATAACTTTTTTTTTATCCTTGTGTTTTATAATTGATTTTTAAATTCTAAATCAAAATAAACTACTCTCAGGCTGTTAAATTTCATTTACTTAAACAAGTTTTGGTACCTAGAAAATATTTAGTTTTCCACGCCTGATTTTCTAATGTTCTGCCGTAAATATGAAACTCTGAAAAAATGCAAAATATTGTGGTTTAAGAAAATTTCTTAAAATTATGAGAGCCATATAAATGTCAATTTCTTTAAGTATTTTTTGACACTTCATAGCATACTGGCTTCAAACCATTTTATTTAGTCATTTTACTTTAGTATTTGACATGTCGTTATACTCTGTTAAATAGTCTGAAGGCACCTTTAAAGCGATTGCTACCCAAGGATGTTGAATAGGGTTTAAATAGGAGCAGACAATTGAAGGTGACATGAAATTTTCAGCCTAGAGTATATTTCATACGCTGAAATGTATTTGTTAAGACCGTGTGCTTCTTATAGCTTTACGGCAAACATATATTATTTTTATTTAAATAAAACATGATTATTTTTTATTTAAAATAAGTTATAAGGGTTTTTTAACTTAAGTTAAACAAATTAATTGTATTCTTATAACAAAACTAATATATAATTTTTTTTTAATTTTTAGGAATTTTTTTATACAAAATTTGTACAGCCATACCCAATATTCGGTTTTGAATTAGCCTTAAAATTTTAATTTCAACAATATTCGCTATTAGACAAATTTTATAAAAAAAAAATATTTTTCTTTTAATAGACTTTATTGTAGTTAAATTTAAACTTTTAAAAAAAAAATTTGTTCTTTAATTTTTGTAAAAAATATTTTTAGCTCCACTGTGCCTTGAATAAAAAGCTAAAATCATTTACTTTAATCTTTTACTTAATTTTTTTAAATGTGTTAAAATTAAATTTAAACGAAAGACGTTAAAAAATTTCACTGTTATTAAAAAAAGGCATTAAAAAGAAGAGATTTCTTTGCTAATTTAATTTAAGCGGTTATAGTTGTTGTAGTAGTAACACAGAAGGACGGACAGGCTTGTGAGTAGATAATGCGTTTTTTTGGCACAATTGTTAAAAAAAAAAAACAAAACAAAATTGTTGCATTAAATTGTTGTGTAATACACTCAGCATCATTAAAAAATAATAAAGAAAAAAGTTTTTTTTAAGTTAAACTGCCACTACTTTTTCAGTAATTATACAAAAGAAGTTTTATTTACAAATTTTAATACGATTGAATATTTACAAAAAAAATATACATGGTTAGATATAATCATAGAAAACGTTCAAACAATTGTCAAAAATTTGAAAGTCAGTGCAATCGTTAAAAATGATTGTCATACTCACATTACGGTGGAAGTTTCTATTTAGCAAGTTGGTAAGACATATAATGACCAATAATATCAATAATTATAATTTTTTTGCCACTTAATTGTTTTGCTTAACTTATTGTTTTCGGACAAATTTTACTGTAGTATTGGCTTGAATTCATTTACATATTAAATCTCCTTTTCCTATTTGTTGCTGATTTTTTAGTTTGCTTAAAAAAGCAGTTTCAGCAATTAACAGCATGGCTATTGCCTTTTTTCCTTTTTGGCTGCTGCTAAAGTAGGAAGAAATGCAATTTCAATGTAGCATTTTTGAAACTCTAACTAAAATTTACTTTTTTAAATATGGGTAACTCCGCGTAAAATGAAAAAAGGAAGAAAAGCCAAAAGTTTAAAATGATCATGTACCTAATAACATGATAATAACGCTTTGGCTGATACTTTCCAACCGTCCATTTTCTAAAGAGTTTTTTTTAATAATTTTTATGCAGAAATTAAATATTAAATACGATAAAAAAAAGAAATACTTTAAACTAAAAAAAATATGTACCATCTTAAAGTCTTAATTATTTAAAACAAAAATTTGTGATATCACACCCGTCGCAGTCTTTTATTGTTGATTATAAGCAGAAGACATGTTCTTTTAGGATCTAACTAAGGCTTAAGTTAAGCTGCTTAACGGAAAAAAACATACCATTTTTGGAAATATTAGATACAAAAAATAAGATAAAAATTTGTAATGTTTGCATTATAAAATAAAATATGGCTAAAAGTCTAACACCCGCAAAAATGGAATAGCCCATATAAAGATATTAGAGACCTGCATCAAGTCCTATTTCAAGCTAATTCAAGAACCGCATAATTCTCTAATTCTTGTGTTGTTGTGCGGTTAAACTATTTAAGTGATGTAATGTAGTGTAGCTGCCACAGTTTCTTTGATGCAATGTAGTGTAGTTAAGAATAAAGAGTGGTGTCATGCACTGTTGTTGATAGAACTTAAATATTGTCATGATGTGTGGTCGAAAAAAAAACTACTGTGATGATGTGTGGTCAACAACAAAAAAACTGTGTGTATTACATACAATGTTGAATAGATACATAAACAAACATATATACAAGCAGGCAAATCAATATAAAATTCATGCGTAATTACATTACATTACATACATACATTTAAAATCAACACCCGTTTTTAAAACTACACACCAGGAACATCCCGTCAACAGTAAAGTTTCGAGATGAATTGAAATTGAAGTGTGTGATCATTTAAGTTAAGTTAAGTAAACAAAAGAGATGGCGAACAATACAACGCAGCACTTATTGTTGTGTGTGCACACGTAAGGTATATGAAATGAATTGAAAATTCGAGATGATGCCTTATTTAGTATCGTCTTGAGCTGGCCTCTAATAGATATGTAGTAGAGTATTCACTTAAGCATTATTTGCTCAATTAATCAGACAATTTTTAGTCAATTATTCGTTCGAGTAAGAAAAATTGCAATTTCCGATTAAAGAATAACTCGAATAACTTACGTCGATTAATCGACTCCTCGAATAATATTAATTTAACGTTAAATTCTTCTGGTTTTAATTAATTTTTTACCTCTCGCTAAGTGGCTAAAACCTGATAAGACTATAACATTAAACCTGGGGGAAAAATTACGGCATTCGAGTCGAATCGAAATTTCAAAATTCTTATTAGAAATTCTATATTAAAAGCATTTACAACTCGATCGATCTAGTAGAATTTCGATTCGAATCGAATGCCGCAATTTGCCCTCCTATACTACAGGCAACCGAAAGACGCCCGGAATTTGCAGCCAAACATTTAACAAATAGCAAAACCTATTTAAAACTATGTCCTACTAGTTGTTTCGATTGATGCAGAACGTTTTCTTTCTTTGATACGTTTCGCTTTAGAACAGGGTATTCGAAATTAGTTTGATTTATTCTAAACCTCAAAAGATGAGAAATTCTTTTGGTGCTCTGATACTAGCAGAGTGTAATGCTTTTTCGAAATCAGCTACGATTTCTCGTTACCACTCTTTCTATTCGGTACTACTGTAAGTTGAATGTTGATTTGTTCTATTTAAACAAACTTTAATTAGAATTTTAATACTGGAATTATATTCATATTCTATATTGCTTAGACCGAACTAAATCCACATACAACCATAGGTTCTCTTACTCTCATTGTATTTGCATTTACCGCTTGTCATTTCTGTTGTTTACTTTCAATTTTAATTTTGTTTTGGCCTTCCATCGGATGACACTTTATTAATTAAATTTTTATTAATATTTTATTAATCATCCTGTAATTTTATTAACAAGATTGCTTTCGATAATTTTATATTAATTTTTATACATTGAGCCATATGATTATAATACATTTTTTAAATAACTGTAAAAAGGGGAACATAGGGTTGTATGTGGATTTAGTTCGGTCTAAGCAATATAGAATATGCATTATATTTCCAGTATTCAAATTCTAGTTAAAAATTGTTTAAATAGAACAAATTTACATTCAACTTACAGTAGTACCGAATAGAAAAAGTGCTGACGGAAATTCGTAGCTGACTTTGAAAATGCATTACACTCGGCTAGTACCGGAAATACCTTATTTTTAATAAAAATTTCCATTCTTGGCCATCACAATAGTAAAAATAAACTTAAACCCGAATAAATAGAAATGACTATAAAATCTAAAAATTACAAAATAAATAAATTTTTATGCAATCGATTAATCGATTAAATCGAAACCCCATTAACCCGGGTGCTCTAATAGGTAGTCTACTCTACTGTAATGCCTTAATTAAATAGACTTTACAAGCCTTTAACCTTAATAATGTAATGTATCAAACAGCTAAAAAGACACTAATAAACTATACTTAAAGAGATTAACACAAGCATTTAAAGTTTAATATTCCTGCCATAAAATATTTTGTTAATGTGTGTGTATTAACGCAAGAAAAATATAAAAAAAAAACATTTTTAGGTTTCCTAAGAAGACAAAGCAGTAAAAAGTTAACAAATCTTTTAATTAGACAACAAAATCTTTTTAAGAATCTTAAATCTCCAGTTAATCTGTACAAGAAGACTTAATATAACAAAGAAAAAAAATCTACAAAATGGATCATAATATTTACTGCAGTGATTCCCAAAGTAAATTATAATTAAAATCGTTTTATAATGACATACTACACCATTTTTTTAAAAAAAGTTCTCTTTAATAAAAATTACTATGTATTTAGCTAAGTTTACACTGGGCAACAATTTTGTCATTTGAAATGAAATTTTTTTATCTTACATATAATTTTGGCATAAGAGAATTCAGGGGCCAAATCGCTGCATTCAAATCGAATTGAATTCAAAAAATTCTTTTTAGAATTCCTATATTAAAAACATTGACAATTCGGTCGATCAAGAGAATTTTGATTCGAATCGAATGCGACGATTTGGCTCCAGTTTTATCCAAATGGATAATACTTATTACTGTGGAAATCAAAGTTTTGCGACTAATTAAAAATTGCATAATCGTTGGTACTATATTAAACATTAGAGATCTGCACGGATATACTTGAAGTTGTTGTATACTTGAACATTTTGAGAATTTATTCGTGGTGCTTCTAAATAATAAGTACTTTTTTCTATGAACGTCATAATCGTCAACTAAGTATTCGCTGTTACTTGACAGAAATTTTTATTAGAGATTTCTTGTTTTCTTTTCTTTTCTTTTCTTTTCTTTTTACTTTTCTTTTCTTTTCTTTTCTGACGAAAAACTTAAATTTAGATGGAACAAAAGAAAACAACACATACACAAAACGTCACACGTATTGTGCCAAAAAGTATTGGCACAAAAACTTGTTGTTGTTATCCCCTTTAAATAAAGTGATAAGGGTATATCGTCACAGAAAATGCAAAACGCCCTATCTAACAAACAATTTAAAATTGGCTTTTTATAAAGTATAGCCTTTAAAATGTGTACGTCATCTGAAAAAAACTCTTTTTTTTTCAGCAGAAATAAATTTGTTGATCCTTTTTAAGTAACATATATGGCAAAAATTTGTGTTAATTGTAAATGGGGGATTTCATGTCAAGTGACCCAACTTTTAAAACCGATGTCTTTCCATAAATAGGAAAAAAAATTAAATATACGCGAAAATTGGAAAGCCTCTGCCTTGAGTTACAAAACATTTATTTTTATAGATATCCCACTCGCATCTCACTAAGCGACCTCCAAGTTCTTCAAGCAAAAGACCTAAGCTTTCTTTTGAGCAAAAAAAAAAAAAAAAAAAAAAAATTGGCATATTTGAAAAAAAAATTTTTTTCCAATTATTTTATAAAAAAAAAAATAAAAAAATTTTTTTTTTAATTTTAAAAATATTTTTTTCTGGAAGATTGAAGAAAAAGCTATCGAAAGTATTTGGGACGAATTTGTTAAAAGCAAAAAGTAACAAACTACATGTATGAGAAAAACACCTATTTGCCGAAAACGTCAAATTTTGAACCCCTCTAGCTCAGAGAGTTCTTGATCGATCGTGTAAAAAAATTGTGTCTATGCTACTCTCTGCAAGAACTTACTTTGGTCCAAATTTCTTTCCTCCTTCTAAAAAATTTTTAAATGTTAGATAGGGCGTTTTGCATTTTCTGTGACGATATGCAAATCAGTTTGTCATTCCGTTTGTCATTTCTACAATATTTACTTTAGACCCCATAAAGTATATATTTATATTCTGGATCCTTATAGATAAGAAAGTCGATATAGCTATGTCCGGTCAAATCGGTTTATTATTGACAGAGATATAAGCGGAAACCAAAAATAATCAATTTTTTTAGGGTAAAATCCGTGCATACGTCCCTATATCTCAGTAAATGAAGTCACTTTTGCCACAAAACTTGGCATTGCTACTCTGAAGATAGGGACCTAAATAAGTGATCAGGGGATGTGGTATTTCCCCTACAATTGCACAAATTTTATAAAGTACTTCATGTTTGAATCTGAGAAACTAAAGCAGCTATAGAATAAAAATGTTCTACAAAAAGTAATTGGTCAATAAGACCTACATTTTGGAAAACATTTCTTGGGTAGAAGCAGGGAAAGGGGCAGCTCCCATACAAATGAATAGTTTTTATGACATTTTTAATACGCTATATCTCGGAAACCATAACAGCTATCGACTTCAAATGTGCTACAAGAAGTAATTGGACAATAAGGCCTGCATTTTTGAAAAAAAACATTATTTAAATAGAACCGAAGGAAGGAGTAGCCCCCAAACAAATGAACAATTTTGGTCAGATTTTCGATACGCTATATCTCGAACACTATAACAGTTATCGACTTTAAATGTTCTACAAAAAGTAATGATACAATGATTCTTAAATTAAAAAAAAAAATTATTGGATAGGACACCCCCACACAGATAAACAACTTTTGTTAAACTTTTAATACGAATAATGACGAAAACTGTTAAAACTCTCGACCTCAAACCTTCTATATGGTATTTCTACATACAAACGTTAAAATTTTGTAAAGTTTTCTATTTCAAAAACTACGATAGCTATGAACTTTAAACCCAGCACAAAGTGGTTTCCTTACAATATTTGCAGCACGAAATAACTCGGCTTGATCAGATGGCTGAGAAAATAAAAAGACCAATGTGAAGAGTATATAAGATTCGGCACAGCCTAATATAGCGCTCTTAATTATTTTATTTTGTCTTGTGTTACTGACATCATTTTAGGCCTTTTAATCCTATCCATTTAAATTTATTTTTTTTATCAAATCCTTACGGCACACAAATTAGACATTTGAAACCTTTTGCCTATTTATGAAAAGATTAAAAATAATCTATTATACAAATACCCAGACTCTGATTAAAACTTGTATATAATTCTACTTAACCAGAATTTTGGCTTGAAGCCAAAAAAAAACCAGCCACAACTACTCTTTTAATTAGTCTTATTGCAAAAGTACAAACAAAATACTTACTTTGTGCAACAATACGAAATATCAACGACATTAGTTTGTGATAGAAAAAAAAAACTGAACCAAAGCCTTTTAATCACACAATCATTCTTTGTAAAATATTTAATTTTGTTGGCTTTAACTAATAAGTTTTTAAGCCAAATAATCATTTAGAAAAATCGGTCAGACTCATCAACGTCGACAATACCACGAATTCGGTCATGGAATTGTGGTTTTAATATAAAAACTGTTTCATTCGTTTAGTTCTTGTTTAAATGTTATGTTTAATTTGACGTGGAGATGTGTTACATTTTTATATTATTTGCCTTTTTACGACTTTTTTGGCTCCAGATGCTTTTTTAAATAAGAGTTTTAAAAAAGTCATGTAAAACTATGCATACAGTTACACGATAAGGAATTAGAAAAACGCCTGATAAGCCCCATAGAACTTCCAAAAGGTTAACTTCAAACTGAAAACTAAACTTTCATATTGCGCTTAATTTTTGTCATTTATGATCAGTACAGAGAAAAAAAAACATTTTCAATTAATAAATTTGTTGATTTGATTATAAAATTTTGAATTTAAAATGTTTAATTAGAAACATTTAAGAGCGCTATATTCGACTGAGCCGAATCTTACATACCCTACACATTAGTATTTTTATATATTCAACGATCGGTTTAAGCCAAATCATTTTATACTGCAAATACTTTGCGCCGCACGTTGGGTTGAAATGGTTCGAAAGTGACGCTTAATTGAATTTTTAAAGTTAAGTTTTTGTATTAATACTTGGTATCGGATAAAACTACATAAAATTTTACATCACTATGTAAATTTTCAAGTATCTATCTTGTCAGCTGACTCCGTAGTGACGTGTCAAAGTACAAAATTTTTTTGCAATTTTTTCAAAAAGCGAACGAAGTAAAATTTTGCATTAAACGAGTCCGTACTTTCCAAATTTAACGTTAACAAAGTGTTATTTTAAGAATGGAACCTTCAATTTCAGGTATTAAAGTGTACAAAAACTATGTAGTGTTTTTGAAAATATGTGTGAAAATATTTTTGACGATTTTTTTAAAAAAAGGTCCGAAATTGGCCTATTTTTGATGTTTCGTAAACCATAACTTCTAAGTTAGTTAAGGTTGGGTTTTAATCTTATATTTTCTAAAAGTATGGAATCTTAGCTTGATAATACAAAAAAGAAAATTTGCGGTTTTGTTGCTCCATTTTTTGCTATTAACATTTTGCTGTTTGAAGTCGTGTTTTTTCAAAGTCATGTATTTAACAAAACTAGCGTTCGTTCAATGCCTGCTGTTGTTGTTATTGTTGTCGGAGATAGGTGCGTGAACAGGCTTCAGTCATCTTTATTCACGAGAGTGTTAAAATGGTTTGTATGACTCCTACAATACATAAATTATTAATTCATGGTCCCGAAATCATAAAATATGCCCTTTTACCGATTGGAGAACTTTCAGAAGAAGCTCAGGAAGCCAGAAATAAGGATTTTAAAAATTATAGGGAACACTTTGCTCGCAAATGCAGCCGAGAAAAGTCGAATGAAGATATTTTAAATAGATTTTTTCTCAGTTCAGATCCATTCATATTTAGTATTAATGAACAAAATGAGCGAAAAGAAAAGCAACAATTATCAAATTCCGAACTACAGCTCTTGCTGTCGCCTATTATTTTTCAAGAAATACATGAAAGTGAGAATAATGATAGCGAAGATTATGATGATGAAGGTGATGATGAACATAATATGGTTTCTTTTTAAGTGTATGACAATTGTTGATAAACAAAAAAAATTATAAAAATTTATTTTGTTACTTTTTAAAAAAGTTGTAGAATTCTCAAAATCTTTCAAAGCCAACATTCAGACTTTACATTAAACATCTATTCATATTTATGCAAAATATATGTTTATTTTTTTTTATTTTTTAGAAAGAAGACAATATAAGCTTTTGTTTGCTTCTAACTTTTTAAAAAAATCACTTTCCATTTTAAAATTACGGCGAAAATTCTGAAACAAACTATAATTTTTCGAAAAATAAAAAAGTCTATAAAATCTTAAAAAAAAATTTTTCCGTGTATCTTTTTTTCAGAATATGCCTTTTTATTAATATTCGAAGTCGATAGCTGTTAGTTTTCTAAATATGGCGTTTTGAAAATTGTATAAAAATTGTTCGTTTCTATATGGGGTTACCGGTCCCCTGCTCCTATGCAAATAATATTATTTCCAAAATTGTACCCTTATTGCCCAATTACTTCTTGTAGAACATTTAAAGTCGATAGCTGTTATAGATAGGGTATCGAAAACTTAATAAAAATTGTTCATGTGTATGGGGGCCACCCCTTCCCCCGCTCCTATCCCAATGATTTTTTTTTTTAACAATTTAGGCCTTATTATCCAATTACTTCTAGTAGAATATTTGAAGTCGATAGCTTCTATAGTTTCCCAAATATAGCGTATCGAAAATTCGACAAAATTTTTTCATTTGTATGAGAGCGGCCCCTTCCCTGCTCCCACCCAAAATTTTTTCCAATATTTACCCCTTATGGTCCAATAACTTCTTGTAGAACATTTAAAGTCGATAGCTGTTATAGATTTCGAGATATAGCGTATCGAAAATTTCATAAAAACTTTTAATTTGTATGGGGCTACCCTTTCCCCTGCTCCTATCCCAATTTTTTTTTTCAGAATATAGGGATTATTGTAAAATTACTTATTGTAGAACATTATAATTCTAAAGCTGTTATTGTTTCTCAGATTTAGCTCATAAAATATTTCACAAAATTTGTGCAATTTTAGGGGAAATACCACTTCCCCTGAATTTATCTAAAAAAAATTTCCCTTATTTAGGTCCTATCTTCAAAGTACCCGTGCCAAATTTTGTGGCAAGAATGACTATATTTACTGAGATATATAGCGATATATGCACGGATTTTACCCTTAAAAATGGGTTATTTTGGGTTTTCGCTTTTATCTCGGTCAATAGTAAACCGATTTTGCTGATTTTAAATAGAGATTGTCCCGGGGATATATTTGATTGTCTGATATCAAAACGTTTTCTGTGCGACTTTATTTGAGTCTGGAAACTTGATTTCGACAGGCGGACAGACGGACATGGCTATATCGACTTTCCTATCTATAAGGATCCAGAATATATATACTTTATATGGTCTAAAGTGAATATTGTAAAAATTACAAACGGAATGACAAACTGATATATACCCTTATCACTATGTAAAGGGTATAAAAATATTGGCCGAATCTAGAATTGAACCTGGCATTTTCTGATTGCCAGGCTGAGACTCTGCCACTAGACCACTAGAACAAAATCGCCGAATTCGAAGTACAACTAATTCAAAAAAGGCCGAATGGACTTCAATACGCCCTGAAAAATTATATATGCCTGTATCTAAGTTGTTTATTAGCCGATGTTGCTGGTTTAAAAGGATTCGGTCAAGTATAAGAAATTTACAAAAAAAAATTCGAAGGTGATATACATATGTTTACCCTAATCGCTACTAACGGTTTGAAAAACATTATTTTTCAATTAACCAAAAAATAGGGAATTTTTGTTTTTGATTAATTCATTAAAATGATTAAATTTTTAAAAATTGTATAGTGATAAACAAAATATTTACACAAATAAGATAACAGTATCTATTTACGCAAATACATATTAACATACATATACATACATAAGTACACCATCGATTTATGGTACGAAAGTCATTAACATTTCAGTTAAAACAAGATAAAGTTTTAATTCAAAAATACAAAAATAAACATTTAATAAACAGATATAACTATGAATGTCAATGAGTACGTAAGTACTAAAAACAAGTAAATAAAAACCATATTAATGAATGAATAACTTTTCAATGAGAAATCTTCTTAAACTGTTGGCAATAATGGTTCACATTAGGTTAGTATTTAGGGAAAATAGTCGTTACCATCATAAACTTTACTTTTTCACCACATTTTAAATTTAAGCATATTCTCTCCAATAATTAGTAAACTTGACTTTCATCCTCTTATTATACCATAAATAACTTTTGTCTTTTCTTCATTTAACACATTTGTTAGAAAAATTTAATATTTAAAATTAAAGATTTAATTGTCCCAAACAAATATTTAATTGTATGTATTTAGAAATTAAATGCCTGCAATGATGCTTATTAACTAATTCCTTAAAAAATGTAACAATTTTGTATAGAATTTTAAAGAAAAGTATTATTTACACTTTAAAAAACAAAATGCTTCGTTTCTTAATGTATAGAGTGCAAGTAATGCAATCATAAAGTCCCAGCTCTGAGCAGTAGCCGCGACTTGTATTTTTTTAATTATTTAAAACAAATGATTTAAACATTTTTAATTTAATATCAATTTATTTAGAAGTTGATTTCAATTTTACTTGGTTTATTTATAGGGTTTGTTATAGGTTAAGTTTGTTCACATGCACTTTATTGGTTCCTACCCCAAATCATCAGTAGACTTAAGCAAAATTCTTAAAAAATCTCATGAATATTTTCTGCCTTTATACAATAACTTCAATAAACTTATTGAGAATTATTATAAACAATCCAAAACATTCAAAAGTTCCTTCAAAAACCTAACAAACAATTTTGTGTTATTCAACTGTTTTGATTTTCTTTTTTTCCTTAAGCATCTGGATAACCATTGGTTACCACTTAATACGTTAAAGGGCTACCGAAAATTAAACTTTTTTAAATTACAATTTCAAACATTATTCAGAATTTGATTCTAAATTTTCTTAGTTTATTTATTTAATTCAATTTTTTAATTGGAACATATGTTAACCAAACTACTAACAAAAGATTAATTGTATTAAGAAAAAAAAATTTGCCAATGGGAAATCAATTAAACTTTTGACTAATATTACAAATTTTTTAATTAAAAATGTTTTTACTCATTTTTGTACAGGAAAAGTTTCTCAAAAATAAAATTCTTTTTAAGCTTTGTTAGATTCAAAACAAAATTTTTGCAATAACTTATATAAATTCAGGCTCAATTTTGTTTGAAAATTCAAACAATATCGTCCTTTTTCAAATTTTAGACCTTAATTGGTCAAAATGGATAAAATTTAGTTTCCTGTAATTTGTAGGTACTTTTGTAACATCTATAACGCCAAAAAGCAATTCAAATTGCATTCGGCAGGTCCCAAAAAATATATACATACAAATAAGGTTTTGGTACTTTTTTGATATTTGGTCCCTAGGCGAGAAAAAGGAAACATATGTACATTAAGGTTATATTTCAGGTAGTTTTTGTTACCTCTTCAACAGGCTTAAAAACATGAATACTTTCATGGTACTTTTAAAAACTTTGAACGTTTAAGGGATAAATTAGAAAGGGGGAAAACGTGGAAATATAAATAATTTAATACTTTTTCGATTTTTTTGGGGTTAATAGATTTATTAATATGAATTAAGGGACCGAGGTATAAAAACGTAATGACAGACTCGAAGTCCTTGTAATTTTTAGATTCTTTTTGAAGAAATTGTATTTTTTAAATTTTTGGTACTTTGTTGCAGATTGAGGTCTGAGGTCAACTAATTGTACAAAAAGTACTTTTTTACCATTTTTGATACTTTTTTGCATTGTTTAAAAATGTTTGTCCGAGTCAATTAGTTGATTGTACAAAGAGTATTTTTCACATTTTGCACAGTTTGAGGTTGGAAATCAACTGTATGGGCAAACAGTACTTTTCCCACGTTTTTGGTACTTTTTTGGGTTTTTTGAGATTATGAGTCTAGAAACATGTTATTAAATGCTTCTTATCTAAATTAAGAGAGAAAATCAACTAAATGGATAAAACGTTTATTTTCAACGTTTTGGTCCTTTTTTTAATTTTTTTTTGGAAATTAAGGACGATTGAAACATCATCTAAGGCATGAAAAAAATAATTTTCAAACCAGAATAAGGTAAACATTTATTGGGAGCGACAAAAAATTTTTTTTTAAATACATGAAACAACAAAATAGAGATTACGGATTTAAATTATTTCGAAACTTATATTTTTTTACATTTTAATGCTCATGGTATTTTTTTGCGATTGGTACAACTTTTTCAAAAAATAATTCAAACTGCGCTAACGAAGTAGCGGGTTTAACACAGTTAAAATAATACTAAATATTAAAAATTAATACTTATAAGTATGTTTATATGTAGCTTAAAAAAATTACTATTCTTCAACAATTAATAAGAATAATTAAGAAAAAAATTCACAACAAATCTTGTTTGTGAGAGTAGGGTTTAGACAGGGATTGATGGTTGCAGCAATAAAAATGTTGCAAATCTATTGTTCTTACTACTGTTTGCATTTTCTTAAGAATTAATGTTTCGGAATTAATGCAAAAACATAAACTACAACAAGAATGACAAATAGGAAAAACTAAACATTTTCCTGTTTTGTAGGCTAAAGCTCTCTGTAACACACAATTTACTCTGTTGCACGAACACAAATAATCATCACAACGACGACGATGCAACATTGAAGTACATTTGTATGTAGTGGCGTTGGTGGCACTTAAAACTTAACATCTTTCCAAATGGCTGTTGACACACAAAATTAAAGAAAAAAAGTTGCAAATAAACCACTTTTGGTACAAAAGTAGTTTTTTATGTTCTTTTTCAGCATTTCCTCTTCTTTCACTAGTTTGTAAACAATTGTTTATAATTTCTAAATATTTCTGGTGAGGAAAATAATTGCGGAGATTTGTTATCTTAAATGAAAACATATGCTTTATTTGCTTTAGCATTACTAAAAATTTAAGGAAATTTCTACATAATAATTTTTACTCAGAAGATTAATATGCAAATGAATGAGAAATTTAAATTTTTTATTATATATTAAGCAGATTGCTTGCTAAAATTGTTAATAATTTGACTTGCAGTTAAAATAAAACTAATTACTTTTTTGTACATAAAAAGTAAGTATTAGTGTACAAACTTTTCCATCCCTGGTTGGAAGATATGTTGCCCATAAGTGTAGTTTGAACAGCTGTATACTGTGGTATGGTTAAGTCTATTTAAATGAACATTTAAGTCCATATTCATATTTATTGTAGGTTTGTTAAGGGTTTACTTGTCAATAAATCTAAAGATATATGCCAACAAGTTGGCGATCAATAAACCTACAATAATTATTATAAATATAGGCCCAAGTCTTACATTATAACCATATGATTTTTAAAGGTTTAGTTATGTTTTCATAACAAATAATGTCCATCCACAAAACATGTTTAACAGCGTTGCCAGTTTTCATTTTATACCTATTTTATATGGAGTTTGTGTGTGTGTTCAAAAAAAAAACTGAGGCAATCGCAGTATTTTGCTTATATCTAGGTCCGTGGTGAACCGATCTTGTTCATTTTTAATAGCGATCATCTCAAGAATATAACTGATAATTTGACACCAGTACCTGGTCCGTAGTGCTTAAATTGACTCCGGAAACTTGATTCCAACAGACGGACAGACAGACGGACATGGCTATATCGACTTGACTATCTATAGGGATCCATAATATATATACTTTATGGGGTTGCAAATGGATAATAAAGAAATTACAAACGGAATGACAAAGTGATATATACCCTTATCACTTATGTGAAGGGTATATAAAGAGATGTGTTTACCCGAGTTGTCCATAGTTTGTTCTG
This sequence comes from Melanophora roralis, assembly GCA_963583895.1. Taxonomy (NCBI): domain Eukaryota; kingdom Metazoa; phylum Arthropoda; class Insecta; order Diptera; family Rhinophoridae; genus Melanophora; species Melanophora roralis. Next base: position 39,435,382 of record OY757190.1, read on the forward strand.
TTTATACAGCTGTTTCTAAGGAAACATTTTCTATTACGCTCTGCTTTTTGTAACGTTGCCACCTTTTTATTGGGAACAAAAATTAAACTGTAGCTAAGTCCTTTTTATACATACTTCAATTAAAATGAAATTAATTTGTGCTTAAACCAGCTATCGGCAAAAGCTGAGCGCCGCGCTTTTATGGGTTCTCTTAACTTATGTACATATGTGTGTACGTGTGCTAACACGTTATGGAGAAATAAACAAAAATAATCAGTCTTGTTTGAGACTTAAGGGCTAACTATAATGTGCTTTAGCTTACTTAAGCAAAAGTGCGAATACACATGTTTAAATGTGTATAACTATAATGTTCTTAAGCAACTTTTCGTTAAGTTTCGTCAAGACACATTTGATTAAGCAAATAGCGAACCTGGTCGTACTTTGATTAATGGATCAGCTGTGTATACGTGAGTTGGGCGCACAGTTGCACTTTTAAGTACACTTTTATTTATGAAAAAAAATTTTTTTATTTATTAACTTTTATAATATAATTTTATTATTTATTTGCTAATGGTTTAATATTTTTAAATTGTAGATGTTACTTAAATAACATTTTGCGAAAAAAATCCATATATTTGGAATATAGAAGTAAAACAGTTTTTGCAAAAGTACAAATATTTGCAACTGAGTTCTGTAAGTATTTAAGTTCAAAAAGTACAATATAGCCACTCAAAAGTCTCCAATAAATTGCTTAAGCATTTGACAGGCTTTTCGTTGATATTTGACATTAGCATGAGTTTGTTTAAGCACAATATAGTTAGCCCTTTAAAGACTGGTTATGTTATTGTTTGTTTTTGTTTAAATTGCACTAACAACAATGTGGAATGAACAATAAGAGTTCGTCTCTTCAAGTGAGCCTGAACAGCACATATACCATTGCAATGTATTGGGTGCCTATGCCTGGTTTAAACACGAAGTCAAGAAACGGTCAATAATGCTTTATTAAAAGTAGTTTTTAAAATTTTTTGGCAGAAATATTATTTTTAAATTTTAAAAAATCTTGTTTACTACCACCAGGATGGTGAGTGTGCTTTACTTGACTGTCTGATTTGTCCTTACGCCCGTTTTTTTCTTTAATTCGAAAATAAATATATTTGGCCGCCGTAAATTTTTTACAACATAGTACTTCTATAAAAATATTTGGTGAATTTACAAGGTCTTGTGAAATCATATATTGTAAAATAATACAACCAAAAAATATGACCGTTGTGAACAACTCTTCGTATATTTGTAGGTGTCGTATTTAAAATCTAAATCAGCTGATACGACCAAACGATAGAAAAACAAACACATATTTATGTACATAAATCTGGTGCTGCTCTTGGCTTAACTTAATAATTTGTAGAAATTAGACCCATGAAAACACAAAATAGTCTATATCTAACCTGGTTAGAATCTCTAAAATCCATTAAAATAAGCAAAGTTTTAGTAAAAAATCACAAGAATTTTGTTATTTTTTACGTAAACAAAAAACAGCTGATGTGTCAGAGAGCAGTGCCGGCTATTTTTGCCGGCGGAGGCGGCTTAAGGAATCTTCTTTGGCGGTTTTGCCTAAGTTTTTAGTATAGACGTTTCTAACGGATGCGAGTGCTAGCGGCTCTAAAAATAAATTAAAAAACTCGCCGTTTCGTTTTAGGCGCTTGGCGCATGACTTTGTATATAATATGACATCACAAAAAACATATCAAACAAAGTTGTATTGTTTCACAACAAGTTTCGTATGAAAAGCAACAACAAAATTTTTATGCTATTGTGAAATTATATGACAATAATACAATATGCTATCGTATCGTACCTTGTGAATTCGCCAATTAAAAAAGTTATTAAAATCAATATCTGTATGGATTTTCTACTATATCGTTTAACGTTTTTGTTTTTAACTATTTTTATTTAATTTTTTTGAAAAATAAAAAATTTTGAGTTAAGACACTTTCGAACTAGGTGTGCGATATGTATGTATATACATATGTGGTTTTGATATATTCATTTAGTTTCTATTACAATATCTTTAATTGTTTCGCTGTTATCAATTTCATTTATTGGCAACCAAATGGTAAAACATGTAACAATTTCCCCTCGTTTCCAACTGAAAGTAAATTATTTCATTGTTGGATTAACGTAATAAAATAAAACCAAACAATACAGTCTTTGTCCATATTGTTGTTACAGAAACAAAAAGCATAATTTTTTTGTTATCAGCAAAATAAGGTTAATGAAAAAATTATTTGTAAAATGCAAACGATAGAAATTATCGGAAAAATGCTGAAAATGTATGAGGGTTTAAGTAATCAAAATTCACATGGCAACAATAATATAATAAACAATTTTGAAAATATGAAAAATTTACGCATTTGGATTACGCCAACACATAAACACAAAAAAAGTGTATCTTTGATAAAAGAAACAAGTAAGAGCGCTATATTCGGCTGTGCCGAATCTTATATACCCTTCACATTGGTCTTTAAATATACCCAGCCGAGTAATTTTGCACTGCAAATAATTTAATAAAAAACCTTGTGCGAGTTTTAAAGCCCATAGAAAAAATAACAAAATTTTAACGTTTGTATGAATAATAGAAATACATAGATGAAGAAGATTTGAGGTCGAAAGTTTTAAAAGTTTTCGACATTATCCATATTTAAAGGTTAATAAAACTTATTAAATGTTCTAGTCCCGCTGCTCTTCTCCAACTTTTTTTCCAAAATGTATAAATTATTTGATTATTACTTTTTGTAGAATATTCGAAGTCGATAGCTGTAATAGTTTTCCAGAAGCGTATCGAAAATTTTATAAAAATTGTTAATTTGTATGGGAGCTACCCCTTCTTCACCCCCCATCCGAAAATTTTTTCCTTCAGAGCGTAGCCCTTGATATCCAATCACTTTTTGTAGAACATTTGATTTCGATATCTGTTATAGTTTCCGAGATATAGCGTATCGAATATTGTATAACAATTGTCGATTTGTATGGGAGCTACCCCATTTTTTGCCCCCACTCAAAAAAATTTTTCTTTAAAGTGTAGATCTTTGCGTACAATCACTTTTTGTAGAACATTTTATGTCGATAGCTGTTACAGTTTCCGAGATATAGCGTATCGAATATTTTATAATAATTGTCGATTTGTATGGGAGCTACCCCTTTGTTTGCCCCCACTCAAAAAATTTTTTCTTTAAAGTGTAGGTCTTTGCGTACAATTACTTTTTGTAGAACATTTTATGTCGATAGCTGTTACAGTTTCCGAGATATAGCGTATCGAATATTTTATAACAATTGTCGATTTGTATGGGAGCTACCCCATTTTTTGCCCCCACTCAAAAAATTTTTTCTTTAAAGTGTAGATCTTTGCGTACAATCACTTTTTGTAGAACATTTTATGTCGATAGCTGTTTTAGTTTCCGAGATATAGCGTATCAAATATTTTATAACAATTGTCGATTTGTATGGGAGCTACCCCATTTTTTGCCCCCACTCGAAAAATTTTTTCTTTAAAGTGTAGATCTTTGCGTACAATCACTTTTTGTAGAACATTTTATGTCGATAGCTGTTATAGTTTCCGAGACATAGCGTATCGAATATTTTATAACAATTGTCGATTTGTATGGGAGCTACCCCATTTTTTGCCCCCACTCGAAAAATTTTTTCTTTAAAGTGTAGATCTTTGCGTACAATCACTTTTTGTAGAACATTTTATGTCGATATCTGTTATAGTTTCCGAGATATAGCGCATAAAATATTTCACCAAATTTGTGCAATTGTAGGAAAAATACCCCTTCCCCTGGTCCTATCTGAAAAAACTTTTTCCATTATTTAGGTCCCTTCTTTAGGAGTATCCGTGCCAAGTTTTGTGGCAAGAGTGACTATACTTACTGAGATATATGGGGATATATGCACGGATTTTGTCCTAAAAAAAATGGGTTACTCTGGGTTTTCGCTTATATCTCGGTCAATAGTGAACCGATTTTGCTGATTTTAAATAGCGATTGTTAGCGGGATATTTCTGATCGTTTGACACCATTAACTGGTCTGTATCTTTTTATTTGACTCCGGAAACTTGATTTCAACAGACGGACAGACGGACAGACGGACATCGCTAAATCGGCTTCCCTATCTATAAGGATCCAGAATATAAATACTTTATGGGGTCGCAAATGAATAATAAAGAAATTACAAACGGAATGACAAAGTGATATATACCCTATCACTATGTGAAGGGTATAAAAAGGAAAATTAGTATTTTGATATTATTCGTTTAAACTATTCAATTAGAGTCTTAATCTCTGGAAACAAATCAAAATATGTATGTAGATTCAAAGAATACCTACTATGACTTTCATTATTACCTATAAATTATTATTGAACGACAAACACTGGTAGTTGTTGTTAGGGTCATTGTTAATCTTATCCCTATATGTATATGAATATTATAAAATCAAGGTGCAAGTTTGTTTGTTTGACACGCAATCACGCCTAAACGGCAGGATCGATTTTCATGAAATTTAGAATGTACATATATATGTACCTTTAAGCATTGAGTGTAAGATAGGCTTTTTTGGAAAAAAGGGGCGGTGGCACGCCCACGACACTTAAAATCTAACTGTTTTTTCACTGCAAAAATTTAAGTTTTAATACTGGTACTTTTGCTGCACCGGTTTTTAAAGACTTTGTACCCTCTAACGGAAATAATTTAAGACAAAAAAGTAGGCGGGGCCACGGCCACTAAAACAAAAATCTTATTACAGATACTTTTACCAGACCGTTTTTCATAAAATTAAGTTCGCATATTAACGGCTTCCAAAGTAAAAATTTTTAAAGCAAAAAAGTGGGCGGTGCCACGCCCACAGAAATTAAACTAGTAATATTAGTACATTTACTGCGCGGTTTTTTTTGAATTTTGCACGCATAAAGAAGGCCTCAAATGCCTTAATTCTAAAGGCAAAAAATTAAGATGGCATGCCTACAAAAATTAAACTCTTTACACTGGTTCTTCTATTGTTCCGATCTTTATGAAGCTTAAAAAAATGGACCGATAATGTTTATATTCGGTACAATTGCGGATGGCATAAAGATAGACAAATGTGCAAAATAATGTGAAGATATAGAAATATTCGAGGTAGTTATATCCCAAAACGTTACTCGGAGGCCTATGTCAAATAATAGGCCGATTAAGTTTTTATTTAGTAAAATAGTGGGTGGCATAGAGATAAGTGCACGTGCAAAATTTTGTGAAGCTAGAGTAATATTCGAGGCAGTTACAGCCCAAATCTCTTAATCCGTGAGGACATTTGTATGGGGGCTAGGTCAAAAATTGAACTAACCATCATTACAAACAACAGGCTTTGTTGCTTTGCCAAAAAACTTATCTGTTTCAAATTTCATCGAAATAAATAAATTAATAAATAACTTTTACCTCTTAAGCTTATTCCCGTGCAACGCTGGGTAGGGTAAGCTAGTATACATATAAGATAAAGTTATTTTTCGTGTTAGTTACAACACTTATAATGGCTTGACCGATTTTAATGAAGCTTGCAAAAAAGACATACCCAGTATCACGAAAACACATATGTATCTTAATAACTAATATATCTGGAGTCTTCAAATTTGGTACAGATTAATTAATTATTGATGTGCATAATTGAGCTGTGTATGGGCCAAAAAAGAATAATGGGCGTGGCACCTTCCATACAACGAAAAAAAGTGTTTTGTATATATCCCGATAACGGTAACAGCTGAAGTCTCCAAACTTTTTATGGATGTTCATAATATTAATATGCATAATTGATTAATGGCGTGGAACCTCCTACATAACGAAAATAGTTTTTTGTATATATCCAAATAACTGTAACGACTCTCCAAACTTTGTTCATAATGTTAATATACATAATTGGGCTTAGCTTGGGACGGAATAGAATAAGGAGCTTTGCACCCCCATCGATGATTTTTAAATTTGTCTGCTAATTTAAGCACTCGGCCTATTGCGTTTTTTTTTAATTTTTTTCAGTGATCATGCAATACGTTCACTTTCCAAGTGCTTGAAAATAATTCTACTTATTTTCTCAAATATATTGTACTTTGACTGCTTATAATTTAACTATAAATACAGGGTGACTGGTGGAAAATTTATATTTTTGAATACGTTTATTTAAAAAAGAAATAAACGGTGCGGAGGAAGGGTGGTTTTAATTGGAGTAGAGTTTTTATTATGTCACTTTTCGTCTATAAGCAAAGCGGGCCGGGTAAAGCTTATTATGTATAATGATAAAAAAATTATGATGTTGACGATAACAACATACTGACCCACTTAATATGTTGACAACTTCATGGTACAAAATGTTAAAATAGTATAGAAAATAATTGCTCACATATTGTTGTTGTTGTTGCTAATGTTTATTATAAGATTTTGACTTTTTACATCTAACGTCTTTGTCATTAAATAATAATTTTTTTTAAGTAACATGGTTATGAGTTAGTTTTGGTTAAAGTCTATTTATTTTAGAAATTTGTAAAAATTTTTTATTTTTATTTATTCTAATTGCTAATTTCACTTCCTGTATGATGAAACAACAACTAGAAATAAGAAAGCAAACAAATATAGAAAAAAAATTACTTACTCATTGCTAATTTTAAATACAAGGTGGGCTTAAAGAAATCACACTATTGGAAGATGCGATACACTCCCCAAGAACGCGACATAATCGTATCAATTTTTTTGCGTAACAATTTCTCTGTGGCGTTGGCGCAGCGCAAATTCCGTCGCTGATCCCCCAGTCGTCCGGCACCGACTGCGCAAACACTGTGCCGTTTGGCCACCAACCTTGAAGGGTATGGTACCACCACACGAGACGCTGCCAAGAGTGGCCGGCCCGGAACGCCCATTCGGCTGAGAATATCGCCGCTGTTGGCGAGGATGTCGAGCTGTCGCCAGAAACCTTGACCAGGCGCCGTGCCTCGCAATTAGCCATCAGCCGTATTTCCCTAAGGCAAAATTTAGTCAAAGACCTGCGTATATTCCCGTACAAAGTCCAGTCTGTGCATCAGCTGCTGCCTGTCGACCGCCAATCGCGTATAACCTACGCCCAAGCCATCCTTAATCTCGAGGCCGAAGTGGACAATTTTTTGACCAAAATTATAATGAGTAATGAGGCTCATTTCCGCCTTAGCGGGTACGTGAACAAGCAAAACTATCCCTTCTGGGGCACCGAAAATCCCCGAGTGACGCACTAAGAGCCATTACACCCGCTCAAGGGGACTGCATGGTGCGCATCGGACCCCGAAGTTCTCGCCGAAGTGATGAAAAATGCCATAAAACAAGCCCGTACAGCAATCAATTGTGACGGCGCCTATTTGATCGATATCATCTTCTCGACTTGGCCAATAAAATTATAAATTTTCAGATAAATATAATCAAAAAACAGAATCGAAGTTTTTCATTTAGAAAAAAATGAGAGACAAACAACATCGGATGACTTCTTTTGGCCCACCTTGTATGTACATATGTATGTAGTTACAAGCATTTTTACTTTTCATAGAAGTCTTAGTTTTTTTTTCTAATTACTGTAGACCAAAGTTTGTAACAAAAACAAAACACACACAAAACGTCTTAGAGGTTTCGCCTTTAGTATTCTATAAACAGCACATTAGTCAAATTGCAATTGATATTTATAAATATTTTGTGGCACGTGACTTAAAATCAAATCTGTTTGACATCGAAAATTGTAAGTTGACTGTTGCAGTTATACTATGATACATACCAACGTACAGTAACATCAAATGTTTGCTTTAATAACAATTGCATAAGAAAATATTTAATTTAGTTTTATCTTAAAACTTATAAGATGTCTATATCAGTGTGTAATCAGGAGTATTTAATAGTACATACTATAGTTATCCTAAAGCAGCGATGTAAAATCTAGTAACTGCAAAACTAGGCGGCATTGTTATTGCTCTTATAAATGCTATTGTTTCGCATATTATCATTTTAATGGTTTTGTAAGATTTCGGTTAGACATCTGCAGCATTAAAAACGGCAGAGAGTTAATTGGAAAGGATTAATGGCAGGCCTCCAACTCAGACTTATGCACTATTTCTTTTAATGCAGATGAATTAAAAAAATTATTATTTATACACTGAGCCAAAACAATACACAAATATGTACAATGAAAAAGGTCATTCAATGAATTGTTTCCCCTTAATTTTGACTTAATAAAAGCAATAAACTTCCGTTTATTAGAAAGCGTGCATATTTCTCAATTAACGTATACTTTCACTGGCTCAACGAAACCGTTCATAATATCAATAAACTTGTACGTTGAATTACTAGCAAATATTTAGTGAACAGGTACGTTGAACTACTGAGTTTTTTCATTAAACTAAGTGAGCCTTTACATTGATCCAATGCACTAAAGCATGGTTTTAATGAACTTTTGCATAAAATTTAAATAACCTATACATTGACCCAATGAACTAATACATTGTTATAATTAACTATAACGTTGAATTTAATGAACCTATTCATTGCCCCTATGAACCAATATATGGTTTTAATGAACTTTTGCACTAAATTGATTGAACCTCTCTATCTATCTTTATTTCTATCTGATCTAATCTAATCTATCTTTTTTTTCTTCCCCAGGTATCACAAAGGGACCGAGGAAACGGACCCAAGTGGGCTCCACTACTTTCACTTCATCACCTCCGCAGCCGCCTGGTCTACCTAACCTGTACATTGGTCCAATGAACTAATACATTGCTATAACAAACTTTCAACTTGAGTTTAATTAACCTATACATTAAACCAATGAACTAATGCATTGTTATTATAAACTTTTAAAACTACATATCTATATATTTAAAAACTACAAGTTAATAACAACAAGTTAATATGACTGTTTAAACTACTCTCGTAGGGCAAGAAACTTTCATTTTTCCATATAATTTTTTACCCCTAATACTTATTTTTTTGCATTTTTTTTTGTTAAATTTTTTATTTTGTTGTACAAGTTATTCATAGTTGTGGGATTTTTGTATATGTTTGTATTATTGTTATATTTATTCTCCAGCTGCTTTATTGACCCAAATAGTTTCCCTATTTTGCATTTGTTTGCCGCTTTTCCCTTAAGATATGATTTTTTCCTAGAAAATTGTTTCGCTCACAACACAGAACAAAGAAGGTTTTTTTTCCAAAAAAGAAAAAAAAAATTTAGTAAAAGGGGGAGTAAATTCTATTCTGTTTTTGTCATTTTTATATTTTATGTTAAAAAAAAAAACGTTTTTTTAATATTCCTGTTTATTTGATTGCTTGCTTCGCTTGCATTCCTTCTTCTGCTTTACAAACTACTTTTTTTTATAATATCCTTTATCCTTTTAAAATGCACAATGAAATTTTTATGTGTGCAAAATCCTGTGTTAGTTCCTGTTTTGCATTAAAAACAGACTTTAGAAGTGTGAATTATTACATTTTTGCAGTTAATTTTTTGTTATTTAATTTTTTGTTTAGTTTCTGTATACTTCGTTCGTATATCATGTGCAGAATATTTGCATGTCCTGACAACAATAATGAATTGGGTGGGTCATTGCACCTTTGGCGGTTTGCAAATGAAAATCCTTTCAAAATGGCTTTATTATGTTTATACCTTGAGAGATTTTAAATGCCATAATAATGATTTAAATTGTGTTAAATGCTTTTTTGTCAAATTGCAATTTTAGTGTATGTGATTTCGTTAGGCAATATTGCAGCTAAAATTTATAATTAAATTTGATTACAATGTAATTGCTAATATGAGCAAAGTGGCCTCCATTTGTTGGTCACAATCTTAGAGTATAGTAGAAAAAGAAAACAGTAAAAAGCTATTTAGATTTAGAAAGGAAAAAGCAAAAAAAAATCTAAAACCAAAACGATACCTACACGACATAGACTAAATTTTAAAAACTGCAAATCTTCAAAATTGGCCACGCCCACCACCCACAAAATCAAAATTCTTTTTTGCATAAAATTTTTTATCCCAACAAAACTTTTAGATTTGGTACACACACTTTTTTAAATAAACATAACCTTAATGGCGAGTTTCATTGCCACAGCCACGCCCCCCTGCAATCTCCTATACATATAATCCAGATTAATTTACTTGCATAAAATTGTTTCTACCCAAGCAAGCCTACAAACTTGGCATATGATTTTTTTAAACCAACAAACCCCGTATGCCAAGTTTCATTGACATGAGCTACACCAACCGCCCCCTCCTTTACAATCCAAATCAATATTTTTGCATAAAATTATTTTAATTATTTTTATATCCTTCCCATAGGTGATAAGGATATATAAAAGTTTGTAATTCTCTCTGCCCATCTGTCCGTGTTATGGTTGAAATCAGCTTTTTGAAGCCCACCGATGTCGCATAGACCCGTAAGTAGTATATCTGCGGGAAAATCGCTATTATTGTGCAGTAAAATCGCCCGATAACTAACCGAGATATAAACTAAACACTAAGACTACCTCTGTTTATTTTTCTAAAATTTTTACATAAAAACCTCTACAACTGCCCCGGAGTTGCCCCTACATGGGTGGAATGCAAGACCGACTCCCATTCAGTTTTCCTCACAAACATTTTTGTTGAACATACTTACTCCCCCCGCCCTCTACCAGGGTTGCCATATGAAGTTTAATTTTTTTAAATCGCCTACACAGCTTCTAGGGTGCTCCTACAAACGTCAAATGTAAGCCCCTAGCAAGGTTGTCATACCAAATTTGAAAAAAAATTGGGTAAAAACCCCTACGACTTCTTTGGAGTCACCCTAAAAGGAATAACATGTATCACAAACTCCCATTAGTTTTCCCTTCCAAACATATTCCTAGAACATACTTACCCCCTATCACCATCACCTAAGGGGGTTGCTAACAAAATTTACAAAAACTACGCAAAAACGCCTATAAATTCCCGAAAGTTGGCTTTAGAGAAATAAGATTTACCCCCTATCACCATCGCCTAAGGGGGATCCTATACAAATTTTTGGTAATTGTAATAAATTCCTCCCCTCTCCCATACAGCATCCAGGGTGCCCCAACTCACGTTTCCTTGTAAATATTTTCCTAGGACATACCTACCCCCTTTCTCCACCCTCTAAAGAAGATGCCATACAAAATTTTAAAAAGTTAGGGTAAAAACCTCTGCACGGTGTAAAGGGTATATGTATAAGATTTGAGCATAGCGCTCTTACTATTAAGTTTCTTATTTATAATTATTAATTTCCTTACACAATTCTTTGTTGTTTATATTTCGTTATACCATTTCTAGGTTTGCCTTCAATCAACCATTAAGAAATAGTTTAAAATCGATGGATAAAATATTATATAAATTACATAGTTTTAGCCTAAATGTATGCAACAGATTTTATTACAAACTTGCGCTTTAACATTTGTAACCTTTCTAAAGACAAAATCAAGGGGCATTGAATATAGCAGGAGCAACTACTCAGCGGACTTATTTTCGGTTTATGGCTTCTAGTTATCTCGTCAAATTTATGTATAGGATTTTTTAAGCAAATACAATTCCACAAAAACAAACATATGACGCTTTTGACAAGATAGCTAGAACTGCAAGCATGCTGCGTATGTTTAAAAGTTGTTGTTGTTGTAGGGACGAGGTCACCTTTTTAATACACCTTGATGCTGCGTATGTCTTAAAGTTATTGTTGTAGGGACAAGGTTACATTTTAAGTACACTTTAGACAAAATATTCTCGTGCGGCGCCAAAATACCACTGTGTACTGTGCTGCAACTTAAGATATGAAAATAACTTGTTTTTGAGAAAAAGTCCTGTCAACTGCGATTTTCAATACCCTCGATTATTTACTGTAGGGCCACGCGTAGTCATCGGTTTAAGCTAATTAACCAGCAATTTATGACGCCAAAAAATTGCCAAAAATTAAACGTCCAGAATGCGCTTTTGTCAAGGAAATCGGAGGTTGCCATATGTCGAAAATCATCCTCATATGTTAATTTCATTTGTTGATATTCTGATAAATTTTTTTTTTTTAAAAGATTTATTAAAGGGTTTCATACACAGTCATACCTCTCTCTTCAGCTTTGGTTAAAACGGCAACAAAAACCTTTAAGAAAAAATTTAAAAAACCAAGAATATGAATTACCTCTTGCCTGCTGAATTTTAAAGTTTTCTTTTATTCAAAATAAAATATTACAACTTTAAATGCAAAGATCATATAGCCATGTTGTAACAACGAATTGCAGGCAGTGGCTCTTAAGTGTTTTTAATGATTTTGCTCTTTTAACGCCTGAAATATTAATTTATAAAAAATACACATCAATTTTGCTTGAGTTGCAATTATTATTAAATTTATTTATTCTTCAAAGTGATTCACTTTATTTTACGATTAACAGCGTTTTGAAATCTTTTTTTTTATCATTTACATCTAGGATTTTTAATTAATTTAAGAATTTTTTTAAACAATTGATTTGTTTTATTAGGCAATTTGCCAAATTGAGATGTGGCTTTTGTTTACTTAAATTTTTTGAGCCGGACCACTTTCAGTAAGGTAGCATTCATTACTGTCAGAAATTTTTATTTTTAACGCATTTATAAATAAACTGTGAACTCATGTATGCATGCTTTAATGTTTGTACGTAAGTATTTGGTAAAAAGAAATTAAAATGTGCAGAAACACTTTTTTGGTTTCTATTTTAAAAATTAAAGGTTTTTTTTTGGCAAGAGTACAAAATGCCTTAATGAAATGAAAACTAAATATGTATGTAAGTTTAGGTAACAAGCGCTAAAAATACGTAAAAGGTCAATGAATTCAATTGAAAATAAATTTTAAAATAACTTAAAATAAATAAGGGTTCTCAAATCTAACCATAATTTAATAGCGAAAGGTTTTGGGTTCTTTTTCTTATAAATTTACTGGAATTTACGTTTTTGCCCTACTCTTAAAGTACTAACCGAAATGCCTTGAAAGTTTAAGTTACATTTCCTAAACAATTTTAAAGCTTTTATTTTCTCCCCACATCATCGTTACAGATTCATATCAGCTCTTGCGTTAAGTTATTCCACACTTTTGAAGGTTAGTGCTGTTTATTTTTTTTCTGCCAAAACGTTCATTCAACTGACAGTTAATTTTAAGTGCAAAACAAGCAAAAAAAGGAAAAAAACGAAAGAAAACACTTGCATACAGCCGGTATAGGACTATCTATGATTGTACCTGACGATATTTGAGAATATCTTTAAAAATACATTAGGTTTGTGCTGTTTCTAAAGAATAAAAAAGCACAAATTGTGATTAAATTTTTTAAATGGAAAATTGCAGCGAAAATCCAAAATCATACAAAACATTCATTGATTAGGAGAGACAACTACAAAAAAATTAAATTCTACTTTTAACTTTCGAAGCTTAAATTTCGGAATTTCTATGCCCTTTACATAAGGATGAGAGTGTACATTAGTTTTTTATTTCGTTTGTAATTTAATTTTTGGCGGGGGGATTTGGTAGATCGATTAGTGGTAAGTGCTAGTAAAAGTGCTTCATCTTACTTTTCTTTCTTTCTTATCCTTCTCTAAATTTCTTCTTTCCTCATACCTCCATTTTTTCTATCTAGTTTAGCAGGTATCACAATATAGTAGTAAATGTGACCACTATTGCCACAAAACTTGGGCAAGATATTTTGAAGATAGCAAACTAGATTTTACCAATTTTACGAAATACTCCATGCGCTACATTTGGAAAACTATTACAACTATTTAAAACCAAACCAGCTATAGAGTAGCTGTAGTACTTATGTGTAAATTAAAAAAAAAGTTATATAGAGCGGGGGAAACAGCAGCCCTCCATACAAACAAACAATTATAATGAAAATGAAAAAGTCCGTTTATATGTACATACATATGTAGGTATTTTATACAAAATCGTTGTGTACCTATCATGATGAAATTATGTCGACCAGGTGGTGTTACGAGCACAGCTGGCATAAATGTTGGCTGGGTTGTCATAGTTGTTTACTTTTACATATCTTTTTTAACACCTGAGCCAACAAAAAGTTAATTTACAAAAATTTTGTTGTTATACAATCACCAATACCTGATGCATTATTTCGCCAAGGTACCTATTTAGTTTTCAAATAGGTCAAAGTGAAATCAAAAAACTTTTCATTTGTTCGAACCATATGCATAAAAAACTTATCCATATTTTTGGCTTTTAAAACAATGTTTGTATAATAAATTTAAGATAACATAAACACAAGTTAAAAATAGTCATTTTGGAGAATAATTTTTATGCAAAAATTAAAGAAGTTTGGACATCCCTGATCAATAAGAGAAGAAGGGCGTAAAAAAATAAACGAGAACAAAAAAGTGAATTTCCAGTGCTGCCATAAGTTATATTATATTGTAAAAGTTGGAAATGAAGTGCAAAAATTTTCTACAAACCAAAAAATATTGTCAGATTATGAAAAAAATTTTATTAGAAAAACATCAGGTAGTTTACATTTATAGCGATATTATTTGTATTGTTATTCTTTGTCTATAGTTCTTCATTCACTAATAGCCGTTGAACCACCAAATATTTGGTACCATCAACCTAAAAACCCTGCAGCATAATAAACTAAAAATATGTGAAGATAAAATATCTACTATACCTAGGTATATGTTTTAAGGAAATCAAAGAAAAATATAGATTTTTTATTTTCGATTTAAGAAAACTTTATATATGTAGATATACATGTGTATAAACCTATGTAGGTATAAGATATTGCGTGCATATATGTATAAAAATATTAAGTTATACTTAAGTTATTTTAGTTATACTTTAATTTACTTTAGGTAGAATATTTGTTATACCTACTAGAAGAATGAGATATAGGTATGTAAATATGTACACAAATAGTAAAACAATTTGCACCATTAAAAATATATTTGAAGATGGGCAGTTTTTATCGTCCCAAATAAAGTTTGTTTTAACATCAGATTGTAGGTATATTAGTATTTTACAACTTTTTTTTTTTAATTTGCAGTCTGTCTTTTGTTTTTAATTAAGCAATTTTTGCTTTTTATTTTGTAACTAGTTTTGAAAACACAACGTGTATGCCTTCTGTGACCCACTTTTTCTTACTATTATTTCAATAAGTTATTATAAGCAATAACTTTAAGGCTGACGACTCTTTGACAATTTCGAAACATTTTTTTGTTTTGACGATTTACAAGCTATTTTTCAAAAATTTTACGATGTTGACAAAACCTTTCTGGCAACCATGGTTGTTTTGCATGTTAACCCAGCATACCATTATCGGAGCGCTCTTATATATGAGCTCATATATGAGCGATTTTATGAGCTTCTGTGAGTGTTTCCTGCGTGCATATTTCTGAGCTCATAAACGGTAAATTTTATGAGTTTTTTATGCTTGGTTTCTGCGCGCATATTTCTGAGCTCATAAACGATAGATTTTATTTGCTTTTTATGAGTAATTTCTGCACGCTGACAGATAACGGTAAATTCCAGCTAAGCAGAAGAAAGAAGTTACACAAATTACTTCATTCGTGAATATTTTTGAAAGCGTAAAGACAAAATTGTGAGTTATCTTATAATAAATACAAAAATAATACATAATTAAAATAATGAAGAGAGCAAGCTTAAAAGAAAGCAAATTAATAATACAAATATGTTAACTTATTGAATAAAAAATCCTATTTTGAATTATTTGTTTTTCGTCATTTTCAGGATACTATTTAGAGTTTTTGATGCACGCAATATGAGGCTCAAAAATGTTATTTTATGCACTGGAATAAGAGCTCAAAATGCGTTTTAAAAAAAGAGTCATAAAATACTCTTTTATGCATAAAATTTAGAGCTCTTTAATGAGTGACCAGTTTAGTGGAAAAAGCCACTCAAAAATGAGCGTTTTATGACTGTTTATGATTATTTTATGAACTCTTTATGAGCGTCAGCGTTCCGACAAAAGAGTCTTTATGAGCTCATTTAGAGCGCATATGGTATGCTGGGAAGCGTATGTGTGTAAGTTCATTTATTTAAATTGAGTAGTGTTGTTGTTTAAAAAGAAACAGGAAGTTGTTGTAAGTGGCACCTATAATAATGCATAAGAAAATTAAGGGATAACAAAAAGCTATATAGAAAACAGATGGATGCTTAACAAAATAAAAGGGGCCCTTAAACATTCTCATGTCAAGGATAACTTTTTAAACACAGAGCAAAAAAAATGTTGATTTTACATTCGATCAACGATAAACAATAACGTAAAAACCACTTGCTTTAATATTCGAAATAAAAGTCATAAATCAAACCAAAAGTAAGGAGCTCCCTTAGCCCAACACAATAAAACAAATGTATTGCATTAACATGTAAAGGAATTTTTCATATAGAAAATCTTAAAACGCACAAACACTTAGCTTAAGTAACACACTTCACACAAGTTTTCATATTTTTATTTAAAGGTGTAGGCAAAGTAGAAACACTTGTTTTACGTTTCTCTTTTATTTTTAACACTTGCACATTTTATTTCGCTTTTGTAATTTGTTGCTTCAGTTTTGAGTTCATATATAAAAAAAACGTTTCTTTATGCTACAGTCCATTTAAAAATTTTTACATAAAAACTTATCAATTATACTTATATTTTTAAATTTTTTTTCACTTACAAATTGAATATCATCCGATGTAACTTCCGACGCCATTTTGAACGTAAATGATTCTGGTTTGCTACTCCTCTTCATTATTGTCGGTTTATCGTGGTTTGGTCGTTTTCCATGCAAAGAATCATTGCCCAAAGCAAAAGTTACATTGATAAAAGTAACGAAAAACAAGATTAAACAAACAATGATAAAGTGAAAATCAAAACAAAACACATTCAGTAGAAGAAACAGTTTAAAATAGAAAACAAAATGTTCAAAAAGAGTACACGGTATAATATTAAAAAGTTAGCATTCACTACATAAAAACCCATAGATTTTGTAAATAAAATTGAGATTAAGTGGTTTGTTGCGTATAAAGTTTGAAAGTTTAGTCATTCTGAAATTCTAATCAGCTGTCTTTTAACAGTACCTGTTAAAATATATCTACATATATTCCCTGAAGATTAAAAGAAAATTCTGTAAAAGAAATAAAAAGGACAGAAAACGGAATTGAAAAAGAGTTGTATATACGACAATGGTGCTAACTTTTTCAGTAGTGTAATAAATCTGCATTTTCAAATTCAAGTACTTTCATAAAATTTTTGCACGCGTATTATGTATTTTAAAAGTAGGTGGTTGCTTACGCTGCGGGCACAAGTTGAAGTTATCGCTTTCAAGTTGATCACACATATTGTTTGTCAAATTCATTCAAATTGATGGTTGTGACATAGCCTGCATGCAACTTTAATATCATCCTGATCATCAATTTTATTTCTTAAGATGCCGTCGTCAATGAATAAAATTAAAATGCTCGCTTTGCGCAGAATATTTGTTAACCGAAACACAAAATTTGTTTTATACATATCTTTTTTACATATTTTATTTAATGGCGGCAGAATTTCGGTACAACGAGACACAAACTACTTCCATTAATTTATTTATTAATGTTAATATAGGACAAATACACCTATATGTAGTTAAAATTACTTACGGTAGAATATTTGTATAAGCAGACTACATGAAAAAACGAAAATTTATGAAAATTAAGTGTAATCAGCTGTTTATTTGACCATCAAGTTGAAAGACCACTTGAATGGAAAATTTGATCATCAAGATGCTCTCAAGCTCGAAAAGTTTAAGTGTGTTGATAAAAAAGTTTGAGTGTATTGCAGCTTGAAAGGCATAAACTGAACGTCTGGGCCCTAAGTTAGCGAAAAAAATTAAACATAGTGTGTGTGGATTGAGGTTTTTTGAACATTATGCCCCTCGTAAGTGCAGAGTTGACGTAAGTTTTGACGTTTTAGCTAGAGCTGCAACACGTCGTCTTGAGGTTTCTAGTCTATTACGAAGTCACCGAACAGAGAATTTAATATAATCAATAAAAATTTTTATAGTTTATTTTTGCATACATATATGTATAAAAAAATTTAGCCAGTAAACCAGATACTGGTTAACTCATAATAATATTTGTTCATAATAAAATAACGATACGATAGCTCATTCAGTTTTGTTTCTTTGTTTAAACGCATCACGTAACATATACCAATGCATGAGTTAAGATTATTTCATTCGAGCTGTTGTTGTTGGCTTTTCGATTTTATTCACCGTTCAAAAGAATCAACATCAATTCAATCGTATCAACAACAATGGGCAAAACTGAACAAAAAATCTTAGCATTTAAGGAATGTTGCACTTATACGACAATGTATAGAGTCTAAAGAATATGTTTGCATCGCACCTTAAGCGGCATACAATGCATATTGAGTTTCATTCTGTTTCAGGAAATGAGAGAAATCAAATAATAAAAAAACTAAAAGAAGATTTTCGATTCAAAAATCTTTGTATCCAAAATAGATGCTCAAATAACTCTACCAATACAGATAGCCAAATCAAGGCTTCACATATCATCAGCTTAGAATCAGCTAAAAAATATCGTTATAATAAAACAAAATATTAATTATTTTATATTTTGCCTTGAAATAAAAAAAAAACATAAGCTTACAAAACACTGATAACCAAAAACATATATAGTAAAGACAATACCTTAATTTTTTTATAAAAATGAGTTATTTTGGTTTTTTTTTACATTTTTCAGTTAGTACTGTATTACTGAATGAGCGCGATATGTTGTGCTATGTTTTTATTTTTTTTTTATATATAATTTGTTATATTCTGTTTTTTCACTTAAAATGCAGATTTGTTTTTTCCAAATTTGCAGTTCTTATAAAAAAAAATAATGGCAACGCTGAAAATAATACTCTCATTTTAAATGCGTTTCTCTTTGTGAAGACCAGTGTGACCAGATTTTCAAGTAAAGTTAAAGCTACATTACGTTTAAAAAACAGCTAAAAAAAGCTAAAAACAAAAACTTAAAGCCAAAAAATAAAGCTAAATTTTTTAATTCGTTTTTTTAAAAATTTCTTCGTTATTTAGATATTTCCCATAATAGGAACGAAACGTTTGTGTGCTAAAAATATTTAAAAAGAATACTTTTTTTAAAAATTTTGATTTTATTTACAAAAACTTGGTAAGCCCATACCTTAAGTAAGAAGAAAAATAATATGTGTTCATATACACATGCATATACAAGAGCTTTTTAAAAAAGTTTGTAGAAGAAGGTTTTAATTTGCTGGCTGTTTTGGTAAAAAAAACTTATTTGTAATATATATATTTAAAAAAAACAAAAAACCAAATTTGTTTTTGTTTATATATAAATACTCACACACAATTCGTTCATATTTTTTACAAAAACACGTAAAATTTAGTAATTTATTTACAAACTTTTTTTATAAATACAAACACATGAAAACAATAAAAAATCACGATGCAATTTTTTGAATATTCCTTCAATGAAATTTTTGTTTTGTTGACAAAACAAGTATAAAGAGACTACTTTTCTACGCAGTTCGTTAAAAATCGAAAATTTTCATTCAAGTTACATAAGTACATACATACATATATCATGAAAAATACCTTCATGATAAAAAAGATAATCTTTAATGTAAAAAGTTACATTGTAAGAAAGCATTTTTAAAAGTATTTTTATTTGTACATGTGTGCATCAATTAGTATTTAAAACCAATGACTGTAAAAATGAAAAAATTAAAATCAAATAAATAAAAAATATTATTATTTTTTTAAACCTATCTATTAAAATAATAATTATCGTTATTAACCGTTTTTATTTAAATTAAAAAAATTACCGTCCTGCTAAAAAAACAAAATTTACAAAGAATATGATTTTCAACAAATATACATAGTTTAATACTATCAAAATGTTGAGCTTTACTTGACCCTAAGATCTTTCTTTGTGCCTGCTTTTTTGGTATAGACAAAAGGAAACAAATTAGAAGTATAAACATAAAATATTGGTTGATCATAGCTTCTTTATAAAATTGTCATCCTATCATCGTAAATTGATGCCACCAGAAACCACAACATTTGAATGCTCACTTATATAAAGGCTTTACAATAGAAGTAATAAGGTTCCTTCGTTATATATTGTCTAGCTTCGCTTTTTTATTTATTTGTTTGCACGAAAGTTACTGTATCAAAAATTCTTCATATGGAAGCGAAAAAATATTTGAAAGAAAATATGAAAATGTTTTACTTTCAAAACTCCTAAAATTAAATAAGATGATAAAGAATTTTATTGGCATGATTTAAAGTTAATGTAAGTAAATTCACGTCTAACCTACGGTTTCCATTAGAAATGTAATCACTAACATTACACAATAGGTCTGTCTGCGTACTTTTCCAGTAGCAAATACTCAGTAATATTTTTTGGGAGAGTAAGACCAATTTTACTCTGTCGGCTAAAAATATATCAAAAAGTACGCAGACAGTATCCAGTAAAATCTTGCAAGAAAACAGCTGAACGGTGTGTAAACAATTCAAATAACAAAGTAAAAGAATTTTAGCATATGTGTACGCGGTAAATTATTTGTATATTTGGACATTTCTGGCATTAGTAAAATGTTATGTTTATTATAATTTGTTATAAACGTTAAAAATCAACACAATTCTAACTATTGTTAAATTTCAATGTTTATTTTCGTTTCACAAAAATTATTTCATTCAATTAGTAAATAAAAATAGCTGTTCAAACTAGTTGCAAAATCTTACAAGAAGAAATTTCTCCAGTAACATTTTGCAAGTTCTCTTACTTCCAACTGTCAAAAAATTTTCTTTTTGGCTCTCTCGCTGCAAGAGATTTGGAGTACGCAGACAACATTTTGCAAGATTTTGTAACATTTTGTACAAAATGATGCAAAATATGTGTACGCAGACAGACCTAATAACATCATGTTACTGTCGACTGTAGACCGCTCATGGTAATGTTTTTTCATGTTATAATACCGTTGTTAGTGCGAATGTTAAAATAACGGTGGTACACATCATGTTTTAAGTTTAAACTTTTAACAGTGTTTCATGGCTAATGGAGACTAGGCGTAATAAAGAGAGTTTTAAAAATTTTAAAAAATGTTTATTAGCATTTGAAAAAAACTGCTTTTATCGATAAAAAGAGGTTACGAAACAATTGAGATGCAATTTTTTTATACACGTTTTATACGCGCATAGCAGGAATAACAGAACTAAGAGACGAACACGTATAACTGTGAGTCGCCCTGTGAAACTAATACAATTTGCTGCTCTATTCATAAACATGTTATTTGTTTTCATTTTACTACATTCATTATTTTTCACTGTTGTTTTATTCTGTGATTCATTGGAATTTATTTGCCTGCATTTAAAAGAAAAGAAAGGTAGCAAAAACGTTTTTGCGGAAAATAAGTAGAGAAAAATACATAAGTTAAATTAAAATAATAATTTAATTATATATATACTAGGAAAACGTCAAAAAGGAGAAAATGTATATATGAAAATGAGTGTAAAATGTGTTGTTATTAAAGTTAATAAATAATAAAAAAAATTCAAGCAAAAATTTGGAATGTAATAGAAATTTTTTTTAAAGTGCTCCAACAAAGCTGTAGAAAAGGTGGTGGTGAATGGTTTAAATGTAGAAAAAAGGAATTTGACAAAAAAGAAGTTACGCAAATCGGTTTGCATTAAATTACAACTATTACAAAAATAGAAAAAAACCTGAAGTGTGGAGTAATATTTAAACAAATACCAAACAAGAAAAAAAACCAGTCGTTAAGAAATCAACAACATATAGGAAAAGTAAAAAAATACCATTAAAAGCGAATAAAAGTTGTATATGGGTGTTCAGTGTATGTGTTAGTGTCTGTTAGATTTATCTATTTGCAAAAGAAGTGTATTTAATTCTATTGTTGTTTGTTTATTAAGAAAAAAGGCCAGAAAAGTCGTCACATATTTGCAAGGAACAATGGGCGATTCGGCAACGTTGGCCAATGCGGGACCTCGTGTTGTAACAATTTATAAAACGGAAACTGGTTTCGGTTTTAACGTACGTGGTCAAGTGTCCGAAGGTGGTCAATTACGTTCCATTAATGGCGAACTATACGCCCCCTTGCAACATGTAAGTGCCGTTTTAGAAAATGGAGCCGCCGAAAAAGCAGGCATTAAAAAAGGAGATCGTATTTTAGAAGTGTAAGTAAAAAGTTTCTTTAACAAAAAATATATTGAAATGAAATAATTTTGTACATGATAAATAATTTGTAAACATGTGATTACATTCTACGTACATACCAGCGTTGTCAAGGGTAGCTCCTAGCTAACAAAAAGTTACATTTTTTCATCCAAAAAGTTAAATTTTTTTATAAAAAGTTTCTACTAGGAATTAATATTTTAAAACAACATGCAGGACTAGGCTTAGCAGTCATCAACCTCCTATATTGACGGTAAATTTTTAAGTCCTAATAGGGTAAAGGCTCCTAAGTTCGGCATTCACCAGTAGTCGGCACTTTTTAATTAAAAGCTAAATAACTAAGAACAACGGTAGTTTTATAAAAAAATGAAATTAAACTTAAATTTAACATACACTCATTTTTCTTTATGTAACGTAAGAACATGAGTGAGTAAGGTATTTTGACCCATTTTGATCCTCGTTCAGTGGCAGCCTTTGAACAGGTGCAGTAGTGTGTGTTTTTTTAAGTAATTTTTTAGTGATAAGGTCAACAAAAACAAGTAAGTAATTCTATAAATTTAAATAATATTTTAACTAAAGTTGGTTTTTTGAGTAAATGTTTGTTTGAATTTTGCCCCTTTCATAAAATTTTTTCTAAAAAATTAATTGTTAGCTTAATTTGATGGCTGCCGACATTGGGAACTAAAATTTCTATGATTTTCTATAGTCGGCATAGTATTGCCGACTTAAGGTAAACTAGCTTTTTTTTAAAATAAGCTCAATTTTAAAAAAATTGTTTGTTTTAAATTTAGTTTACCCAATATTCGGCACAGTTTTTATTGAGTAACTAATGATGTGCCGAATATAAGAGCTAGGACGTCCTAAAGTCGGCAGTAGTATTAACTTGTCTAAATATCCTAAAGAGTGTAACATTTTAAGATTAAGCATGGATAATTTTATATAGGATTTTAGAATTTTCAATATGAACAGATCGGGAAAAAGGCCATACACAAATATTCTGAAGAGGCATTAAGAAATGCTTTTTGTGAAGTAAGAAAAGGCGCGATCTCAGTATTAGGTGCCAGTAAAAAATTTGGTGTCCCGCGTTCCACCATGCAGGACAGGTTATACGGCCGCGTTCCTGAAGGTCCCAGGAGAATGGGTCCCCAAACCGTATTGTCTTGCTCCGAAGAAAACATTTGGTAAAATGGTGTGAAGGCCTAGCAAAATGTGGATTTCCAATAAAAAGAGAAGACTTACTTAACACGGTTCAATCAATAGTAAATGAAGATAAGCGCACTACTCCATGGTCGTCCTGGAAAGAAATGGTATTTAGGGTTTTTGAAACGTCATCCCTCTCTAGCAATAAGGGAGTGAGAAGGAATTAGTAAGGGACGAGCGGCAATCACAGAAGTTGGCATAAGAAAATGGTTTGAAGAATTGAAAAACTTTCTCACCGAACAAAATGCATTACATATTCTAGATGATCCATCTAGAATTTTTAACGGTGATGAAACAAGTTTTAGTATGTGCCCTAAAACTGGAAAAGTTTTAGCTCCAAAGGGATATAGAAATGTTTATTCCATTCAAAAGGGAAATGAGAAAGAAACTATCACAGTGCTGTTGGTATTCTCAGCAAATGGCAAAACAGTGGTACCAATGGTTGTCTTTCCATATGTTCGACCACCAAAAGACATTATAGCCAGCCTTCCAGATAACTGGTTTCTGGGGAAATCTGAATCAGGATGGATGGTGAGCGATACATTTTTCGAGTATATAGCTAATGGAGTTCACAATTGGCTTAACCAAAACAAAATTCAAAGACCCATTCTGTTGTTTGTTGATGGTCACAAATCCCACATGACTTTGGAACTGAGCCAATTCTGTGAAGACAACAAAATCATCTTATATGCACTACCCCCAAACACTACTCACATATTGCAACCTGCTGATGTAAGTGTGTTTAAGCCATTAAAGCTTGAATGGAAGAAAACCGTGAGAGAATGGCAGTCGAAGGCAGAAAATTCTAGTAATGTTGTAACTAAATCGACCTTTTGTCCATTACTTTACACGGTTCTAAGCAAAATAAATATGGAAGATGCCATCCAAAATGGGTTTCGAAAATGTGGTTTATACCCGTTTAACCCTAACAACGTTGACTACACTAAATGTGTCAAGAATCAACTAGAAATATTTGCCGGTGATCAAAATGAAAATGAGAAAAAAATTCAAGAAACAGATTTTAATTTAGCCATTGATATAATAAACCAAATTGCTTCTAACTTGCATGAACGTGGCATTGATTCCAATATCATTGTGGAAGAAATTAATAACTATAAAAGGAATAACAATGATCAAACAATTAAAATTTTAAGTAACGTTTCAATAGAGTCATAATTAATAAAGAAGGGGTTTTGAAAAAACAGGAAGAGCAGGTACTACCTAGAAAAAATCTTGCACTGCTGGAACCTATTTACTGCCAATCTCCATCTATATTAACAACTAATAATAATACTTCCTTTAAGCCTATTAATTGTTCTAGTCCCATTTTAACTGAGTCTTTAGATAACATTCAACCGTTTTTAGAGAATATAGACTGTCCTTCTCCAAGCTCATCAATTGCCAGCAAAAAATCCATTTTCAAGTCCTTCGAATATTCCCCAAGCACAGGTAAATATGTTGTATGTATGTATATAATTTGCAATATAGCATCATGCCGTTTTCTCTTCTACTATTAATATCTGATAGGCGCTTCGTTAATAAGAAGCAATTCCATATCACCAGCATTCAAAAACCATTTACATTTTTCAAAACCATTAACTTCCAAAAAGCTCGCTTTAAAACCCAAGGCCCCCAGTGCTATATCTGCTCTTGCATGGAGGGTCCATATAGAAGCAAAAGAACGTGAAAAAAACGATAAAGCTGAAGCAGTAAAAAAAGAAAACTTCAACGTCAGCAAAGAAAACTAGAAAAGGATAATAAAGCAAGAAAAATTAAGAAAGGATATCGAAAACAAGTTTGTGGCGCTTGTAAAGAGGATTTGGACAGTGACGCTGAGGATAATGGTCTTAAAAACGTAGGATGTGATACTTGTCCACAATGATTTCATCTTAAGTGTACCAATTTAAAAGAACTGGCATATGAGGATGTAATTGGGATTGACTTTGTGTGCAAAGAATGTAATGGCAAGGACTGAAGTTGCTATCTTATATACAACGTTTAATTAGCAGGCTTTAATATGTTTTTTTAAGGAATGAATTTGAAATAAGTACAAAGAGTTTTAAGTTTTGAAGTACCTTCATTTTTTAATTTATCGCATATGTTATGAATTTCATAGATATTTTAATACAGTATCTACCTATACATATGTATATATATTTGTTTTTTATTTCCCTTTTTGTTGGTTTTTTTCTTAAAAATTTTATTAATTCAAATATTGGTATGTTAGTATATAATACCTCCATAAAAATAATTCAAAGTGAAACTAAAATAACAAATATTTTAAACCAAAAAAAGAATTAAACTGTTTTATAGTTTTATTATTTCTTTATCAAAATGCAATGCCTAATTGGGTCACTAATTACCGAGCTTAGGGAAACTTGTGCCGACTATAGGTGAAAATCGTATATTTTTGAAAAAGCGAAAAATACTCTAATAAAAAAATAAAGTGCTTGAGAACAGACAATTGAGTCTTAATCTAAACTATTTCCTTAGCAACAATCATCTGTTGACATTTCATTAACATGTTTGTACTCATAACAGCACCAATTTATAAACCGAAAAAAAGTTAAACTGCCGACCACTGGTGCCTTTTACCCTATAGCGTTGAAGAGAATTAAGATTATTCTCTTCGCAATTTTAGGTCTCGAAGCTATTGATGCCTAACGAAAGGAGATTTATGTATACAAGGCGCATGAATACGCGCGCCCTGTCTGTGTATTATCTAAAAAAAAACACATTAACCTGTGTTGTTGTTACTTTTTTGTATTTCGCTCTCTTTGTTGTGGTTTTTTTGTTGGCGCTTGTTCTGTGTACATGTAAAACCCGATTAGTGTTTGTCCCCTAGGGACACTCTTGGCTGACATTGTTCTAAGAGCACTTTGTCGCTGATTTTATTAAAACCTTCGCGTGCTTACATAACTGGCAATGGCCAAGAGCGATTTATAAGCAGTTTGCCGACATTGACAACGATAATACAGCGGTGACCGGTAAAAATTCCAATCAGCCAAAAAAGGTCTAGCACGCAAGCAGAAAAGCCTTGGCCCTGCTTTCCCAGCAAGCATTAAGGTTTCGACACCCTGCATCTTACAGTATTAGCCCAGTACCTGCTCGCTCTGTCCCTGAAGAATCTTTTAATCCTTTCAAAGAACTTACACAGTGGTAGGTAATTACCGCACTAGCATTTACTCCAGACCTCTTTGTGGTATTTCATCCGCAGCCTATTCCCGGGTATGCTAAGTATCTCGGAATCCCGTAAAGACTGACATCCATGAGTTCCTAAGCTAAGTCCACTTGTTAACTGCCTTTGACTTAACTGAGTTGGAAGTCAGAATGTTAAAAGCGGCTTTACTTTATACATATATGGTCGCGTACCCTGCACGCAAGGTATATATCTGCTCAATGAAGTTTGCTTGGAATACACTAGAGCAATCGTCTAGTTTAGATGGCTTTTTCATTATAAGTGTATAGCTTAACATTCCTGCTATAGTATCAGTTTAAATTTTTTTCCCATTATTTTTTATAGGTCCTGCCTCAAGTGGAAAGTGAATATTTCCCCACATTTATCTCTCCAGGATGAGTATATCTATGCCCAGTGTAAGGTCCAAATATGGTGACAAGTACTCAGACACTCTGGCAATACCAGGTTTTATCAAGCCACAAAGTGATTTCACTATGCAATCGATACCTTCTTAGTATCGAACAAGCCTGGCCGAATCCTAAATGCCCTTTTTATTAGTCCTTTTATATCCTTAGGGACCCGATCAACCAAAGTTGTTTTCAAAACTTAAATACTATAATAAAATTACTTTGTGACAGGTTTAAAGTCAAAAGCTATTGTAGTTTCGTAAATAAAAAATTTCATTATAAATTGAACCATTTAGAAAGGTGAAATCACTTCCCGTTCTCCTATCCAACAAATAGTTCTCTTTAAAGTGGAAACCATACTAGAACCACTTGCACCTGGTTTGAGTTCGTATAGTTGTATGGGGGCTACCAATTTCTCGCTCCTATAAAACTATTTTTTTTTTCAAATATAAGTATTGCAGTACAATTATTTGCAGAAGTTTTGATGTCGATAGCGTGCTAGTGATTTAATAAAATGTTTCCGGTTTGTTTGGAGCTTTAGCTCTCTTTGCTTCTATTCAACGAGTTTTACTTTTAAAACATAAAAATAATACTAAAACTACCATGTAGTAGGTTTGAATTCGATATCTTTTATAGTTTCTGAGATATATCTTATTAAAAATTTTATGAAAATAGTCTGTTTGTATTGGGGTTAACACTACCTTGGCTCGTATACAAAAAACTAGTTTCCTTAATTAGTTTGCCGTCTTAAAAGTCTCGGTTTTAAGTGGTGTAGCAGCACTGGCACTAACAGTCACTGAGACAAACACAAACATTGCTTAATCGACTTTCCTATTGATAAGCATTTGGTTAACTTAGTAAAGAAAGTGGAATGGGTGCTATACAGCTTTTCAGAGATTCTACTGTAATTTCTTTAAACAATTTTTATTATTGCAGCAAATGAAGTTGTCTGTGCGTTAAAAAAATGTGTTAATTATAATGACGACTTCAATAGCACAAGGTCAATGTTTTTTACATTAAATTAATTTAAATTGAATTAAATTCTCTACAAAACAATATGAATAGAAATATTAAAGTTAAAATATAGAAATGAATAGCAAACAAACAAAAATTATCATTTATTTTAAATTAATTGTTTCGTTTTTAATACTTAAATTACTTCCCCTAAAAGTAGTTTTTATATTTACGAGTTTTCTTACTTGAAATTTGTATTTTAATAATATGTAAGGGCCTTATTTTTTAAAACGCAACGTTTGAAAACAAAAACAATTGCTTGAAAAAAAAATTAAAAAATACTTCGATATTTTTTGTTTTTAGGCGTTACGTCTTAGGAAATATAGGGGTTAATGTGTCGATATCACTCAAAGAATTTATTTTTTTTTATTACTTTAGCAGTTTAAGAATGGGTAAATCAACTAAAAAATATTTGTTTTAAGTTTATTTTTATTTGCTTTCTAGATTCTTTCTTTTTTTTGTCATAAAAACCATTTTTTTTACATAAAAAATTTTTGTTTAAATTGTTAAGACTTTAAATAAACAAATGAAAAATATGCAAAATTAAAAGTAGCACAAAAGGAATAAATAAAAGAACAAACACGTGTACAAATTTTTTAAGACCACTTAACCCCTCTACCAATTAAAAAAAATTAGAAAAAAACAAAAAAAAAAAAAAAAATCAAAGAAGAAAATTTTACAAAATTTATACAATCAGCATTATTGAGTTTAACATTGCCTTCAGTTGACTTTATGATTTTTGGTATTGTGTCAAATAAAAGCCTATTTTTGCAGTCTTTCATAAAAAAAAATACTATTTGATTTAATAAAAAATACCTTTAGTTTATCAATTGCTTGCAATTGTACTTTCTTCCAACATCTGATAATTACTTTACGTTTTTTTCATTTTTATCCATTTTTTATTTATGAAATATTTCTAATTTTTATATAGCGGTCGGAGTCATATTTTAACTCTCTTGGGGTGACTAGGGAAGTTGTAGGGGTTTTTACTCAATTTTTTTTTCAAATTTTGTATGGCAACACCCCTAAGGGGGGAGGTAGGGGGTAAGTATGCTTTAGAAAAACGTTTTCAAGGAAAAATTTATTTAATTTCATACATTGAAATTATAATTGATATTTGCTCTTAAGTATATAATTATATATGAAGTTAAACTATCTGAATTTGTTTATGACCTGCTTTCTTTGTAATCAGTAAATAGGCACGTAAATACGCCTTTTCCAATAATACCTTTCTTTAGGAAAAGTTAAATTTTCTTCTTTAAAAATCAATTTTGAGGGTATCTATTCATTTTAATATAGCATCAAAATAAAAGTCGACTTATAATCGATTATGAGCTTCGATTAATCGACTTTGAAAATCGAAATTAAAATAGTTGATCGTAAAATCGATTTTCGGCTTTGCTTACCATTCCCGAGTCTATTGGACATCGGTGGACTTCAAAAAGTTAATTTCAACCATAACACTGACAGACGGACATCGCTAAATCGACTTCCCTATCTATAAGGACCAAGAAAATGTATACTTTTTCGGGTCGTAGATGGATGGAAGGGTATATAAAGTAGAAAAATGCCCTAACCGGCTAACTTAAATCATTTCAAATTTTGGGGAAAACCCAAAACTCTTGTTAAAAAAAGAATTTTTAGATCTAAGAAAATGTTAATTTACAACATGGTTTTTGAATTAGAATTAGCGTAATTGTAAGTTGTTATAAGAATAAAAATTTGTATTAAAAACAATTAGTTCAACAATAAATAAAAATTAACAAAAATTTAAAATTACGAAAAATATTTATTTGTTGAATAAAATATTTAGGAAATTTATTTACAAAAATTAAAATTTAAATGTTTGTTCATTTGTTTCCCTTGAACTGAAATAAATTATGAATAAAATTAGTTTTTATACTTGAAATGAATTTCCTTGTTATTTAAAAACAAAATTTTAAAATTTAAGGGCACTGATACACGCTCAATATATATTATGATATTTGGATCGCGATCCATTTAAGTGGATTGATGGATCACGCTCGTATGCTACATGTTCAATATTTATCACGTCAGTATTTACGTTATTTTGATTCCACCGGCAGAACCCACTCGCTTTCACTGTCTTCTGCCATTACCCTTTACTACAATAAACTTTACACAAATTTTGTCAATTGTTTTACTTTTCATTTGTTTAATTTTTTCCACTGCGGATTTTATTTTATTTATTTTATTTGACACTTTTTACTGAAATATCATGATTTAATATTATGAAAATGCTACACGTTCAATATTTATCACGCGATCCGGATTTTGGATTTCATATTTTAGGCCATTCTGCGATTTGAATCGCGATCCATCAATATTGCATGCTACACGTTCAATAAATATTGTGATACTAGAAATATCACGATATTTATTGAACGTGTAGCAGTGCCCTAAGAAATTCAAATAAAATCAACATAAAAATATTAAAAAAGGGAATGATAAAAATTATTTTATTTCACAAAATTTGAACCAAAAATTTGTATTTTCCAAACAAATTACTTCAATAATATTGGCATTTACCATCGCTTCCTGGGTGCTCCTAATATTTTTTACTCTTATTAACATTTTTTTGGAACAAATCTACCTCCAATCTTCACTCCCCAAGTATGCTTCTTTTGAAAACTATTTTTGCTTAAAGAGTACTCTCTTATAACGTAAAAAAGAAAAAATCTGACAATTCTTTATGTGAACATTTTAAGCTCTTGCGAAAGAAATAAGTTTAAAATATAAACCAATTTATTTTTGTTTCCGTTTAGACGTAAATTCATCGATTTTTTTTCCTAATTTAGGCCGTTTTACGTGGAATTGACCAGATAAAAATTCAATCCAGGTGCGAAAGAGTTTTGTCATAATTTTCATATATAAAGGAAAATTTATGATAAACTTTATATAAAAAAGTAGTGAATTTTTTAAAAACGTTTTCAATGCGACGGATATATAGGCTTCGGCCCAGCCGAATATAGCGATCTTACTTGTTAGTATAACTATGAATATGAAATTGTAAGAAGTTCCAAAAACTTTCGTTTATTGCTTGACGTAACAGATTATTAATAAATTGCACAGTACTGTACACATGTATACATGCACAAGGTGGGCATTTGTGAACTAGACAGATATAGAATACAAGTGAAAAAGCCATGAAGCGATACACTTCCCAAGAACGCGGAATAATCGTGTCTATTTTGCGTAACAATTCGTCTGTGTTGTTGGCGCAGCTCGAATTCCGTCGCCGATTCCCTTGGCGTCCGGCACCGTCTGCGCAAACACTACGCCGTTTGGCCACCAACCTTAAAGAGTAAGGGACCACATGAGACGCTACCAAGAGTGGCTGGCCCCGGAGCGCCCGTTTTGCCGAAAATATCGCCGCTGTTGGCGAGGATGTCAAGCTGTCGCGATAAACATCGACCAGACGTCGTGCCTCGCAATTAGCCATCAGCCGGTCGTCCCTAAGGCAAATTTTGGTCAAAGACCTGCGCATGTTCCTGTAAAAAGTCCAGTCCGTGCATCGGCTTCTGTCTGTCGGCCGCCAAACGCGTATAACTTACGCACAAGTCATCCTCAATTTCAAGGCCGAAGTGGATGATTTTCGACCAAAGTCATAATCCACCTCAGCGGGTACGTGAACAAGCAAAACTATCGCTTCGGGGGCACCGAAATCCAACGAGTGATGCACGAGGAGCCATTACACCCGCTCAAAGTGACTGGACAGTACTCTGTTCACGCTGGAGGAGTCATTGGGCCATTTTTTTCGAGGACGCCGCTGGTCAAACGACAACAGTGGACGGTGCGCGCTATAGGGCCATGTTAGGCGGGTAAGTTTTGCCGCAATTGAACAAATTAGGACTGGAGGGGTCGTGGTTCCAACAGGACGGAGCAACGGCACACACTGCGCGAGCCACAAGCGATATTCTGAAGGCGGCGTTTTCGGGTCGCCTAATCTTTTGTTATGGCGATTAAAATCGGCCCGCAAGATCGACCGACTTAAACGTTACAAACTTTTTTTGTTGGATTTCTTGAAGTCCCATGTTTACGTGAACAAGCCAATACCCTTGAAGCCCTCACAAAAAACATTCAACACGTGTGCGAGAATCTGTCGTCCGAAGTTTCCGCTAAAGCGATGAAAAATCCCATAAAACGAGCCCGTATAGCAATGAATTGTGACGGCGCCCATTGGGCCGATATCATCTTCTGAACTTGACCAATAAAGTTCTAAAGGTTTAGATAAACATAATCAAAAAGCAGAATCGAAGTTTTTCATTTAGAGAAAAAAAGAGAGCCAAACAACATCGAATTACTTCTTTTGGCCCACTTTGTATGTAAGTATATGTATTATATTTAAACGCTTATTAAATATTCCCTATTGTTGTGGTTTTTAGTTTATTTAAATGCTAAATACAAGTAACGACATTACATTTTTAATGACTTAAAATAGTTTTTGCTAAATTGGTCACATTTATTGTATATTTTTTTCCATGTGCAACAGAACAAACATTTTAAATTAGATTAACAGTGTGACTTAAATGAAATGAAACAAAATCTTTAGGTCATTGAATCTCTAAATTAACTGAATCTCAAAAAAAGCTTGGGTATTTTGAAAGGATATTGCGGCAACAAACATTATTGGCAACAATAATTTTCATACATTAAAGCTAAAGCAGACTACGTAGTTTAACTTCCTTTGCTGAAAGCTGATAATAATTTTTGTCCACCTGTCGATTTTCCGATTACATAAATATTTTATATATTTTTTTTAATTAAATAAGTTTATTCAATTGTAAGTGAATTGTGGTTTTTATTTTGTACTTTTAGTTATTTGTAAATATTTAAGTACAAACTTGTACGTAGCAAAACTAGCATTTAAAATTGTTTTTGTTGAGTCAGCTAACAAACATTTGAACTACATACCTACATGTGTAAATTGTTAACCCAAAGTTACCTTGATACTTAGGTTAGGTTGCGAAGGGTAGGGACGAGTGGAACTCGCCACCTCCATGCAGAGGCCCCTTCACCCATTGTGAATCCCTCTAAAAGAGTCAAAAAGAGAAATAAGGAAGACACGAATTTGTAGGTAAAGCGATAAAGAAATAAAAAAAAGCAAGAATGCCGCCCGCAAGAAGTCAGTAGTCGTAGGCGCTGAACCACCTATCTAAACAGCTACCCAACCCCTTTGGTGAATTCTTTGATACTCCCCAGCCCACAGCCAGAGACCTCACCAAGTTCATCTAAGAAGTGCCTTCCTAAGTACCTTTGTGGGCGGATCTGCAGCCTAGGGCAGTGGAAGACAAGGTGTTTCACAGTCTCAATCTCCCTCTCATACCCGCGCAACCAGCAAAAATCCGGAGAGTTTCTGTTCCATTTGCTCGTCATATATCTCATTCTGTGAGAGTGCTAATAATGCATCTCAGAACTACCCTTCTCTCTTCCAGCAGCAGATCAGTGCCCATCCTGTCCAGCCTGGGCCACTGAAGTCATTAGATCCCGCAATCAGCCCGCAATATCCCTCTGGGTTTGGCCCACCTAGTCCATTACCAAAGTCCCTATTAGTCCATAATAGAAGCCCAATGGTGGCCTCACCGGCTCACACCACACCCAAGCCCAATATCCTGGCTGATCCCATCCCCGTTAATTTAGCGGCAGTCCCATTGCCAACGTGGATTATCACGTCCTCCCTTCCACATGCGTACTCCCCTATCAATCCCGCGGCCCTCGTCACCGCCAGAATCTCAGCTTGGAAAGGCTGCCCTCGTCCGGAAGTCTGTATGACTTGCCTACTTCAGTATCAATGGAAAGAATATGCATAATAATATCGTGACTCCTATGATGCATAGTACAGCTTATCTCTGGACCTTTAACAAAAGGTTTCTTATATTGTCCCTCTCCAGGGCCCTCAACCATTCGAGGCTAGCGTACGTAAGAATTGGTCTTACAACGGATGTGTTAATTTAGTTTAGCAGAACCGGCTGCAACCCCCAGTTCTTACTTATGGAGTTCCTGCTAATAAAAAGAAAGAAAAATGTGAATAATAACAAACATTAATTTTTACAATTAAATTTAACTAAACGTAAGACATTTATTAACAAAAATGAAATAGCAAGTAAGAGCGCTCTATTTGGCTGTGCTGAATCTTATAGGTTTAACCTTTACATTGATTTTCTCTTATTCCCAGTAAACCAAGATAGCTAAGTTGTTTTCAGAATTTGAATTTTAAAGGAAAATTACTTTGTGAAAGACTTACTTTGTGGATGACCAAAATAGTTTCCAAAACATATCGCATTAAATATTTTATAAATTTGATCCGTTTTTAAGAGAGCTAAAGCTCTCTTTTCTTACCATTTTTTGCAATTGTACAGGAGCTACTATACTATACTATACTATACTATACTATACTATACTATACTATACTATACTATACTATACTATACTATACTATACTATACTATACTATACTATACTATACTATACTATACTATACTATACTATACTATACTATACTATACTATACTATACTATACTATACTATACTATACTATACTATACTATACTATACTATACTATACTATACTATACTATACTATACTATACTATACTATACTATACTATACTATACTATACTATACTATACTATACTATACTATACTATACTATACTATACTATACTATACTATACTATACTATACTATACTATACTATACTATACTATACTATACTATACTATACTATACTATACTATACTATACTATACTATACTATACTATACTATACTATACTATACTATACTATACTATACTATACTATACTATACTATACTATACTATACTATACTATACTATACTATACTATACTATACTATACTATACTATACTATACTATACTATACTATACTATACTATACTATACTATACTATACTATACTATACTATACTATACTATACTATACTATACTATACTATACTATACTATACTATACTATACTATACTATACTATACTATACTATACTATACTATACTATACTATACTATACTATACTATACTATACTATACTATACTATACTATACTATACTATACTATACTATACTATACTATACTATACTATACTATACTATACTATACTATACTATACTATACTATACTATACTATACTATACTATACTATACTATACTATACTATACTATACTATACTATACTATACTATACTATACTATACTATACTATACTATACTATACTATACTATACTATACTATACTATACTATACTATACTATACTATACTATACTATACTATACTATACTATACTATACTATACTATACTATACTATACTATACTATACTATACTATACTATACTATACTATACTATACTATACTATACTATACTATACTATACTATACTATACTATACTATACTATACTATACTATACTATACTATACTATACTATACTATACTATACTATACTATACTATACTATACTATACTATACTATACTATACTATACTATACTATACTATACTATACTATACTATACTATACTATACTATACTATACTATACTATACTATACTATACTATACTATACTATACTATACTATACTATACTATACTATACTATACTATACTATACTATACTATACTATACTATACTATACTATACTATACTATACTATACTATACTATACTATACTATACTATACTATACTATACTATACTATACTATACTATACTATACTATACTATACTATACTATACTATACTATACTATACTATACTATACTATACTATACTATACTATACTATACTATACTATACTATACTATACTATACTATACTATACTATACTATACTATACTATACTATACTATACTATACTATACTATACTATACTATACTATACTATACTATACTATACTATACTATACTATACTATACTATACTATACTATACTATACTATACTATACTATACTATACTATACTATACTATACTATACTATACTATACTATACTATACTATACTATACTATACTATACTATACTATACTATACTATACTATACTATACTATACTATACTATACTATACTATACTATACTATACTATACTATACTATACTATACTATACTATACTATACTATACTATACTATACTATACTATACTATACTATACTATACTATACTATACTATACTATACTATACTATACTATACTATACTATACTATACTATACTATACTATACTATACTATACTATACTATACTATACTATACTATACTATACTATACTATACTATACTATACTATACTATACTATACTATACTATACTATACTATACTATACTATACTATACTATACTATACTATACTATACTATACTATACTATACTATACTATACTATACTATACTATACTATACTATACTATACTATACTATACTATACTATACTATACTATACTATACTATACTATACTATACTATACTATACTATACTATACTATACTATACTATACTATACTATACTATACTATACTATACTATACTATACTATACTATACTATACTATACTATACTATACTATACTATACTATACTATACTATACTATACTATACTATACTATACTATACTATACTATACTATACTATACTATACTATACTATACTATACTATACTATACTATACTATACTATACTATACTATACTATACTATACTATACTATACTATACTATACTATACTATACTATACTATACTATACTATACTATACTATACTATACTATACTATACTATACTATACTATACTATACTATACTATACTATACTATACTATACTATACTATACTATACTATACTATACTATACTATACTATACTATACTATACTATACTATACTATACTATACTATACTATACTATACTATACTATACTATACTATACTATACTATACTATACTATACTATACTATACTATACTATACTATACTATACTATACTATACTATACTATACTATACTATACTATACTATACTATACTATACTATACTATACTATACTATACTATACTATACTATACTATACTATACTATACTATACTATACTATACTATACTATACTATACTATACTATACTATACTATACTATACTATACTATACTATACTATACTATACTATACTATACTATACTATACTATACTATACTATACTATACTATACTATACTATACTATACTATACTATACTATACTATACTATACTATACTATACTATACTATACTATACTATACTATACTATACTATACTATACTATACTATACTATACTATACTATACTATACTATACTATACTATACTATACTATACTATACTATACTATACTATACTATACTATACTATACTATACTATACTATACTATACTATACTATACTATACTATACTATACTATACTATACTATACTATACTATACTATACTATACTATACTATACTATACTATACTATACTATACTATACTATACTATACTATACTATACTATACTATACTATACTATACTATACTATACTATACTATACTATACTATACTATACTATACTATACTATACTATACTATACTATACTATACTATACTATACTATACTATACTATACTATACTATACTATACTATACTATACTATACTATACTATACTATACTATACTATACTATACTATACTATACTATACTATACTATACTATACTATACTATACTATACTATACTATACTATACTATACTATACTATACTATACTATACTATACTATACTATACTATACTATACTATACTATACTATACTATACTATACTATACTATACTATACTATACTATACTATACTATACTATACTATACTATACTATACTATACTATACTATACTATACTATACTATACTATACTATACTATACTATACTATACTATACTATACTATACTATACTATACTATACTATACTATACTATACTATACTATACTATACTATACTATACTATACTATACTATACTATACTATACTATACTATACTATACTATACTATACTATACTATACTATACTATACTATACTATACTATACTATACTATACTATACTATACTATACTATACTATACTATACTATACTATACTATACTATACTATACTATACTATACTATACTATACTATACTATACTATACTATACTATACTATACTATACTATACTATACTATACTATACTATACTATACTATACTATACTATACTATACTATACTATACTATACTATACTATACTATACTATACTATACTATACTATACTATACTATACTATACTATACTATACTATACTATACTATACTATACTATACTATACTATACTATACTATACTATACTATACTATACTATACTATACTATACTATACTATACTATACTATACTATACTATACTATACTATACTATACTATACTATACTATACTATACTATACTATACTATACTATACTATACTATACTATACTATACTATACTATACTATACTATACTATACTATACTATACTATACTATACTATACTATACTATACTATACTATACTATACTATACTATACTATACTATACTATACTATACTATACTATACTATACTATACTATACTATACTATACTATACTATACTATACTATACTATACTATACTATACTATACTATACTATACTATACTATACTATACTATACTATACTATACTATACTATACTATACTATACTATACTATACTATACTATACTATACTATACTATACTATACTATACTATACTATACTATACTACACTGCACACTGCACACTGCACACTGCACACTGCACACTGCACACTGCACACTGCACACTGCACACTGCACACTGCACACTGCACACTGCACACTGCACACTGCACACTGCACACTGCACACTGCACACTGCACACTGCACACTGCACACTGCACACTGCACACTGCACACTGCACACTGCACACTGCACACTGCACACTGCACACTGCACACTGCACACTGCACACTGCACACTGCACACTGCACACTGCACACTGCACACTGCACACTGCACACTGCACACTGCACACTGCACACTGCACACTGCACACTGCACACTGCACACTGCACATGACGCACATGACGCACATGACGCACATGACGCACATGACGCACATGACGCACATGACGCACATGACGCACATGACGCACATGACGCACATGACGCACATGACGCACATGACGCACATGACGCACATGACGCACATGACGCACATGACGCACATGACGCACATGACGCACATGACGCACATGACGCACATGACGCACATGACGCACATGACGCACATGACGCACATGACGCACATGACGCACATGACGCACATGACGCACATGACGCACATGACGCACATGACGCACATGACGCACATGACGCACATGACGCACATGACGCACATGACGCACATGACGCACATGACGCACATGACGCACATGACGCACATGACGCACATGACGCACATGACGCACATGACGCACATGACGCACATGACGCACATGACGCACATGACGCACATGACGCACATGACGCACATGACGCACATGACGCACATGACGCACATGACGCACATGACGCACATGACGCACATGACGCACATGACGCACATGACGCACATGACGCACATGACGCACATGACGCACATGACGCACATGACGCACATGACGCACATGACGCACATGACGCACATGACGCACATGACGCACATGACGCACATGACGCACATGACGCACATGACGCACATGACGCACATGACGCACATGACGCACATGACGCACATGACGCACATGACGCACATGACGCACATGACGCACATGACGCACATGACGCACATGACGCACATGACGCACATGACGCACATGACGCACATGACGCACATGACGCACATGACGCACATGACGCACATGACGCACATGACGCACATGACGCACATGACGCACATGACGCACATGACGCACATGACGCACATGACGCACATGACGCACATGACGCACATGACGCACATGACGCACATGACGCACATGACGCACATGACGCACATGACGCACATGACGCACATGACGCACATGACGCACATGACGCACATGACGCACATGACGCACATGACGCACATGACGCACATGACGCACATGACGCACATGACGCACATGACGCACATGACGCACATGACGCACATGACGCACATGACGCACATGACGCACATGACGCACATGACGCACATGACGCACATGACGCACATGACGCACATGACGCACATGACGCACATGACGCACATGACGCACATGACGCACATGACGCACATGACGCACATGACGCACATGACGCACATGACGCACATGACGCACATGACGCACATGACGCACATGACGCACATGACGCACATGACGCACATGACGCACATGACGCACATGACGCACATGACGCACATGACGCACATGACGCACATGACGCACATGACGCACATGACGCACATGACGCACATGACGCACATGACGCACATGACGCACATGACGCACATGACGCACATGACGCACATGACGCACATGACGCACATGACGCACATGACGCACATGACGCACATGACGCACATGACGCACATGACGCACATGACGCACATGACGCACATGACGCACATGACGCACATGACGCACATGACGCACATGACGCACATGACGCACATGACGCACATGACGCACATGACGCACATGACGCACATGACGCACATGACGCACATGACGCACATGACGCACATGACGCTCCTTTTTTTAAAAAAGAGCTAAAGGGAAAATTTTCGAGTTAGAAGCAGTTAAAAAAGAGCTAAATCTAGCTCTAAAATAGCTAAGTTGGCATCGCTGGGGTACACTAAGCAAGCTAACAGCGGGGGGAATTCAAAAAATTCGTCCTCTGCATTTCCTTTTGTGTTTGAACGTTGGAATGCCACAAAAATTAAAAATTTCGTACAAAATTTAATATTTGTAACGTGAAAATCAGCTGGGCTCTTGATATTACCTGGTTAAGTGTGCCCTGGGTACACTAATTTAAAAAATTCGCCCTATGTATTTCCTTTTGTGTTTGAGTTAAAAATGCTAAACAAATTTTTAAATTTTATACATAACTAAAAAATCTGACATCACTTCTTTAATAATTTATAAGACTACCTGTACAGGGTGTCCGCCGGCAAGGTATACTACTATTAGATTTGTAAAAGGGATAGTGTTTATAATGTCAACTTGTACTAGGAAACAAAATTTAAATCATAATTTACTGCTTACATTTGATAAAAAAAACAATGGACAAGTTTTTGTGATACCCTTAATTAACCTATTTTCCATTTTTATTCTATTTAGAAACAAATTGATTAATTTATTGACGTCATTGTTTGCTTTTCACAGTCAGAAACTTTTATTTGTTTTGCCTGCCTCCGCTCCACATAGTTCTTAAAGGCTACGTAACGACTATAATCGATTGAATTAAATATTTTTAAACATTTTTACCAGAAAAGGGTTAAACTAAATCTATTTAATGCTTAAGTGCCATCATCATTTATTATTAATTAATAAAATATTTTCTAAATTAGAAAATTTATGAATTTTCCCGTGAGCACATCTTTGTTTTTTTTAAGTGTAAACAATCTAGAGTTATTGTTATGATTATCTTAAATGAAAATTCCTCAATTCTTTTCTTTAAATGTAAACATTGTTTTGTTTGAAAGTGCAATTTTAATAATTTTTTATGTTTTGGAAAAGAAACAGAAATTAAAAAAAATGCAAAAGATAACCCTGAACTCGATGTCTTGCGTTCCTTTATTGCATTGTTTGCATTATCTCTCTGCCGATTGCTTGTCTTTTTTTCTGCAATTCCTATAAAATTCTTTCATATTTTTTGTGGTTGTTGTCAATAAACTTGTAAATTATTATGATAATAAAAAATATTATTTGCGTATTTTGAGATTAGCTATGTATGTATGTGGACATGATTAACATGTTTGTTAAGTTTGAGGGGCTTGCAACAAAAGTTAGAAGCATTACACACTTCAAGTTTTCAACATCATTCAACTTCAAAACCCAGTAGTACAGTTGCATATTCTGCCTTAATCGTCAGCGTAATATCCATACTACTGATTTCAGCTATAACGGTAATACGCAGAAGATCCAGTACCGCTGCAATAACAGAAATGGCGCAATCACCTAATTGTTCGACTCCGCCACCAAACAACAGGACAACACCCACACCACATCCACGGCAAAACTTCACAATTCAAGTCTAAATCTAATTGACCATTCGTCAATGCCGGGGAGAATGTTAAGTTACTTTTATTTTATTGTTAATATAATTTGATTTTGTCACTATGTTCATAAAATCTGCAATGCATGCATAATTTTCATTTAACTTAAATAAAAATTATGCATGCATTGCAGATTTTATGAACATAGTGACAAAATCAAATTATATTAACAATAAAATAAAAGTAACTTAACATTCTCCCCGGCATTGACGAATGGTCAATTAGATTTAGACTTGAATTGTGAAGTTTTGCCGTGGATGTGGTGTGGGTGTTGTCCTGTTGTTTGGTGGCGGAGTCGAACAATTAGGTGATTGCGCCATTTCTGTTATTGCAGCGGTACTGGATCTTCTGCGTATTACCGTTATAGCTGAAATCAGTAGTATGGATATTACGCTGACGATTAAGGCAGAATATGCAACTGTACTACTGGGTTTTGAAGTTGAATGATGTTGAAAACTTGAAGTGTGTAATGCTTCTAACTTTTGTTGCAAGCCCCTCATTTTATTAAGTTGCACTGAAATCTGGTCTATCATCAATGAGTCATTGGTTCTGTTGATGTGTTCACTCTTTGCAAGGTTATATGAAAGCTCTGAGATGTTTGCAAGACTCGTGTAGGATGCCCCAGTCACTGTTGATATTGATTGTTGTCCGGTTATATGAATAAAATCATGCTTAATGATACATTCTGGGTCCATAGTTAATATTCCAGAGCCTTCTAAATGTAGAGTTATAATTTCCTTCCCACAAACTGCTGTTGCTCGTGTGGTTGATGATGATGAATATATCCATTGGTTGTGCTTTAGTGGTGACCACGTTATGTTTGCCGGCAGTCTTCTTAGGTTGCAAGTTGGAATAGTGACGTTGTTAAATAAGTTTACTTCACATGAGCATCTATCTGCGCCGAAATTGTATTCCAGTTGAATATTATAGCATATGAATACATCCTTCTTGATGACGTTACATGAGTTAAGTTGATCTGATGATATTGGAAAGTAATGTCTTCGGCTTGTGTCTATTGCTAGTACAGAACTACAAGTTTCTAGAATTAGCATCGTGTTGTTCACTGTGCAAGGGATGGGAATCAGATTATATAATTTAAATTTATTGTGCTCTACTAATGGTAGCGTAATACTAAACACCACGTGCTTCTGTGTAATTCCACCTTTTATTTTCATTACCTTATAAAATTCTAACAAGTCATTTTCAGGTGCTGGTAACATTAACGAATCAGGCATATGCGGTTTGATTTTTTGTATTTCGACTTCGAGTTGTAGCGGGGTTAACAGTAACGGGTTGATTTTTCCATGATGAGTGTCGACTAATGTATCCAAGATACATGCTTGCGTTTTTTGTAAATTATTTGCTATGAGTGATAGTTGCATGAAACCCATATTGAACATATTAGCAAGCCTAAGTTGGTACAGTTCTTCGTTGTGTAATTCTTCATCTTTAACTAATTCATTTATTGTTGATTGAAGACTATCAAACTTAAATTTTGCTGCAGTTAGACCTTGTTTAACGATGTTCATTGTTGAGTTTACCACTGAAGTTTGATCCTTTATAAGTTTTAGCATGAACGAGTCGTCTTCTTGTAATT
The DNA here is from genome assembly GCA_963583895.1 of Melanophora roralis. Classification (NCBI taxonomy): domain Eukaryota; kingdom Metazoa; phylum Arthropoda; class Insecta; order Diptera; family Rhinophoridae; genus Melanophora; species Melanophora roralis. Next base: position 39,479,399 of record OY757190.1, read on the forward strand.
GGGCAATGGTTGCTGACATTTTATCTGCATACTCTGAATCAAGTACACCAAACAGTGAATGTGCAACATTTCCAACAAAGTCAATAGCTCCTCTTTTTTGCCGAGACTTGTCTAGCAATCTATTATCAAGACTCAAGTCAGATTCAATGTGTTGTACGTGTTCAATTATGTTCATACATGACGTCTTGGACTTGAATTTTTTACAAATTTGTTTTAATGATTCGGTGCCATTTGCCAAAAATGATGTCCATTTGCCAAAAATGATGTGTCAGTCCAGTATGTTGACAGATCGTAATAAACCACTAGATTCCATTGACTTGTAGATATATATGTTGATCCTATTTCTTCAAAGTGAATTCCCAGCTGAGTTCCAAATCGTTTGTTATTGATTGGCGTTCCCAGAACCATTGGGAAAATAAATAGCAACGCCAGCAAAGTTGTGCATATGTTGTTTATTGGAACTCTTATTCTTTTGCCCTTGGGTTCGCTATCATCTTCGGCTGTTGCATCTGGATTTGCTGCGTATGAGTCTGGGTTTGTTGAGGTTGACTGTTGACTCTCTTCAACAGGAAGCAATGCAAGGCGATGTATAGGCCTTTTACATATTCCAGATGTGGTTTTGACATCAGCGACCCGAATGGATCCATCATTTCCAGGATAAACTTTAAATATTCGTCCTAGCGGCCATTTCATTGGCGCAGTGTTATCTTCCTTTATGATAACCATATCTCCTGGCTTGATGTTGGGGCTTGCAGTTTTCCACTTATGACGCAGCTGTAGTTCGTGAAGGTATTCATTTGACCATCGTTTCCAAAATTCTTGTTTTATTCTTGAGACGAGCTCCCATCGTGATAACAGTGATATTTTCTTTGATTTGGCTGCTATGTCCACCTGAGACGTGAGAGGCTCGCCGATCAATAGATGGCCTGGAGTTAATGCGGACATATCCGAACAATCATTAGACATAGGTGTTAACGGACGGGAATTCAAGATGGCCTCAATCTCTATGATTACCGTTTCCAATTCTTCATATGTAAGTGAGGCTGTACTTAAGCTTCGCACAAGTAGATTTTTTGCCGATTTTACTGCTGCTTCCCAAAGTCCTCCAAAGTGGGGAGATCTGGGTGGAATAAAATGGAATTGTATTCCTTTTGAGCTGCAGTTGGAAACTATCGATTCTTTTCCATCCTGAGAAAAGATTGTTTCAGCGAGTTCAGTGAGTTTATTGTTTGCTCCAACGAAATTTGTTGCGTTATCACTATAGATATTTTGACATCGTCCTCTTCGACCAATAAAACGTTTTAAGGCGCCAATGTAAGCATCGGTCGATAAATCGCAAACTAGTTCAAAATGCACTGCCTTTGTCGCGAAACAACAAAACACTGCTACATATGCCTTTGTTGGCCGTTTTCCTCGTATTTTATAGTGGATCCATATTGGACCAAAGTAATCAACGCCTGTGTTAATGAATGGGCGTGCAGGTGTGACTCTGTCTTGTGGAAGATTTCCCATCAATTGTTGACATAGCTTGGGACGGGCCTTGCAACATTGTATGCATTTTTGCACTGTTGATCTTGCAACGGATTTTCCTTTGATCGGCCAGAATCTCTGCCTCACCATTCCTAATAGAGCTTGCGGACTGCAGTGCTTGTTTTCTTCGTGCACTGATTTGAACAAAAGCTTCACTAATTTATCGTTGTATGGAAGAATCATGGGATGTTTTGAATCATAGGATAGGTTTGACTCCTCCAATCGTCCTCCCACTCGCAGGATGCCTTTATTATCGATAAATGGGGCTAAACTAAGAATTGAACTGGTTTTCCCAATTTCTTGTTTTTTATTTAACTGCTGGATTTCATTGGAAAAATCAAAACCTTGGATGGCACGTACGATTATTCTTAGTGACGTTTCAAGTTCTTCTGTACTTAGAGCATTCAGTGGTGTTCTTGCTGAGTTTTTATTAGAAGTGTGTGTAATGAAGCGGTGGACGTATGACACTATTCGCTGTAACTTCTTAAATGAGCCTTTATGATCGATTTCATATACAAAGCTGTAGTCGTATGTGGTTGACAAAACAATCGTTGAGTCTTTCTTTCTTTCAGGATCAGATGTAAGTTGTAAAGGTGGCCGATACTCTTTAGGCCAGTATTCTTGCTTTCCGTGTAAAAATAATGGTCCTAGAAACCATAGGTGGCACTCTGACAGTGCCCTTGCTGACAAGCCTCTTGAGAGAATGTCTGCTGGATTATCCTTAGACGAAACATGTCGCCATTGTTCTGGAAGAGTTAGTGTTTGAATTTTTGATATCCGATTACCCACAAATGTCTGGAAACCGGATGAGTTTGAGTGTATCCATGACAAGACAATTTCAGAGTCTGTCCATAAGAAGATTGGTAAACCCTTAATTTGCATAACCTTTCGAAGACGTTGAGAAAGTTCTGCAGCCATGAGTGCTGCACAAAGTTCTAATCGTGGTAGTGTTTGCCTCTTGATCGGTGAGACGCGAGACTTCGCACATAGCAATTGTGTAATTGTACTACCACCCTTAAATGTTGACCGAATGTATGCTGCTGCCCCAAAGGCTTTTTCGGACGCGTCTGCAAAGATATGCAGTTGAGTGGTTAATGGGATGTCATCTTTGAATATGTGTCGTGTTATTTGAAGATTGTTTAATAAATTTAAACTTTCGCGGAAATCTGCCCATGTTGAGCTGAGATTTTCAGGAAGAGCTTCGTCCCAAGACAACTTCATCTGCCATAAATGCTGAATAAATATCTTTGCCTTTACTATAATCGGCGATAAGAGTCCAAGCGGATCGAACAGTTTTGCCAAGTCAGAACTTACTGTACGTTTAGTAATTATATCAACAGGTTCTACCTTTACCTTCACACAAAGATGGTCAGCCTTAGGCAGCCATATTAGACCCAGGGTTTTAATAGTCTCCTTCTGTGTGCTATTAAGGTCAAGATTCACTTCCCGATCATCTTGTGGAATGTTTTGAAGAAGTTGTTTGTTATTCGCGCTCCATTTGCGGCAGTTGAACCCATGTTTTCTCAGTATGTAAGCTAGTTGTCGTTGCGTTTCTATTGCAGTAGCTAAGCTGTTTGATCCTCCAAGACCGTCGTCTACATAGAAGTTATCCCTTAGCATTTGAGCACCTAGTGGGAAATCAGTTTCGTTATCGAGTGCAATCTGTTGAAGACATCTTGTCGCCAAATATGGAGCAGCTCGTGTCCCGTAGGTGACAGTGTTGAGTTGATAATATTTTATGGGTGTGGACGGGTCATTTCTCCATAGGATAATCTGGTATCTCCTGTCATCTTGATGTACTAAAATTTGTCTATACATTTTTTCCACGTCTGTAGTGAATACAAATCTTGGTAAGCGGAAACGGATGAGTATCGAAAATAGATCGCTTTGAACGATTGGACCAGTATAGAGTAAATCATTGAGTGAATATCCAGACGACGTTTTAGCAGAAGCGTCGAAGACAGCACGAAGTTTAGTAGTTGTGCTATCTGGTTTTATAACGCCATGATGTGGAATGAAATGGTTGGGTGTTGGTATTGAATTGATATCTATTTCCGACATGTGTCCCATTTGTTCATATTCGTTCATAAAACTTATGTACTGATTTCTGGTTAATGGATCTTTAAGTAATCGCCGTTCAAGACTGAGGAATCTTTTGTAAGCTGTTGCCTTGGACTCCC